>OZ026608.1:57380-127380 GCA_964020085.1 Micromussa lordhowensis | reverse complement strand
CGCGTTAGCCAAGTGTTAATTAAAGTTGCACTAAAATTGTTGACTGCATGCAGAATAACAGTAAGAACGGTTGTTGTTATGTTATGCCGCTCAGTTTAATGAAGTGAAACAAAATGATCCGCCAATGTGTATATTAAAAAGAGGTGTAGATCAGAAAAACCATTGTGTGTAATCCCTAATACAAGAGGATAACGGCATTTTCAATTTATGCTTTGATTACGTCGGTTACAACACAAGGAAATCAGTGAGCGCTAAGCAATAATTAGTCTGCCGTAGGCTAAAAGTCACTTGAACTACGCATTGTGTTAACACAAGAGAGAGATGAAATCTAGTTGCTACATTTCATTATGTTCGCCCATAATTGATTTCTAATAGTTAGTACATATCTCTAAGAGGTTCTTCAACTTCCAAAGTTCCTAATTTTCTAGCTTGTTTTCAAGCAAAGTATTCTCATTTTTTGCTGATTCTTTTCCCACTTAACTGACTGTGCGGTATTTAAACGAGATGCTCAGAAATGCATAATATAATAATGACTTTATTTATGTGTCTGTCAAAATCTAGCAGAGGGGATTCCACACTGCTAATAGGGGACACCTAACTATCTAAAATATGATCTAAAAATACAAAACGAATCAATAAGAAATTAAGACTAGAATCTACTAAGACTAGCATTGCTAACTACTATTGACCTCTAAATTCTAATTATAACTGTCCTTATTATCGCAGCTGTGTAGTTGAAACTGACATTCGTGTTTATGTATTGGGAAATCCAGAGTAAGATTTAGTGCGTCGTCGGTATGTTATACCAGTTTGTTCAGCCACATCATTTCGATCATTAACTGCTCCTGCATGGTGAGAATCAGCGACACTACTAACACTTCTTGATCGTAATCTTGTATCGCTGGCTGCCACTGTAGACAAAGAGTCTTCTAAACTTGGTAAAGAAGGCAACGACTTGGAACTCCCAAGTGAATCCCTCCTTTCAACCGATCTCTTGGGAAGCCTCAAACGAGCGCTGCTTTCCTCCCGGAGAGGTGGTAACGTGAAGGACGTTTTCCGTCCGGTTTTGTACTGCAATTCAAACCGATTCTGTGCGGCTTTGAGCTGACCTGTTTCAGCTTCGAACTGTTTAAGAAGCCGACGCTTTTCTTTCTCTAAGCTCTGTTCTTCTCGTGAGTTATAAGCGTTTGCTCTTCTCCAGCTTGAAGAAGCTAGCATTTTCTCTTCTTTTGATAACGATGTTTTCATCATGAAACCAGTACGATGTTACTATTGCATTCCACTATCAGCAACTGAACAATATCCACTAACCCCTGGAGGCAACTACAACAAGCATGTTCGCCCAAATAACAACGTGTAAGAACAAAGTACTCATAAGGCATGACCACATCATATTTTGTTCGAATTTTAATATGAAAAGCACCGCAAAGCTAAAGACAAACAAGTGACAACAAGGGACTGACCCGTAAAGTTAATGGAGTAACAAGTGAATGATATGGAGACAGATGCATGACAATTTGTTTTGCAAACACGACACAATAATCGAGTGGTCTTCAAAACTTATCATCGCCCTTCTGACGAATATAATGAGAGCTGAAAGCCCTGAAATGTTCGCGTTAATAGCACTGCTAAGAGTTAATCCCGGCGCCTCCAGGTCAACAGGCCTGGAAGAGATAGGGAGGGAACATAAGAACAGACGTTTGCTGCTGTTACCAGGTATTTTGCCTGAACACTGTTACTAGTGATTTTTTCAAGGGGCTTATTGTTGCCGTGAAGAGTTAGATTTCTAAGCTCAAGTTTAACAGCCACACAAGGCAGTCAGTCTAGGAATGAACAAAGATTCAGTCTCTAAAGAAACTGTCTGAACTGCGCAGGCAGGCAAGTGCCGGAAACACTTTGAGGATGATAACCGCCGTAACCAGTTAGTGAAGCTGACGTTTGAGCGTGAGTCCTTCCTCGGAACAAAGGGATTTTACTCTGCCAAAGGGCTAACTCACTTTACTCTGCCAAAGGGCTAACTCACTTGTTAAGGGGAAATTTTACCTGAATTTAAGTGAAATTTTAGGGAGTTTAAAGAGGGATTAAAAGGAAAAAGAAAGGTTATGAAACACCACCAGACAGTTGACCACCCCCAAAATGGCACCCCAGGTTGGTGGACAACTGTTTGGTGTGCATCTACCAATTTTTAACTTGAAATTCTAATTTTAAAACAACATCAAATCTTCAAAATCACCTATTTCCATAAATTTAACTAATCCTTTGAAGAAAACTATCTATCTCCAAATACGCCAAAAATCACCAAAAGAATTACAAAACAGCCCAAAACATAGACATAAGGGATGAGCGGAGAGATTCTTGACTGCTTGAAACGTGAACGAGATATTTGCGTCCAAACCATAATACCCAGCCAAAATACGGCCTTCAGGTAGAACCCCGCCTTATAGGGCTTCTTACTTTGCTGTGACGAAAGGCTAACCTCAAAACGTCCACTTCACTAACTCGTTAAGGCTTTTAATGTACTTTTATCAGCTTGAATAAATTGTCTCGTCAGTCCGGGGACCTCCTCTCAAACTTAAGGCTATTTTTTATCTCTCTTCTCTTTAACATCGACTTTGTCCTGGGACTTGTTCGTCTTGATTGTAACGGGAACTAATGATGACTGGATGCCAAGAAATCTTGCATCTTTCATGGGAGACATCGACAAGCTGTGCTGCGCTCCTAACTCTGAAAGTCCTCTCACAAGATTGCTTATTTTTTCGCGTTTCAAGAACCCATTGACAACTCTTTGCATCCAAATAATGTCGCCCGTGGTACGAGTTCTCCAAATATGGGTTTGCTTCCCAGTTGGAGGAGGGATGGGAACGAAACAGTATTCCATACTTACTTGGCTACCCCTGTGGACCGTCTGCTTTCTGGGCGAGAAGTAACCGAAACATAAGAATTTTCCGAATAAAAATTATTTTCCTATTAGTATCTTCCTGGACAACTACTGAAGCACAGTTTTTACATTTCTTCCAATAAGTGACATGCGCTGTTCGGTCTTGGTAATCGGTAAGCGAGTGACGTATGAATGGAGCCGAGCCGAGCCTTTAAGCGTTTTCTTTAGAACGTAACCTTTTGTCAATTAGGAATACACTCATGTCTGTTGTAAGAGGGTTTTTTTTGCTCGACGTGAATGGAATAACCCTTCCTTTCTTGGCTGCAGTCCTTGTAGCTTCCTTTTCAATTGTTGCGCCGGCTTCTGACGGTTTTCAGATCTGATGATTGATATCAAAGAAGTGCTGTGTCTGGTATACGAACCATTTTCTCTCCTTCAGACACACAATAGAATGAAACACACGATGAACTTTCATGTCATGTCATTTATTCTCCAAGAAAACTCGTTTTTCCATTTTCTTCTGTGACATTCAGTGTCTTCCAATTTATCGGGTAGTACTCTAGTTTCAAAAGGATTCTTTTTCAAGATGGCTTGACCCAGTTTGCTGATGGACACATTCTGGATTGTTTGGAAGGCTAGATGTTTCTGAAGTGAATTTTTACGGCTCATCTTGTTCACGTTGTAAATCAATGTGATCAACTCAAGACTTTGGATCCAAACGATTTTTCTATGAAGACAAGGGTAATACTAAGGAACTAACACCCTCGATCTTACGAACCTTATCGATCTATACGAAAACACATTGAAAGAAATACTAGAAAAGCATGCGCCTCTGAGACGACGCGTGAAAACTCTCCGCCCATCAGCACCATGGTACCATGAGGGTATTGGTGATGCTAAGAGAAAGCGTCGGAAGCTCGAGCGCCGCTGGAGAGTGTCAAGACTGTGTGTCGACAGACAGATGTATGTCGACCAGTGTCAGATAGTGAACAAAATGCTCAAGGACGCGAAGGCTTCATATTACTCATCAATTATATCAGATAATGCACTAGATCCAAAAATACTATTCAACACAGTCGACAAGTTGCTACATCGCAAAGTAGAGAAACGCTATCCGACTGCGTCCTCTACAACTGAGCTTACGAATAACTTTGCTGACTTCTTTGACAAGAAGATAGCAACCATAAGAATGCAGCTATCCAATGAACTGACTTCCACTATCCAGTCCTGCGGAGCAAATGAACAGCCATGTCATGTTGAACTCACAGAGTTCAGAGTGGTAACAGCAACAGAGATGGAACGTTTTGTGGACAAAATCGGTAAAAAATCGTGCGATCTTGACCCTATACCAGCATCTATTTTTAAGGAATGCAAATCAACTCTTCAACCCACTCTCACTAACATGGTTAACATGTCGCTCCAATCAGCATTTTTTCCCGCTGCACTGAAGGAAGCAATGATTAAACCGAAGCTGAAGAAGGACAACTTAGATTCTGAGGCTTATCCAAATTTCAGACCCATCTCAAATTTGAAGGTTTTATCAAAAATAATTGAAAAGGCAGTATCTTGTCAATTGAGTGATTACCTACGTGATAATGATCTGGAGGAATCTTTTCAGTCCGCATATAAATGCTTTCACAGCACAGAGACTGCTCTTTTAAAGGTGCAAAATGATGTTCTCTGTGAAATAGACAATCAGAAATGCGTTGTCCTGCTACTGTTGGACATGTCTGCAGCATTTGATACCGTCGACCATGAGCTGCTACTGGAAAGAATGTCAAAACGCTACGGTGTGAAAGGAAATGTGCTTAAATGGTTCCAATCCTACATCCAAGATCGGAAGCAGTTTGTGACGGTTGACGGAATCAGATCAAAAGTGAAAGAACTCCGCTATGGTGTCCCCCAGGGATCAGTTTTAGGGCCGATCCTATACTTGCTATACACTTCCCCCATCGGAAACATAATTAGACGGCATGGACTCAATTACCACCTCTACGCCGACGACACTCAGCTATATTTCTCATTTAAGCCCACACCTGCTGAACAAGCCGGCTCCATATCTAGGATAGGAGCGTATGTTTCCGAAATCGACTCATGGATGGTAAGCAATAAGCTTAAACTGAACAGAGGAAAAACGGAACTATTGGTCCTGAGTGCACGACACCGTCCACCCCCATCAATAGAATACATCGATGTGTCTGGTGAACAGATCAAGCCAACTTCATCTGCAAGGAACATTGGAGTTATCTTCGATGAGCACATGTCACTAGATAAGCATGTCGCCAATATCTGCAAAGCCTGTTTTTTCCACCTCAGGAACATTAGTAAGATAAGAGACTGTTTATCTCAAGCAGACACTGAAAAACTGGTTCACGCATTTATTACCTCTAAGCTTGATAGTGTTAACTCATTATTGTATGGGCTACCTACCTTTCTAATAGATCGCTTACAAAATGTCCAGAATGCTGCAGCCCGTATTATTACTCGCACCAAGAAATATGACCACATTAAGCCTGTCTTAAAGCAACTGCACTGGCTTCCAGTTAATCAGCGTATTAACTATAAGATACTACTCCTGACCTACAAAGCGCTCAATGGCCAGGCCCCTAGTTATATTACTGAACTACTAAAGCCATATACACCAGCTAGGAATCTGAGATCTTCGTCTAAAAACCTCCTAAAAATACCACTCGTCAAGCTAGTAAGTTATGGCCATAGGTGTTTCTCTTTTGCAGCACCAACTTTATGGAACTCCCTCCCCGACTATATCAAACAGAGTAGTTCATTATCAAGTTTCAAGACCTATATGAAAACATATCTTTTTAAAAAATGTTATAGTTTAATTTAGCATGTAATATAGCTTTTATTTTGCGATATAGTTTTAACATCTTAAATAGTTTTTAATATATTTTTTACTGTAATGCTATTTGTATTATTGCATTTTCTTTTCGAATTACGATTGTTGTAAAGCGCTATTGGGCTAAAGGGAAATAGCGCTATATAAATAAAGTATTATTATTATTATTATTATAAGTTATTAGCAGTCAACACGTTTTTCAACTAAAAGTAAAACAATGAGTATATACAAAGAACGAAGCCTTACATATAACTTAACATCTTTATAGACCCCCTTTATTGCGCTTTTGGGATTAAATGCCAGTGACAAGTACAGTATCAGTCCCAATACATAACCTACCAATAGTTTACACTAAGCTAGCCCTGATGCGGATTTGTAACGGTGACCTAAGCGGACACAGAACAGATTTTCTAATCCGCGAAATGTTGAACGTTCTTGGCGATGGTGAGGGTTATCTACGATATGATGGACTGATTATACAGGTTATCCCAGAAAGCAACGTGTACACAAGCTGATCAAAAGTGTTGTAAAGAACTGACTACAGAAACTTCGAACGCGCCGAACAACCACCGTGTTTTCGTCGTCTTCCGTATAACCTATATATCAACATTATTTAACTTATTCACGCGGGGGATCCTGGGATGCCTCTTTGGGTTTTGGCCTCTCTTGGCCCCCAAGGGGAGTAACTATTGAAAGTAAAAGTTCTAAGTTTTGTCCCACACCAACCGAATACCTTTTCCAATGAAACAGTTAAAGAAAAGAGATTAAACCTGAGTTACAGAAAGCCAACAAAAAGGCTGAAGGGCATGAGAGAAACAGAACGGTGAGAACCTGTGAACTAGCTGGTGCGTCCTGTAGACTCACCGGGACGCACCGTTGCCATAGCTAAGTGTGCGACCAAGTAAAATTAACTATGTTTATGAACCCAACAATAAAAGAAGGAAAACCCAACTGAAGCTTAAACAGGTTCATCTTTTTGTATCTTGAAACTGTGTTTTTGCGCTCGGACTAAGTTTTTTACGGCGCAGTTACCACAGCAAGATAAGGCTCTCAATAAACTATATGCCCGTATTTCCTCTTGTGTGATCGTCCGGGTGAGGTTAGTTCTGAAAAGAACTGTTGTTGGTGACTATATGCCCATATGACCACATATGAACCCAGTGAATGGCCTAGCTTCGAGGGAGTCAGTGTTTCTTTTTCTTTACAGTGTATCCCACTCTTGTGTCAAAAAGAGTATTTTATCTTTTGGATAATATCTATCTTCAGTTTTTTTTTTCGTTTGAGCCAAAAAGGAAAGAGATCAAACCTGGGTCACAACTAATGGCTGAAGAGAGTGAAATGAAAAGAAAGAAAACCTAATACCTAAACATGTTTATCATTTTCGCATTTTCGAAATTCTATTTTTATTTAAATGAAACATTCATATATTTGTTTGTTAGTTTACCAATTTCCTGGGTAGCCAATCTTCTGATTTGCGTGCCACTTACTTTAAGTGGAGTTGGCTCGGCAGAAAATGTAAATGATTAAATTGCAGTCTCGCGGATTGCAAACGGCTTATTGGGAGTTGTGAAATCGAATCATCACTTGAGTTAGAGATTTGTTTAGTTTTTCACACTTAAAATTACTCTATTTGCTTATCGCGCGCTATGTACAATACTACAAAATGGACTCTTCATCTCCCCTTGGAGTTAGTTTGTAAAAAGTGTCACGCTGTTTCGGTCTTTGTAATGGATGAGCAAGTAACGCTGCCATGTGGTCAAAGAGACGAGTTGTACTGCGTGACACTTCCAATATGTAGCCTTCTTCCTCTTCATCCATGTCACAAAAGTAATCATAGATTTCCTGTATAATTTACAACATATGAAATCTCAATCACCAGTCATTTTATCACAATAACAGACCCTTAGGTTAACCCATTAACCCCTATCTGACACATACAGTGCATTACATGCTTCAGTGCTCAGTCCCCAGTCACTTTACCAAAATTACAGACCCTTAGGTTAACCCATCTTTTGTGAACAAATAAATCAGCAATATCTGATAGCATTCCATTCTTCAGTGCTAAGCTTCCAGTTTACCCTCCGTGCTAAAAATGAAGAATTACTATTCCCAAGTGATGAATCTTAACTCTGGCCATTACCCCTATGGGAATATGGCAAAACGGCAAAAAGTGAAAGTGATGAATCTTAACTACACCACGTGGTGAATTTTCAGTCTAAGAAAAGTACAGTTCAATCTATCTAGGGCATTGTTATCGACAAATGTCATGGACTAATCAGTTTAATGATCAAAAAAAAAATTGGAAAGTGCAAGTAACTATGGAGATCCCAAAAGCAGACCAAATGAGCTGTGATAACCACAAGAAAGTCTGCATCAGAAGCTAGCGAATTACTTACTTTGCACAAATTGATTTCCGATGGAAGTTCGTGAACATACAGAATGTCAAGAAAGAAATATGGAGATTCCAGCAGTGATGATAATACCTGTAAACAAGAAGATCATAGATCTTAAAACCGCGCTTACAAAGATTTAACCGTTTTCTTAACCCTACATTCGCAACGTAGTGCACATTCCAACGCTGTCCTTGATGATTCATTCATTTCTGTACTCACTACATCACTTATTGCACTATCGCTCTCAGCCGTTGTGAAATCTCTGATGATGTATTGGTCTTAATATGGAAGTGTCACGCTATTAATACTGCTATCAATAAACAGCTTCCTTCCTTAACTTGTAAAAGTCAAAATTTAATTTGTTTGTGTTATGAGTAAAGGACAAACTAAGTAATAAGTAGTAGTCACGCCAGTCACACAATCAGAGGTTTACGCTAATATAAACGCTGCAAGTTCTGGCAAGATCTAGTTTACCTCAGCAGATAATTATTTCTTCTTTGAATCTCTCAACTCGCTTCGATCAAACAGCCAAAGAATTCACTTCAATCACATAAATCCGTAAGACATTTACGCAAAATTGCAAACAAACTAAAAACCATCGCTTCTCTGGCGTAGTAAACACAACCTTATTGTCACGCAGCGAAAGTGAAAGCTGCAATATCCTTATTCAAGGCCATCTGTAGTATGGTGGTGGGGAATTTCCCTACCAGTAACGTAATCATTGCATGTTTTGACACGTTCTTTGCTTAGCTTGCAAATATTTCATTTTCCTTCCGATCTCTGAACTCGCTTCAATAAAAGAGCTCGACGACGGATTCACTTCTTTTGACTAAAAATACCAGAAATACTCGGAAAACTAAAAAGATTTCCTCGTAGCGAAATAAACCTGCAAAGTAAACAAGATCTTATCTGTCACGTAGCGAAAGTGGAAGTTGCAAGGTCAACGCATTCCGTTGCGTGATTCACGGCTATCTTTGGTACGGCCGAGTGGAGATCTAGGCCTCTCGACACGAAAAAAAAAAAAAATAAAAATAAACCAAGGGTAGATTATGAACCGCGCTCGGCCCATGGCCGCGCGGTTAATAATGATGTTAGATTAAGAGCCAATCAAGACAATGGAGCACACATTCATATGGTTTTTATTGGCCTAACTGTTTGTTGAACCAATAACTGGCCAGCGGGGAAATGTTTGCTATATGTCACTGCTTATCAGGCATACTTGGAAGCTTATCACAGTATCCATCATTTACAGTATTTGTCTCACAAGTAACCTGGGTAACTTCAATAAAGTATTCTTGCTAAGTGCTGTGCAGTTCTTTTCATATTAGTTTTGAGAATTGAAAATATATCAAAGTTATAGCAATAGTTTCCTGTGTCTGCTGAACAATGTAGTGATATTGCACAATGAGTGGTTAATCACTTGATTTCAAACCCTCACAAACACACCTGCTTGGCTTGTGCAGACACTCGAGGCATGCAGTGTGAACGTCCATACACTATAACAAGTCGTACCACATATGGAGGAGGCAGCAAAATGTCTTCTACAAGTGGCAACTTAATGTTGTCATACCTAGTAATAAGCAAAGATAAAATAATAATAATAATAATAATAATAACAATAATAATAATATCATTATTATGTATTATAACATAGACAGGACCCTGTGCGCGCTCTGATTGGTCAAGAACCCATGTTTTATCAGAGTATGAAACATAGAAAAGGCATGTTCTTTTTTTGTTTTGAGCACGTAAAATCTATGTCATAAAGCAAAAAAAGAAGCCAAATCCGTGTATTACACTGTGATAAAACGCTCCGGCATTTGAGAGCACTCAAGAAATGTAGAAAACACTCGCCTGCAGCCCATGTTTTCTACATTTCCCTCAAGTTCTCAAATGCCTGTTGTGTTTTATCGCAGTGTAATACACGGCTTAGGCTACTTTATTTGTTAAATAATATGACACAGTGAATAAAAATGAAATATCCATTTAGAGAGCTTACTGCAAGGTGGGCACTAAATCGAATCATTACAAAAGTAGTACTTACACTGCTTCAAAAAGATCACACATTTTTGAAGTAACAGTCAAGAAAAATCAATGTAATTTGCTAATAACAAGATAATCAGGATAAAAATAACCAAATCAGATTTCTGCGCCTGTCAATAACAAACAAGCTCTGAAGTTCAAAACTTAACTTAACAAACTGGTTGAAGCCAACTCCTCTTTACTGAAAGCTCCATTATGATGATTGATACGGCGAAACACAAAAAAAGTGACTGAGCAGAGTTCACATTTACATTGCAGAAATGTGATAATTGTTACCAGTATTTTGTGTGACAGACTACTTGCTACTTTTCAGTCAGGGATAATTAAGTTGACTGTTCTTTTGAATTTATTTAATTTTTTACCATCTTTTATTAGCATTCTCAAATGAAAATGGGAACTTTTACTACAAATGTTAGAGATATGAAGAAATCAAGAATGACTGCTTGTTTGATATTTGTATGTTTTTTGCAGAATGTTCTGTGCAAAAGTTGCAATAAATCTTTTTCCTACATAAACATAAATGTGTAAATAGTGTCCTCTATTAGTTTGTTGTTAAGGTAATTACCATTGACACTTAAATCAAGTCTTCCATTCATTCAAACCCAAACATCTGATTGGAAACAGAAATCAGTAGCCACAATAAACTCCATTTCTTTGTACATTTATGACTGCTGAATATTATTAATACTAACACATTATTTTAAAGGATATGAAATTCATTCTGATTTAGAATTTCCTCCTCTGGGTATAGGTGATTCAAAGTGCTGCAGATAGTTTCCACATCACTAGTGAAATGCTTGTACTAAAGATGCATGGAAAAACAATAGTAGTCAACAAGCTTTACAATAAGAACAATAACAGAAATATTATATAATAATAATAATAATAATAATAATAATGACTTTATTTATGTGTCTGTCAAAATCTAGCAGAGGGAATTCCACACTGCTAATAGGGGACACCTAACTATCTAAAATATGATCTAAAAATACAAAACGAATCAATAAGAAATTAAAACTAGAATCTACTAAGACTAAGATTGCTAACTACTATTGACCTCTAAATTCTAATTATAAAATTCCAAATAATCTTGTAGTTAAATAAAGTAATTAAGAAAGTTTAAAATTAAGAATTGCAAAGGTAGCAGCCACTACATCCCTCCAAGATGTCACTCAAATCAAGACTTTGTATCCGGGTCTTAAATTGCGTAAGACTGGAAGCCGATCTGTCTTTACTTGATATCTTACTCCAGAGTCTTGGACCTAAGTATCGAATTTAGTTGTTTTCCATGCGTAACTGTATTAAAACTAGATTGATAAAAATCTTTCTGCCGTAAATTGTAAATTATGTATTGTAATTGCCGTAAATTGTAAATTATGTATTTTCATACATAATCACTTGAAGCAATAGGCAACAATTTTAACGAATGTTTTCCCATGCTTACATGTACTTCAACAAAGCAGGTAACCTAGGTATGGTATTTCTGAAGAAATTGAACTTGCGACCATCGCTATTAATGGAATGATGATTGACAATTTATAAGAAAGAGTATTGACAAGTACAGTGAAACGCTCTTCAAATCCCAACACTGTGATATCTTTCAAATTGTTGGCACAAAAGCAACAAAGTTGAAAAATCAACAATATATTATGTGAAAGTGTGACCAAATCAATTTCTGCAGGTACGGTCCATACAGAGGTTCGTGAGAGCACCTCTGGCTAACTAAAGTACTGCAAGCATTCTTTAATATCTTAATAAGGTACTGTACTATTTAAAGAACCTGTGCAAACAAACTGACTTAAGGTAACCATAAAATTAATGAGAAGAACTAATGGTTGCAGATTACATGGCTATTGGGGTGCAGTGGTTCGCTTGTATATGCTCGACCCAGATAACTTACCCATGATGCCTTATCATCCAAAACCATGAAAGAAAACTGATGCTGAGCATTCATTTTGGACTTGGTTTTTACAAAAATTTCTATTGACCTTTGAACCAGTTGAAATACTGTTCTGCAAAAAAAGGTAAACATTAGACATATAAATTAAAGGTGTATTTGGGTTTTACATTATTTATTAATTATTATAATTAAAGAAGTGCTAAAATAATAATTATTATTACTGTTAGTTCAAATGCTGTATAAACAGCTGTAAATTATTTTCACCATTTTTTTGTGCTGTTCCACCCATTAGGAAAAACAAGAAGTTTAAAAAACTTGCAACCGCGCTCTTTTAACTCTTTTGCGCTTATAAAAACATTACGTAACATTTAGCAACAACGTTTTGCAAGTAAACATTACCCATTGGAAACAATAGAGATTGCGTGAGTCAAAGTTGGTTCAGTGTCTGGATTGAAAGAGATTTTATTTCACATTCTTTGCATAGCGTGGTTGCGTGTTTGGGAATCAGAGATTTTTGTTTACCTGTAGCTCGAAGGAGAAAAGGATTGACCTTTCAAACGAATATATATTTGCATATATTCAAAGGGTTTTGATGAGCGCCGAGGTTATATTTTTCTCCCAGAAAACTCCACCATTGCTTCTGGCAAAGTAAACACGATCTTATTTATCACCGTATTTACACCGTATCACCTTATTTATCACGATCTTATTTATCACCGATCTTATTTGCTATCACCGTATTTACTGTAAGGGCATTACAGTAAATACGGTCTTATTTATCACCGTCAGGGCATTCCATGGCTGACACCAGACGTAATACCTTCTTTAGCGCATTGAATATTCCCTTCGAAAGTGGAATGCAAGCAAAACGAAAATACAGCTTAACTCTAGATAATTTCAGCCTTAGTAGCCAGCAACAGGTCCTAAATTACATTCTTCATCCTTGCAAATGCCCTGACATCCATCTCCAAGGGATTTTGGCCCAATCATTTCTCCCAGACTATGAATATTCAATTCGCTAACTAGACAAAACTTTCCTGAGGGGAGGTATGACGAAAAGAGCTGAGAAATGGCCTGTAATTGGCTGATGATGACATCATTCGGTGACGACATTTGGCCGAGTGGAAGTCTGGGTCTGGTCACCGAGAAAAAAACAAAGGCAGAGCAAGAACCGTGCTTGGCCCATGGCCGCGCGGTTAATAAGGTCACACTAAAACCATGGCTGTTAATCAAGTCTACATTATGGTATATCAAGTAGCTACAGTCTTCTGTGTCACATGGTCCTAAATAGAGTCAGAGAGCAGTGTATTACCTATCTGCAACACTTTTACACTGAAAAGACATTGATTTCATCTCAGGGGACAAATCTAGACATAGAATCTGAAATTAAACAACATTTGCAATTAGTATTGAATTTCAAGGTATTTTCTTTCCTTATTAATATATCCTCATTAAAGTCATTGCAATACCAAGATATCTCAACTTCAACTTCACTTTATTTGCAATTACAATATTAGCTTGGAAAAGAAAAAAGATATGTATATAACAATTAAAGGTGACGATGGTATATAGTTTGTGCATGGAGGCTAATATAACTGCGAGGTTGCCGAGTTAGCCTCCATCTCGTTTGAGTTATATCTGTAGTTCATAGCCATTTTGAAGCCAGAATACCACATCTTTTGAATGTGCAATAGAGTCATTATTTTTTGCTTGGTATCACGCTATGACAATCACAATTTTGGGAAAAACTGTGAAAGGCAGGGGCGATTTAAACTGTTAAATCCCTGGTGGTCATCCTGAACATAAGTCAGGCATCACAACAACTTTAGAGAAAATTACAAAACAACACCCCACAGATGAGGGTATTAAAATGCTCTTCCATTCCAGACTAGCTTTCTCTTGGATTTGCTTTTTGTCACAAGTTATTTCTGCTACCCAGGGAAGTAACACAAAATGTCATATTTGTGCTGCGGGTGCTCTCACAAATGAAATGTCTCTGGGTACTTAACAAACTTAGAATGAGCACTGATTTTCGTGTGATCCCAAATTACATAATTCTAGAGAACAGTCTAGCAGTGTAGCAAAGGCCTTCATAAAGTGAAGTAAACCAATAACAACGAAGTTAGGTTTCAAGCCAAAGTACAAATACAGCTGCAAGGTTCAGATTATTTCATTTCTGCTTACAATATGTTCTGGACAGTTGACATGTGGAACTTTGCTTCTCAAACTGTCATTTTCAGATGAACTCTCTGAACTTAACGACAGGCTGTCTCCTTTTTCAGCTGTCAGCTGTGTAGACTGTGTAGTTATGTCATTCCCTTCTGCTAGCTCCTCTTCACCATCTCCATTGACCCGTTCTTCTCCAAATACATTTAATGTGTCTTTGGTTTCTAATTGATGCTTGTTAATCTCAATATCACATGGTTCACTTGGTTTGTCTTCCATCTAAAGAAACATATGTTAGGCTACTCTGCCTTCAAATCTAAAACTTTAATTATTAAACCCTCATTAAAATAAGCCTAATTTAGTAACGCTTATAGTTAGTATTTATAAACAGTAATTAAGATTGAACCATGCCTTTTAAATCTACAAAGTGGGTCGGAGACGTCTTAATTGATTAGGACAAAGGTTTCACTTTCTTAATTAACACTATTGATTGATGTATCCTTGAATGAACTTTCATCAATTATCACTTAGCAACAACCAATAGGAGATCAGATTAGATATTTGATTACGCGATACTTCAGCATATAACTCTAGGTTTCCTTTTTTGACAGAGTAGTTGTACATGTACCCGTTGTCAGAAGAATATGAGAGATCTTTGATTGAACTCTTAGACAAAGCTCAGTTGAGTCTACTGATTGAGAGTTCCACAGGTTGATAGATAATTTATCCAAGTTCTCATTAATATTCTTGTTTGACAGCACAGTATCCCATTCAATATTTTGAAGTGATAGTTGCAGGCCACCAAAATCAACATCTTTGTAGCAATACACCATTCTAGAGACAGGACTTGGTTGACATGAGTTAGCCTTGATAACAAATGATACTGGGATGTGATCAGAATTAAAACTATTTGGATGAACAGAGATCTCAGAAATAAGGTGTTCATTGTTTGTGAGAACCATATCAAGTATGTACATTTCGCCGATAAAAAATAAAATATAAAACTTAAGGTAAAAAGCTGTTTAAAACTAGGTCTTAATGTTTTCGATCTAATAGATCATCATCAGAGTGAAAAATATGCATATGCTCGGTGTTCAAATACTGCTAGTTACGTAATACCTGTTCCCATAGGGAACAAGGTGAAGTCCAGTGATTGCACTTGTTTATTTAGCTCTGAGCGGAAGCCTGCGATATAAAACGCTTCTTTTATTCTTCTTTTTAACCATCAATGGACAGTGATTAAAACTTCCCATGTGAACTTGTGGTTAAGGTGTTTTCTGATGTGCTTGGCTGGCTCCGATTGCTTATTAACATCTGAATGTTCATTAACACGAATCTCAAAGTTGCCCTGTTTCGCCAATGTATGTTTGTCCACAAATATACTCGCCTTTGTAAATGATGTGTGACGGGTGCTGTTTTTGTCTTTTAACTTGAAGATTGATTCAATCTTACGTGTTTTCCTCATGATAAAGAAGTTGAACCTCCATTTCGTGTACGTGTTAAGTTTCTTTAAGAATTTTCTACTACAAAGTAACTCAAAGAAACTTAACACGTACATGAAATGGAGGTTCAACTTCTTTATCACGTGGCAAACACATGAGATTGAATCAATCACAAGTTCACATGGAAAGTTTTAACCACTGTCCATTCATGGTTAAAAAGAAGAATAAAAGAAGCATTTCACATTGCACGCTTCCTCCCAGAGCTAAATAACCAAGTGCAATCACTTGACCTCACCTTAATGTTCCCCATGGGAACAGGTATTACGTAACTAGCAGTATTTGAACACCGAGCGTATGCATATTTTTCACTCTGATGATCTATTAGATCGAAAACGTTAAGACCTAGTTTTAAACAGCTTTTTACCTAAGTTTTATATCATATCAAGTATATTACCAGAATCACTTGAATTAGTGGCATACCGTGAAATACTAGAATTGACTTGTAGTAGAAAAAAGTCTTGGAGTGACCAACAAAAATAGAATTTTGATATATGATTTTGCTTTGATCTTGTGGTGGTTCGCCTCGCATGGGGTCTATGGCTCTTTTGCGTACCAACGCCTTTTTGTTTTTTCTTTTGATTTTTTTTTATTCTCAATCATTGCTGTAAATTGTAATAAATAAAGAAATAAACCCCTTGTAAGCGGGGCAACATTCAAGAAAAGTATTTATAATCAAAATTCTCCTCAAATTTTGCTAAGAAACAGTTGGCTAAGAAATAGTGTATTAGTCCTGACTAGCTACGACACACTGCTCTATAAGTGGTGGAAATAAATAGAGGTAGGGGACGGAAATATAATAAACGAATGGTATATGCGTGAAATCAGCATCAAGGATCGCATTAAATTACAGGAAGATACACTGAATAACTCTTACCTTAATTGGGGAACAACAATAACAAGTATCACCTAATTGTCCGACATCTTTTCCGCCATTTGAGGAGGAACCCGGTTAAGCCCTGGGCACAAACTTTTCCTTCTCTTTGAGGCCGCAATCCTTTTGAGCAGCGTACTGTTGGAAGAGGATTACTGGGTACAAGAAACGTCATCCCCTATGCACGTGCGCAGTCGAGTTGGTAGTTAGTCAGCAGATAAGAGGTTTTTTTTTCATCAGAGATTCATTGTGCATTTCTACTGCAAAAAGATATGGCACATCAGTAAGTATCAATTTATTGATTTAGAAATCCTTGTTAGTCTTATTTTGAACGATTATCTTTGATTTGAGGCACCGATCTTTTAAGCCCAATCCGCTACGAAAGAGTTATACCGCAGATCGAGTTGACATGATTTCACCGGCAGTGAATCTGAAAAAATGTGGAGCCTTCCTTTCCCTGTAAGGCAGCCTAAAAACTGATGTATTTCGTTCTCGTTTTACTTAGCTTATTTTAGGCTAATACTTTGCCCAACAATTTGAAGTCTTAAGACTTGTCCTTACCTCATGATTTTCCGTTTCTAAGTATAAATTGTAACTGGCATGGTCCACTTCCTGTAACTTTTCTTTGTGACAGAGACGAACTTGCGACGGCTATATTGAAAAACAAGTCACGGCCTAACCGTTTGTTGGTGGAAGAGGCTATTAACGATGATAATTCAGTGGTATCTATGTCTCAGGTTTGTATAAAAAGGAATAAGCCGCAGTAGATCACCGATTGTCAGTTATTCGTGTTTCCGTGTGTTCTAGTCTACCATTACCCACTTTTACTTTCAGTTTTTGCTTTTCACCCCCAGGCCAAAATGGAAGAGTTACAACTCTTTCGTGGAGATACAGTTCTGATAAAAGGAAAGAAGAGACGCGACACCGTAAGTTAGATATAAGAAGAATGATTCAGCATATTCACGATGAACAATAAATTGGATTTTGCGACACGTTTTACCACACAATGCTTTGAAGTAAGATGATTAAAATCTTCAAAACTTCACAATTCGATGGTAAAATGCATTTGGTTCTTCTTGGGTACAGCGAAAACCAGAATTGCTGGTGCTTGCTGTAAAATATTTTTACCAAAATTCTGACAGTCTTTTTTGTGTCAGGTTCTAATTGGCTAGACTGAAAGTGCCTATGAAGAGAAATATTTTTTAACAGCAATAAAGACATTTGAGTGCCGAAATGTTTTTAAAAGTTTAAATTCATTTGAAAACTGTTGAAAAGGAATCTTAGGGTCTCAAACATCCCAAATTTGCCGGAACTAAAGGTGGCACTTTTGGGGAACTGGGTAAACCGTGTGATGTCATAGGGTTTGCAAGAGAGTTGCATTATCAAACAAGGATGGAAGGGTTTAAAAGCACCTCCCTCCTTGTTTGATAATGCATGTTATCCACCATCTCCACTGTAACTCTTGAAGTTCTTTTCAAACTGGTACCCTGTGATGTCATCAAATCAAAATGGGAGCACAAGCGAATGTCTAGCATGATGGCCTGTCTTTGCAAGGTTGAGGGGAAAAAAGTAAAGGTAGAATGGGAAAAAATTACAGCCAAAACATTATCATCAATGCAACATAACTACTGTAGCCAACTTATTCATTTGGTTTCATAGGCACCTCAAGCTTGAACTCTGAGAACTAATTTTATCCATTTATAGCATTCATATTTTGGGAAGCTCTTGATCTATTTTAAACGGAAGTGTCAACTTCTTTGGCAAAATGACGTAAAAACTTTTGGTACACCTTAAGATCAATAGTGTTTACCACCCTTCTCAAATCCAGCTGCATAAGTTTTATTTGTTCCAAATAGTAAGTCATCCCTAATTTTACAGGTCTGCATTGTACTGTCTGATGATTCAATTTCTGATGACAAAATACGCATGAACCGTGTTGTGAGGAGGAACCTCCGAGTGAGACTGGGTGATATAGTGAGGTAAAGGACTTGTTATATCTATTTCTGTTGAGTACCAAGATATTTGTCTTTACACTGCATTGTGTTTTATTTCCAGTGTTCAAGCTTGTCCTGATGTCAAATATGGTAAAAGAATTCACGTTCTTCCAGTTGATGACACAGTGGAGGGGTTAACAGGGTTTGTATAAGCTAGCCTTTACTTAATCACTGTGTATATATTGCAGTCTAGTAAGAGTTTCTACTTTTTGTCACATAACATCTCATGTGTCCTTGTTCTTTATTTTCACATTGACACACCTATGCTCATATTTGAACTTTGAAATCACATAAAGCAAGCTTTACTGTACAGTGGACTAAAAGTAAATAGTTATTGGATTTTGTACCAGTACTTGTATCTTATTATTGAACCAGTGATTTTCAAATTCATTTTTGTAGAAATTTATTTGATGTCTACTTGAAGCCTTATTTCTTGGAGGCCTACAGACCAATAAGGAAAGGTGAGTCCTTCTACTCTGTGAAAATAATGCATGGTACAATTTATCCACCTTTTTTTATATTCTTAATTCCTTGGAAAACCCGGTTATGTTTCTAATGTCAATCACTTTATGACCTTTCCAAAACCTGAAACAACAAATTTATCAAAAAAATGTCAGAGACCCTATCCTCTTTTCAAACCAGTTATTCAAAAAGTAGAGCAAAATTTATGTTTTACATTCTGATACATGTTATTTTAGGTGACATGTTCCTTGTACGTGGCGGCATGAGAGCTGTTGAGTTCAAGGTGATAGAAACTGATCCCACACCATACTGCATTGTAGCACCAGACACAGTGATACACTGTGAAGGAGAACCAGTAAAAAGAGAGGTCAGTTTGTAACCTAGAACCCTTCCTGGGCTAGATGTTAATAGCAAGACTATGCAACCATCACTGTAAGCATTTGATGTTTCTGAAGGTTATATTTCTGTTGTGTAGGAAGAAGAGGAGTCTCTAAATGAGGTTGGTTATGATGACATTGGAGGCTGCCGAAAACAACTGGCTCAGATTAAAGAGGTCTGTGACCATGAAAATCTTTTTTTGTAATTTGTTGCAGCCATATTTTTGGTCTCCCTGTACTTAAGTGAGTGTAAATTTTATATCATTCAGATGGTGGAGTTACCACTCAGGCATCCCCAGTTGTTTCGGGCCATTGGTGTTAAGGTAAGTGATAATTGCTCTTTGTGAACATTTGATTTCAAATGCTTTCACTGACTGTATGGTCCTCGGTGATATTTTTTGTAGCCTCCCCGTGGTATCCTTCTGTTTGGCCCTCCTGGAACTGGAAAAACCCTTATGGCAAGGTTTGTCTTTTTTGGGATTGTAGCACATTCACAACAGTTACTTTTATATTGTTAACATTGTTTGTTTCCTTTCTCTCGCAGAGCTGTTGCCAATGAGACAGGAGCATTTTTCTTCCTAATTAATGGTGAGTTTTTCTTTTTCTAGGTTTTCCATTTGTTGTGTCTCTCTTATTGCTGTATTGAATGCGTTTTACATTATAAGCATTTTGATTAGTACTTGTAGTTCATTCCTGAAGAAATGTCCTATATCCTAAAAAGCTCCAAAAGGAGCTATTTAGTGAGTGATAACATGTCCTGAGAAGTTTCTTTTTTATTGTGTTCTTAAGGTCCTGAAATCATGAGCAAACTTGCTGGTGAATCGGAAAGTAATCTAAGAAAAGGTATGTGATGAAGGTGTTATTTTCATGCTTGCTCTCACCTTTTGAATACAATTCTTTCTTGCCAGTTGTCAAGGAGTGTAAACCTTTTTTTCCTTTCTTCAAATAGCTTTTGAAGAGGCAGAAAAAAATTCACCAGCAATTATTTTTATTGATGAAATTGATGCAATTGCTCCCAAGAGAGATAAGGTGAGACAACTTTAAGTATTGACTTTCAAATATTTATGGATTCTGTTGTGACCCTTGTTAGATTATGATGAAGTAAATATCCATTCGTGAAACTGCTAAATTTTAGTGTTTATAATTTTCATAGAAAAACCGTTCCATCAGAATGGAGTCCTGTTACATGAACTCTTTAGTAATATTGGAGTCAGGCTCAATTTATTTCTTGAACTTTACAGACTCATGGAGAAGTTGAAAGACGGATTGTGTCGCAACTTTTGACTCTGATGGATGGTTTAAAGCAGAGATCTCACGTCATTGTGATGGCTGCAACCAACAGACCAAACAGTGTTGATCCAGCTCTACGGCGATTTGGTTAGACCTGACCTTGAGTATTTTTGGTGTGATGATACTGTCAGTGTTTGTTGATGTAAAGCATTTTTCTTTCAGGTCGTTTTGATAGAGAGGTAGACATTGGTATACCAGATGCCACTGGTCGTCTAGAGATCTTGCGTATACACACGAAGAACATGAAACTCTCTGATGATGTTGATCTTGAACAGGTACAAGCTGGTAGTTGGTGCATTTAAACTGTTAAGTTTGCTGCTATTTATTAAATGTTGTATGCTCACAGTTATTTGCATTGTAGATTGCAGCTGAAACACATGGTTATGTTGGTTCAGATGTTGCTTCCCTGTGTTCTGAGGCTGCTCTTCAACAGGTATAGTTGCCCTGATAAGTCTTTGAACTCTTCTGATAAATTGGAAACATTTATTATACATGATGTTTGGCTGTTGTGTCACCAGATTCGAGAAAAAATGGATTTGATTGATTTGGAAGATGAACAGATTGATGCAGAAGTCCTGGACTCATTAGCTGTTTCTATGGACAACTTTAGGGTGAGTACTGTGCTTGCCAGAAGACAGGCTGGGTTTCCCAAAGCACAATCCCCTGCCAGTTATAAATATGTTTGTGCAGGTTCACAGCTTTGGAAAAGCAACTTGCAGATCTGTTTTTATTTGGAAAGTCGTGTTAAGTTTTCTTCCCATTGATCATGGATTTGCAGATATTACCAAAATAAACAGACCATTGGTCATGTTGCGGCCTTATGCGTCCCATGGCGCAATGAGGAAAGATGATGATGATGATTGGTCATGTTATTTCTCTTCATTATTATTTATATATACAGTATGGCTGTACCAGAAAGCATAGATCTTAGATGTATTTTGTTTTGTCAGTATGCTATGGGAGTATCCAATCCCTCAGCTCTCCGTGAGACTGTTGTTGAGGTACCAACAACCACATGGGATGACATTGGTGGTTTGGAGAATGTTAAACGCGAACTGCAGGAACTGGTTCAGTACCCAGTGGAACATCCTGACAAGTTCCTTAAGTTTGGAATGACACCATCTAAAGGCGTGCTGTTTTATGGTCCCCCTGGTTGTGGAAAGACTCTCTTGGCTAAAGCCATTGCAAATGAGTGTCAGGCAAACTTCATTTCCATCAAAGGTCCAGAACTTCTTACAATGTGGTTTGGTGAGTCCGAGGCCAATGTGCGAGATGTTTTTGACAAGGTTAGTGTTTCTATATAATAAGATTGTAATTTGAGCAGTGAAGTTAATATCAAGCCCCCATTTTTCCTCGCTGAGCTAACTCCTGAGAAAGAGAACATACATATCTGTTTCTACAAAGTTCTTCCTGCAGTGGTAGTTCATTATCAAGCAGAGAGTTGAATTCTTAACTGTCTTTATTTATTGAGAGTTTAACTGTCAAGATATGGCTAACATGCCACAATTTAAATGTGAGATATTATAGTTGTAAGGCTTTTTTCCCCAGGCTCGAAGTGCTGCTCCATGTGTGCTGTTCTTTGATGAATTGGATTCCATTGCCAAAGCAAGAGGAGGAAATGTTGGAGACGGAGGTAATCTCTTTGATCCAAGGTTCAAAGCTTCATAGTCCTGCTGTTCAATTCTTAGCATTTCAATAGTGTGCTTTCACTATTAATAGTCACTGAGATTCTCAAAATGGATTTTCAGGCGGAGCAGCTGATCGTGTGATCAACCAAGTACTTACTGAAATGGACGGCATGAATGTCAAGAAGAATGTCTTTATTATTGGAGCAACCAACAGGTTTGTGAATGAATTGTAGAATGTGATATCTGTCATCACAGCAACACAAACTGTCAAGATACTGTATGTACAATAACAAAGTTTAAAAAAGGGTGGTTTTTTGTGTTTTCTTCAATAGCTTGATATTGGATTTGCTGCAGTGTGAAATATTTTGTTATAAACCCTTAATGATTCTTCCAGCATTGCCCTTTTGTTTTATTTCTTAGGCCAGACATAATTGATCCAGCCATATTACGACCAGGTCGTTTGGATCAGCTGATTTATATTCCTCTTCCTGATGAGCCGGTCAGTTGGTTAATCATACATTGTTTATCATGTTGTAGGTAGAGAAGGATTTGATTTCAGACTAAAAGAAATTTTAATAATGTGGTCAAATTGTACAGTACTTTTGCACAGGTAATTTATTTGTGCCATGGAATTGTAAAAAATAGTTACTCAAGATATTTGGTGGTAAATAGCAATATAGTGCAGTTGTATCACTCATGTGTCAGGTTTGGTAATCATTCTCAATTCTGTTCCACTTCAGTCACGTATTTCCATTCTCAAGGCATGTTTAAGGAAATCCCCCATTTCAAAGGTTTGTAATAATGTGTTGAGGGTTGTTTGATCATGAATTGTTTTCTGAAGGTTTTTGTGCTATTTTGTTAAACCTGTCTAAACCTTGAACCCATCTCCTTACTGTACATTTTTTCAACAGGATGTTGACTTAGATTATGTTGCCAAGGTTACTCATGGTTTCAGTGGTGCAGACTTGACAGAAATTTGTCAGCGGGTAAGATGATTAGTTCTGTGTACATGTACAACATTTCCAGGCATATGTGAGATACAGCTCTACTACAAGCACTACAACAATTTTTGCTTTAATCTTTGTTTTCTAGGCATGTAAGCTGGCCATCAGAGAGTCAATTGAGAAAGAAATTCAAAAAGAGAGAGAGAGAGCTGATAACCCTGACCTGGATATGGTGAGAGTTTCTTTCTTTACTACAGTTGGAGCTGTGAGTTAACACAGGATCTAAATTGACTCTCATTAATAATGCTTCTGGTGTTCGAACACATGTGCTATAAATAAATAATGACTGTTTATTCACAATTAAAGTAAAAAGTGAAAAGGAGATAAGAGATGTTATCCCTTTCTAGTTTCTGGACGCACTGGACTCTTATCAAGTTGGATACTGAATGGCAAACTGATTTATCTCCTAGAACAGTGTATTTCTCTTAAGTGTCTGCAGTTTGTTCAGTCCAAAGAATGATTTATATTAATTATATACAATATTGAGTGAATGAAGAAATTCATAAACTTGAGAATAAGTTGTGTGTCCCCAGATCCTTGAAAACAATTACAGTAAAATAAGTGTCACAAATCAGTAAAAAGAGAACTAACTTTCTGAGCTGTGAATTAACTATTGCATACTATTTAGGAAGTTGAGGATGAAGATCCTGTTCCAGAGATTAGAAGAGACCATGTTGAGGATGCCATGAGATTTGCTCGCAGATCTGTCAGTGATAATGACATTCGCAAATATGAGATGTTTGCCCAAACCCTTCAGCAGAGCCGTGGATTTGGTGGAAATTTCAGGTCAGTGGTTTTACAGGCCATTTCAGTGCGGTATGCAGTCTGGTTATCAACTTGATTTTCCTGTCTTAATTTGACAAGCAACACCAAGAGTTTGCTGAATCATATAGCAGTCTTCTTAGTGGCAAATTGCAGGTTGTAAGGACAACTCAAGGAAAATGATGGGGAGTAACCCCATAACAAGGGCAAGCTTCTGTCAAAGGAGGGTAGCAATGCTGCTATGTCATGACATAGGAACCTGCTCTATGTATCATATTCATTTTAGAGAAAACCAGTGTTTTAGTAGTCAAAAGAGCTAAGTCTCTGTGTGGATTTGTTATGTAACGCTGACTGGTGAACATTAAACATTTATTTCTTCAGGTTTCCAAGTCAGTCAGGTGGATCTCAGGGGGGAGGACAGGGTGGTTCTGGAGCAGACAATTCTAACTTATATGATGATGGAGATGATGATCTGTACAGTTAGGACAAACTTCGCGTATTCAGTTGAATTTTTTTGGAAACAAAACTTGACAATGTTCGCCTGCATATTAGATTGTCAGTAGTTCTCTTAAACACATTATTTGCTGAAAAAGTGATTCGCAATATAATGTAGAGCATAGCTTCCAAATTTCAAATGTGATGTACTAGATATGATGCATATTTAATAAAAATACAGTTAGAATCTGAGTTGTGGTCATATGTGTACGTGTGATTGGTGAAGAGGTTAGTCTGCTGGCAGCTGCTGTTTTTTTCTCTAAGGGTTGCTTAGATGAGGCTAAAGAATCTTGCCTCAAAACCCCCTCTGAATTGTGAGAGAAAAATAGACTACCAGCCGTCTATGAGTAAGTAAGCCAAATGGTTATATAGAGACTAATTCAATTTTCTTTTTTTTTTTTTGAGGGGGGGGAGAGGAGGAATGGAAAGCTCATTCAACCCACCCTTGCCAGCATACAACATAGTGTTTACCCAATAATATGTTGGCCATTGAGCAAAGCCTAGACAAATGTCTTTCTTTTGTGTTTGTGGGAGCTTTGCTTCACTGGCCTTCACTTGGAGCTTTGTATGCATGCTCTTCAGTTCTTTCAACAAATTATTTTAGCATTTCAAAGTTGCTTAGCTAAGCCAATGAGATTGGAACATCTGCAGTAGAATACTAGTCATTATTATCCAACTCTGCTTCGTAGAGTACAAATATCGCGCGAAACGAGTACAAATATCACACGATATTTGTACTCGTCTCATTCCTCCCGGCCGCGTGAAGTTCAAAACCTTGGCAAGTCAGAATTTTGGGAAAAGAAATCGTTGGATAATAAATCTCTTATTAGACGTTTTGGTGTGTAGTATCGCTGTATATTTTTACTCGTTGTTTGTATTTTGACTCGCCCTATGGGCTCGTCAAAATACCGCACAACTCGTAAAAATATGTATGGGTTATTGACCAAGTGTGAGGTCAAGATGGCTTGATATTGGCCGAGTTCTTTTTTTGCGTGTTTATGGACCGAGACGGAGTCGAGGTCCATAAACACGCAAAAAAAAGAACGAGGCCAATATCAAGCCATCTTGGCCAAACAAGCTTGGTCAATAAAGGATTTATTATATGGCTTTTGGGGAAATTTTTCTTGCGGGACAAGGCGGGTAGTCCCGAGCGGGCAAGATTGCTCCATCTTGCCCGCTCGGGTAGCCAATCACAGCGCAGGATTTGATTCATCTTGCCCGCTCGCGGAGCTAGCCATATAATAAACAGCGATACTACACACCAAAACGTCTAATAAGATATATATATCCACTAAAAGGAGTATTGACCCTCTTGACATTCATACAACACCTATTCTGAGAATAAAAGTAACTTATCATAATCAGGCTTTATTTTTTAACAGTGCATATCATATTACTGTTACATTGGCAGATAAGTCATCCAGATTCTGTCTAGCTTGTCTATGGAATCCTTACTGGGGTGGCCATGGGGTACAAAGGCAAAAAAACCTTTGGCCTCAATAGGGACTCTGTTCACAAGCTAAAGCCAAACAATGCAAACTAAAACACTGTGTATGGCTGCCTTGATAATACTTGTGAACAAGGTGCTGTAGTGGAGAATATCCCCAGATCCTGACAATACATTCTTGCACAAGACTGCTAAATGAAATATTAAGATACTCATTCTACAGCACACAATTTGCATCAGTTTTACATGGTCATACAACAAATACCAGTAGCTTGTGTTGCAGGTTATCATCTGTGTCTAATCTATACCTTCACTTTTTTTCAGTACCTTTGATGTGTAGGCCACATTTTTTCATAGGCCATATTTGGTATTCTCAGTATTGGACTGGAAGCAGCTTGCAATTGAGGCTTATGCCAGGGAATATCATTAAAGGGGCAGTATCACGGACTGCACATGCAAATTGATCAGCCAAAAGTTTGCAGATCTTGTCCAACTCTTTCAAGTTTGTATCGCTGAAACAAAATGGCGTTGACATGTGGATGGCGAAGCACTCCCAACAACTCTGGCTGTGAGAATGTTTTTAACTCGAGCAGCAGCAGAAAAAGTGAGTGGGAGAAGTCTTGAAGAATTCGGCTTGAGGAAAATTTATACAAGTCATGGTTACAAGCCAAACTTGAAGCCGGCTATAGTTCATCAAATTACTGTGTGAGCACTTGGCAAGGCAGATGGTTACGGATGTGTAGCTCGTAAGACTCCCTTTAAAAAGATATTATTTTAAATGGTATTTGGAAACATTCCTGGCATTGGTCTCAGTTGCAGTCCAATACTGACAATATGAATATGGGTATACACTTACCAATGGTAATCAATTTATTTACTGTTTTTTTTTTTATTTATAATGTTGTCTAGTACTCTCATTGGAATGGCAAACCGCTCCAACCATCTCCTTGTTAGTACTGGTTTGGACAATGTCCACTCAGCTGTGATAATAAGTTAGTTTATTCTCAATGACTGGCTTGTCACTACAGCTTTAAGAACTGATGAGTAACCTCATAGATTCCAACAGCCTCTGAAACTTTCTCATCATAATCAGACCAGTCCTAAAGCAGAAAATGTAAATTAAATTAGCTAGGTTGGGATGGTTTTCTTGAACTAAAAACTCTTGTTATGACTAATAATGATTGAACAAATGAACAGGTGAAAACTGGAATTGCTTTCGTTACATATATTTTTGTTGTCTGTGCTCTTTTTGATGACTTTGATGATGATTACCTTCTCTGTTAAATTAACTTCTAAGAACTTTGATCCAGAGTCAGCACCTTCAGCAACAAATCCGCCCTGAGCACAACACAATGAAAACACACTTCCATGAGATGCCTGAGAAATTTTGTGCTGTAATTACACTAAAAACCAAGCTTGAAAAGGCCTGTAACCAGACAGTTTAACTGCTTGAATATGGCATGACAATGACACTAAAATGTTGGTTCTTATCACTTAGTTTCACATGTTTATGTATTTCTGAATTGTTACAACTTGTCAGGATGACATCATTGGTATAATTGTTGTCTAATGTTTTCTTTTTCCTCCCTTTTTCTGAATTTTACTTATTATTTTTTTCTCTGCAAATTAGCATACTTAACTGCTAGTGGCATAATCAGCCCACCAACCCAAGAGTAAGTAAAGTTATGTGTGTGTGGATGTAAAATTTCCACAGTGCTTAAGATAATGATTTGAGTTTGCATTGTTTTTGAATTGCTACATTTGGTGACTGGTAAAACCACTTTCTCAGCCATTCAGGATTTTAACCACACACATATTTTCCTGTGCTTGACACCAGTTTCATGTATTTCTTCAAGGTTTGATTGGCTCACTGGTTTGTTTGCCTTCTTTGTGATGGTCAAAGTGATACCTTTGATTTTTGGTTGTTGAGAGATTTGAAGGCTGTCCCACTGGGAGCATAGGGTAAAGCCTGGTTCACACTAGCGACATAAGCCCAACATAACGACATAATGGCGAGGTCACGCAAATGCAAAAATACCTTTCACTTACGTATGTTTTATGTCACCAGTGTGAACAACACAACATAACGACATAGCAGGAACATTATGACATAAAGCTACATGAACATAACGACATAAGGAAAAGTATTGATCTTTTCCTTGTGTTGTTATGTCCATGTCGGTCTGTCATTATGTCGCTAGTGTGAACCAGGCTTAAGTAACTGATACAATGGAAGAAAAAAAAAGCACCGACTGAAATGTGCTACTGGGCCCCAGACTTTATGAAAGGAAATACTTAATAGCTCTTAGTCTATCTAATACCAAACAATAAAAAACAGCAGCCAAACCCATGCCCCCACCCCACCCTCCACCACTTAGAGACAACTGCTATGTCATTGAAATAATCACAAAACAGCTTCACACCCTTGGAGAAAAGTCAACGGGTTCCAGTCCTCTACAGTCAAATGCTACCATTGTCTTGTACTTGTTGCTATCTTCTGCCTGGCAAAAAATAAAATCAGCCATGTGGTCTGATATTTACTTCAACTCAGTAATCATTCAGGGCCTGACATGTGATAAACATTGTGGTACTACTTCATATTTATAAAACTTGTCATTAACATTCAACAAAACTGTCCATGGAGATACTTCTATGCTTACCACTAAGCTGATTCCTCAGAAACAAAAAGTTTCCCTGAATGTTCCCTACCAAGCACTCTTTCACAAAATACAATAAAAAGGATAGGTCACCATACTCGCTTAAGAGATATGATGGGCCAATCTTAACCGATTTATGCCTAACCACGCATGTTATTTCATCAGTTCACGTTACATTTTGCGGTAGCTAGAAGCAAAGTTTATTACATCAATATCTTGATAGATAATGTTGTAGATAAGTCTTGTATTTACCTTGTACTCAGTGATACTGTCTTTTATTATATCTGTTAATTGCAATAAGAATTTGCACCATTAACAAGGGCAAAACTTCAAACTTACTTACACATTGTAAGGAATGTCTCAATGAGTTTTACAACTTTCAATCAAGAAATTATGCAAACTTGTAATAATATAATTATAAATTCATTTGGCAGAAGCTTTGTTAAAAAGATGAGGTCTGGTTGTACTTTTTAATGTCAACAGCGTTTAAATAAATCACTCAACAGTTTTACTGTCAAGAAAGGATTACTCTGGCCCATAAATGGTTATTTTAGTTCTTTTATTTCCAGGCGCTTGCAAACAGGTTTACCTGACCACTGTATACTGAAATAGACAATCTTAATTTATAAGCTGAAGCTCATCTAACAGTTTTTGCTTTGCTTGCGAATGGCGATGAGCTGAATTTAATTCTGCCAAAGTTTGCTCATCCTCTTTACTTTTTTTTCTCATCAGGCTTTCTGTCACTGCCATAAATGAATATTGTTAGATGCAAATAGTCAGTTATTATGCATTTTAGTTTGCAACTTTTTCACTGCAAAACACTACCATCTAGATGGGAAAATCTAGACCACTTTCAATATTGAGTTCCAAGTCCTTGTGAGACGGAGTCATATAAGAAAATTAATATGGGTTATTGACCGAGCGTGAGGTCAGGATGGTTGGATATTGGCCAAGTTCCCTTTTTTGTGTTTAAACATGTAAAAAAAGAATGGAATGAGGCCAATAGCCAGCTATCTTAATAAAACAAGCTTGGCCAATGAAGGATTTATTACATGGGAAAGAATGCTATTTTCTTGCAGCACACAGCAGGTAATTCCGAGCGGGCAAGATAGTGCCATCTTACCTGCTGGTGTAGCTAATCACAGCATAAGATATGGTTCATCTTGCCCACTGATGGGGCTAGCCACATAATAAAGGAACGTAGAATTTCATCCTCACAAAGCACATAAATAAAAAACTGAATAATTTGTGCATAGTTACATGAAGTTTTCTTACCCATTGAGTTCTCTCGACCACACAATTTACATTTTGACACAAAGTTAGCACTGCCTCTGCTACCTTTTATCGTCTGACTTTCCTGAAATAAGTAAAATTATAATCTACATCAACAACAACTTGGTATCTTCTTTTACAAATTTTTGTGCTTTCTTTGGCTAACTGTTCATGTATTTTGCAAGACAAAGCAAAATGAAATCAGTCAAACTAGGAGAATGGAAAATATTAAGGGTCACAACAGTTCTATTTTTTTTTCAGGCTTTAATTTCACGACTGCTTCAGTTGTGTGCATACCTGCGATGATCAATCATATCTTCGTATCATTCTCCCCAGTTCAAATAATATGAAATTTCATATATCTACTTGTACAGTTCTGGTTATTACATTATGAGAATTACAACCTAAACAAGGAAGAATACAAGGAAATGTAATGTTCACTGCAACTTCCAAAATATGAGCTCTTTGTAACAGTGAGAACAATAATTTTAATTTATTTTCTTTCTTTGAACTTACTAAATGCTTTCCTTAAAGGAATCATGGTGCAATGCAGATTTCTGAATAATAAGCAATGAAATTCAGTGGATTGTCTGATACATTACAGATACATAAAAATGAATACTTCCAATGGCATGCATGATAAAGAAAGGAAAGGAAAAAACAAAAATTTATAACGTTCTCATGGCTTTCAAAATGCCCATTTCACAAAAGCATAAGGGTCGTCCTGAAATAAGTGCTGCCATAACCAGGGTCACACTCAGGAGAGCAAATGTGGCTATGAGAGCCACATTTTTGTTCTCTGTACAGTGCTAATAAAGCAAGGAGCTTATTCAAGGTACATCCCTTTTTAGTATTCACTAGTCTGAATTGTTTTAAAAAGAAAATGTACCATGAACGTACCGATAGACACATATAAACCCAATCCTTAGTTCCTTCTCCACAATTCTGACACCGTAACTGAAGAGAAACAGGAAGCAAGTTAATAAGTTTCTTTATGTTGCTTTCTAATAATTGTGGTATAAATATGACATAACACAAAAAAATCCAAATAATGTTATTGCTTAATAATTATCTACTTTTAGTCACAGTTATCTGCTTTTAGTCATATCACCACTTTTTTTTAAATTGTGTCCCATACATGTAGATAGCTGCCTAATTTGTCTTTGCCCTATTGTTGTTATAGGCAGCTGATACCATTTTATAAGCTTCAAATTACTGTATAATTTTCTTCATTCCTTTTTTTGGTATAAATAAATGTTCCTGTTGTCCATGTACATGGTCTAAAGTGAATAACACCAAGTATGGCCAATGACAGACGCCTTAAGAATAAAAGATCCAATTGTACAATAACTTGATGTCATTCATTTAACTAAAATGCATGCCGTCAAACTGTCAACTGTGATTGATGAAATAAAATTAAGTTAACACCCTTCTGAAATAATTATAAATACAATAATAATAATAATAATAATAATAATAATAATATATCACTTTGATGAACCATATGATGCTTTTGAAGTTCATTGATTAATGAAGACAGAACATTGTACAACAAACATGTTTTGTCTTTATTAGAAAATGAACTTCAAACGCATTGTATGGTTCATCAAAGGGATATCTTCCTTCATGCTGCTACGAAGCCATAATAATAATAATAATTAACAATTATTATTAAGGCCCGGTTCATACGTCGCATTTCTGCCGTGTTGAATTCAATTCAACGAATTAAATTCAGAGTCAGATTCAGAAAAAGCTCTTACTCTTTGTCTGACAATGAAAATTTGGTCCCGTTAAAAAAAGAGAGACAATGCAGAAAAGCACAGTGGCAAGATCGTCACGTTGCTGACATGGTAGCAGTAAACTTGTGCTGCATTTTCACGGGACAAAATGAGGACAATCAACAGCAAAAGTTGAATTATTGACCTATGCTTTTGTTGAAGACAATGCAGCATATACTGTTGCATTGTCAGCCTCTTTCTTCGCCTTCCTTCAATAATTTTTTGCAAAATAAAAAGTGTCCGTTGAGTATCTTGGTCCGCCATATTAGATAGTTACTTAGCCTTTGTAACATTTTTCCGCTGACCGACATACACGGCAGTATCAATCCAACGGCAGAAATTCGACATCTGAATCAGCTGTCGCATTTCTGCCGCACTTAATCGAATTGAATTCGACACGGCAGAAATGTGACGTATGAAACCAGGCCTAAGCCAATGAAAACTCTCGAATTGCATTATCCAATGATCCAGTTTTTAATAATAACAATATTTCTATAGCTTATATATTATTAAATGTGCTTTTAATACAACAACAAAACAAATCCTAAAAACTAAAATTATAATCCACTAAGTAAAAATACATGATTTCCCCTGTACAAGTCTCGTATTCGAATTTTCGTTAAGGCTGTTAACCTTTTACCTTCAAGTACCAACGAAAGTCCTCATCATCAGGCCTTACATTGGTTAAATTTTCCAGACTGGCCTTGAATTGTAAGGCGATACGCTGTACACAAATTATGAACTTTGATTAGTGGTGTTCAGGCTATCATGCATCTTTAGCGCAAATAGGTCTATCTGATGACGAAACAGATTAAGATCTACAACGGAAGGCCTACATCGTAAATAGTTCAGAAACTCACCACCATCTTTAATACCACGACAGCTCTGCGCCTGCAGGGAAAGTGGTCAGCAAAACACGTTCATGCTATGCGTAAACGTCCTGCGTAAAGTGTTTTCAAGATGGCGCACCACAGGTTTCTCGCTCGTACCATCGTGGTAGAAAATGGAGTAGCATCGGCTTTGAGGTCTTTACATCGTGTACTTACACAAGAGTACGTCATGAGAGACATCCGTTTGAAACGTTACTACGAGAAACCAACCATAAAAAGGCGACGAGTGAAGTATGAAACTGCCCTCAGGTTGTACAACTCGGAGATGAAGAGGAAAGTAAACTTTCTCATGGAAAAACAAAGAAAAGAAACTCCATGGACTTAATGATCCACTCACACTGAAACAAGTGCCTGCTATGACAGTTATTATCCAGCAATATCATTCTATGTAACAATCAAACTAACCCAGCAGAAAACCATCTTCATGTTTCTTATTATTATTCCTTCACATGCACACTGATGGGCAAACGGAAAATATCACGTGATTTTCTGGTTAGAATTGTTTGTACCGACCGCAGACAACACTTGGATATTTGATAATGATGTAAACAGACAGTGAATTGACATTAGAGATTGTTCTACTCTGTATCAAGTTGTAATTATTATTTTTCTGTAAAAAAAAACATTGGGACTGAATGGGTCAAGGAAAGACACTAGGGTCTCGCCTTGTAGCTGATGTCAACTAGTAAAGTTTCTGAAGTGTTAAACAAGTTTAGAAATAGAAGAGTAACCAGGTTTTGAAAACATAAAAACGTAAGCTTCTGGCTTCCAGACTAAAGCAATATGAAACATATTCAACGTAACAAGGCGTTCTCTGGTTAAGAAAAAATTTAAAACGTAAGCTTGTGGCTTCCAGACTGATTTTAAAGGCTTTAGTCTGGAAGCTGAAAACTTAAGTTTTCAAATTTTTTCTTAACCAGAGAATGTCTTTTTATATTGAATATGTTAAATGAGTTGTTCAACAATGGCAGATATTACAGCCATGTTCTTTACTGAAAACAATCCATGCCCTTTATAGTGCAAATAAAGAATCAAATTGTTTCAGTTGATTTTAATTTCCTTCCACCTCTGGGTTATGCAGCAACACCATCTTTCTCATTTACTTTTTAATTAATATTTACTCATATACTCAATTTAATTTCAAAGATGAACCAAAATAGGGGGAAAAGATATGCATAACTAGGCCAATTGATACAGAACACTGAGGTTCCTTATTAAAAATATTCTGCCTGAGAAAATTCCAATTCCTCTGTGAGATGTGCCTGCAGGGAATCATGGTAGTTTTATTTAAAATTAAAACAAACATCTGTTGCAAGATGATGAATACCATAGATGGAATTGGTCAAATTACTTTGAATACAGACTATAATTAACAATTATTCCACAAGCGTGCATTGGATATGAGATGGTAGATAGCCAACGAGGCGCATAGCGCCGAGTTGGCTATAATCATCTCATATCCAACAAGGGCGAGTGGAATAATTGTTTTATTAAAAACGCCCCAAAAATATAGCAAACTAAACTTAAAAAGAAATAAAAACGCCTCAAAAAACTCACGCGTACGCTTACCACATTCGTAGAGCATGGTATAATGGCTCATAGCCCATGATGGCTAAGCCAATGAAAACTCTCGGATTGCATAATAAACATTATTAAACACTAAATCATTGAATGAGAGTTTTCATTGGCTTAGCCATCATGGGTTATGAGTCGTTATACCATGCTCTACAAACATGGTAAGTGTATGTGTGATTTTTTGGGAGATTTTTTATTTTAGTTTTTTTTTTATATATATATCTATTGGGGGCTTTTTTTAATAAAACAATAATTATTCCACTCACACTTGTTGGATATGAGATGATTATTAAGACATGATTGATCATCGCAGTTACATACGCAACTTAAGCAGTTGTAAAATTATGGCGCGAAAAAAATCAAGCTTGAACGGGATTCGAACCCATGACCTCTGCAATATCGGTGCAGTGCTTTACCAACTGAGCTATCAAGCCAACTGGGACCTGGTGATTATTATTACTCATATCCAACGCGCGCTCATGGGATAATTGTTAAATATTCTAAACAGAGATAATTGTTCAAAAGCTCTAAGGTTTACTGGTCTTTACTAGCACGCTACTGAAAAAATCTACAATACAACTGAAAAGGGAATTATGAAATCATCAGTTCCATAATGACCCTTAAATCACTGCTTCTGCGTTTCTCGTGCTATGGTTACAAGATTTAAAAGCTATGGATTGATATGCCCTTCATTAAAGGCATTTGAAGAAAGAACATAAGTGGTCATAAGCCTAATATATTACGGTCTGGAAAACTTAAGTCATATTTCAACACAGTGATCTGGGCTCTATCTCTTAAAACCTGGTAAGGCATGTTCAATAACCAAACTTTTTCCATTTCTGTAAGGTGAGCAAACTTGTATGCACGCTCTAACTGTGGTCGACCGCAGAGCGGTTCATAAAGTGATAAGTCACTTTGCAACTGTCCTCCATCAGAATCATTAGAGATAGAACGATAGCATTTCATCATCTGCATTAAGTTGAACAGTGGTATTAACACCAGTAACTTTAGAGGCACCGTTTATGTGGATGTTAAATAGCGAGAGCTCAAAACTGAATCTCTGAGGGACACCAGATACAACAGGTAGCTAAGACGATGATTGTCGATCAATAAGCGTCCTATGCCAGCAGTACTAGTCTGTAAATAACTTCTAAACTAGGGCAGCAAGCTCCCCCTTCTCCAATTTCCAAAAAAACGCCCTCAATAGACAGTTAAATGACACCGAGTCAAAAGTTGTAATCCAAGAGTACTGCGTCCGTCAAAATGTATTTTCTCGTCTAGTACCTTAGCAAAGTTACGAGTTGATCAAAGTAGACTGACGACACATGATCTTCTTACGATGGCCTCTCTAAGTATAACAGCCGTTTCTCAACAACAGCAAAGTTCCTAGGCCTCACTTTGAACAGCCGTAAGGTTACATAATGTGTACAAGTGACTACGAGTCAATGGCTTGATTTGGTCGATCGATCATTGATTTATTGACTGTGAGAGTAAATTGTGTTCTATTTAAGCAATAGAGCACTTTTTCCTTGTTTATTTAGCCTCATCTTAACACGAGGAGGGTTAGGAGAATTCGAGACAGTCATAACTTTCGAGAATTCTCCCAACCCTCCGAGTGTTTAGATGAGGCCATATAAACACGGAAAAAAGTGCTCTATTGCTTTTATAAAATAATTCTCAAAAATACGCGCGAATCTAAATTGTCACAACCGTGTTTACATACTCTCATCTTAACACACCTATCGACCAATGAGAACGCGTGTAGTGGCTCAGTTATTTTATAAACTGTATCACTGAGGTGGAAACGTATGGAGAAACAATGTCAGATCAAATGCGATAGGGAGACACGCGAACTGAACTGAATATGTATATATAAAGGGTGGAATCTAACGGTACACGGCATCCAACGACTACATTTGTGATTGTGTAGTTACGTTATACCTCTGGGGAGGAGATAATCTCCACTATTTACCCAAACCCATAAGCATAAACCGACACAGCCAATTATCCGTAAGGTGGCAGCCAATGAACAGCTGTTTAAGGCGAGAAGAGTCTCAGACAAATCTTCCACTCAGTATTTAGCGCCGTTTACTCCAAAATAGCAGCCCAAGGTTGTTTTCAGGACCAAACCCACTGCAAAGTATATGGGAGTCGTGTAAGTGTAGTAATCACAATTTTATTCACAAAATATAGGCATAAATATCTCACTTTGATTTCAAGTGACATTCTTTTCTATGGTATTGTTCTCGGACTGTTGAACTATATATACATACACCCTGTACAAATACTGAAGAAAGAGATTATTGATATAATTGAATTGTTTTTTAGATCTCCTTCTCTAATCAACCTATAGACTTTATTTGCTCGTGTAGTTTGATAGAAATCTATGATTATTTTTTTGGAACCTTGATACTTGATAAGTTACAAAGTATAGTAAAATAATTTAAATTCAAATGTCCGTTTCAGGAAATAAATTTATATTATGCATGTTTGGATTGGTCGTGCGGCATGGTAACGAGTGATAAATTAGGGCGCAATAATCCAAGGTTCGTCTGAGGTGCATAGTGTCCCAACGCTTCACAGTAAGATGTAAATATCTTACATGTTATATAGACAGACTCGACACGTGGAAAATTTGATATGGCCTACTCCTGCACTACATATATAATCATCCATGGATTGACTGACTTCAGGCAAGAGACCATGATCTCATTTTCTCTTGCTTCAGGACAGGACGTTTGTTTTAAGCTTTATAAAGTGTCCGTATTTCAACATAAACTTGGAGACAGAGATCTATCGTTGTATAGTTAGTAGGTTAGATGTTAGCTAAAAAACCTGGTACTGGGGGACCGACAAGAGGCCAAACTGACACACAAGGTTTGCGCTAAGCCCAGGCCCTTCTCAACGCAGCTTAGATCTGCACATTAGCTGAACCTGTGATGTGTCTGACCAGCCACTTGTTTAGTGGTTAGTAATGATTCGCGAGAAAAAGGTATTCAGATAACCACGAAAATTTTGTTTAACCAAGTTTACGCAGCATATAAACCAGGTAATTTCATATAATAAAAACAATTATATTAATTGACATAAATGAATAAAGAAATTTTACTCTGTGTGTTACTGTTTACTCTTCTGTCCATGATATGCTGTGGTATGTGACAGTTTTATTTCATTTTTTTGTCTGGCAGCTGCACTCAGTGTATTACTCTTTTTCTGCCAGAAACTCCACTGTGCCGAGGCTCGAACTGACTTTATTTTATCGCTCTGACTGTATTTATCGCTCTGTTCCAGCCCAGTGCCGTGTGTTTGATCTGTCGAGTTTCACTTTTGGTTGCTCCTAAATGACGTCTGTTATTAAGTGATCGACAAGCAGCCAACACAGAAGTGTTAGTGTGCTAAAGAGTGTCAGTCTGTTGTTATCACATACTCCTGCGGCTGACGATTTCACGATAGGCGACACATCACTGCTCATGTCCTCTTGCTCACGTTTAGTCGAGTTAACTCTGAAAAAATAAATTCATGGAATACATGATTAAATCTATAAAAATTGAATATACCGTAATAGGCTGCAATAAAGTTATGGGATGGGACAACCTCGTCCCCAGGGCCTTCTCCTGGGAGTGACAGCGACAACTAACACGTGATCAACAATGTAGCTCGGTGTAAAATGTTTGTCCAAGTAGACGTTTGATATCCGTGAATAGGCGCGCACTTTTGAAAGTCGCTACAACAAAGCTAAACATCGAAACTCACCTTTTTTTAGTTGGCGTTTTTGTTACTTTGAGCACTAGTTTTACACGACTGAAATCTGGCCTCTTTCTTTTTCGCCCTGGACATCGTCTTCTATTTCTTTTGCGACATTTTCTTCGCTTCTTTTTTCTTCTTGTTACTGAGTGTGGAGTTCTAACAGTTTTGTAACTGAGAGACAGAGACGACACACGTTATTAACCTATTATCCGTATTTCTTATGAAGCTATAGAATATTTTTATGAAGTACGTCTTTGAGTATGACCCCCTGAGAAGTGAAAATTGTTACTGTCCATATCTTTGCTACTAAATGATTCTGGTTTTACTGATCTGTTTCAGTTAAGGTTTGGCGGGAAACATTCCCCTCACAATAGCGCTTATGTAAGCTCGTCCTAGTCTGCGGTTTCTGACGGCTCCTATGTAGTTAGAGTAACGCAAGCAAGTAAGTAAGTAAGTAACGTAAGTACGTAACGTGTTTAAGAATTGTCATTATGATTAATAATTATGATAATTAGAAAACAAATCGAAATGTTAATGATTTTAAATCTTCAAGTAAATAGCATTAACCCAATAAACAACACCAAGCACAATACAGTACAGAAGTACAATAAAGTAACCAACTATCGCTTCCGGAACACCAAACAATGCCCATTCAGCGGTTGATCGAGACAACAATAACATTTTTTTTTCTTTTAAATGAAATCGGTTATTTCAAGTAAACTTCGTACTCTGGTAACGACTCGTGTGGTTTCATATGGTGTACTGCAAATCCTTCGCGTCTCATAATATCTATAATACTGTGATTTCCAAGGAAATGTCCTGCAGGAAAAAACAAATATTGTACATTACGTTCATGGTAAACCTAAACCCTAATACCATAAGTCTCAAAATTGGGCCTCAATAAACCACCAAATTATTCTAACCAAGTGTATAATTGACTATGAATGGCAAATGGGAGAAAAGCTTGAGCCGATCGGCTTAAAGCCTTGAATGGTGGAATCATTCTGCCGAGAGAGTCATCTCTTTTCAACGCCTTTTCCACACAGGAGAATATACCAGTAACCTGTCAAAAACTCTTGGGTAACCTGGCGTCCAAGTTACAGAAAGAAAAAACTTGCTCTAAGGTCGTGTTCTATTGGGATCAACCGTTTTAACCGCAACCGGTTTGGGATAATACGGTTGGCGTTTCTCAATAGAACACGCGGTAACTCGTGGAAATAGCCCTTACGTGTGCTACAATCGCGATATAATCACACAAATGCTTTTTCAACCGTTTCAACCTGGTTGGAGGCTGGTTGAAAAAGTTGATCAACCAAACCAACCGAAACAAGTTTTTTTTTTCCAATAGAACACGACCTAATGCTTCTTTTTTTTTAACAAAACAATCTTTAATTGACAGGGAGAATGTAGGCAGTTGCTCTAACGTGACGGGGTCATTTATATCCATTCATTATTTCATAAATAACCAGGAAATATTATAAATACAAACTTACCCGCGCCAAACGCGAAAAAGAAATCACGTTCAGGGTAATTGTTTAAAAGTTCAATGACTCTTTTTGCCATGCGTTCGTTCCTCTTGAAGATAAGCTCTGTTCTAAAATATTGATCGATTTCTTGGGTCTTCTTTAACTCTAACTGTCTCAGTGAAGAGTTAGAAGACGTGCTTGGGAGTCGTGTTGATTGAGTGGAGAACAGGACGGAGTTGAGGTCTCCACAGTTATAATGATCTATGAGATCATCTGTAGAATAAGCTAAGTGTGCTTTGCCAACCCGTAACTTCTCTTGGAAGTTTAAAGTTTGGTTTAGAGCAAACACAACCTGCAATCAAAAAGATAATGATTAACCAGTAAAACCAGTTTAAGGTCTCGCCAACTATTCGATTTTACATAATATACGTCCACACTGTGTGGACGTAAAAAGCAGATAGAAGTCAAGATATCAGACAAAAGCCGGGATAAAAGGAAAGGAATGCTCTTTCAGTTAAATGCAACAGAAATTGACCACAGCGCATAGTTGAAGGTTTTCTTGCGGGAGTCGACCCGGATGCAAGACAAAGGGGTTCTACCGGTATTAAAAAAAGTGCCATTTGAAGCATTTATAGCATTTGTACGTGACTTATCTTGTAATAATCACTGTTCAGGAGGAACATGTCCATCCTGCCGCAGGCTACTTGGGTTCAACCCCAGATATTCAGTCAAGTAGCCTTTTTAATAAAATGTTATGACTACGACAAATAATCACTATTGAATTAAAAACTGTCGCTTCTGTTTACATTACAAACTTTTTACCAATGTATGTAGTTAAATGAGAAAAGCGAACATTATTGTTCAGAGGCCAAAATTAATTGATTGAACATTCTTCTGGTGAAATTATACATAGCGCGATAAATAAGCTTGTCAGTAATTTATGTCACGAGATCTCTGACGATATTGAAGTGTCGAACCGTTAGTATGAGTTGATATCAAAGTTTGATGAGCATAGTGAGATATCACGTATATACTAAATACATCGTTTATCTTCATATTGCAGCTGTAAATATTGGACTGATTACTCGTTTTATCGTCCACAATATGTATTTTATCACTTTCCTTAGTTTTAATATGCCCTAAGGTTCCTGATGCACAAAGACGAGTATAGTAGCTGCTTGTTAACAAGTTAGGAAATGTGGTCAGTTTAATTAAAACAAAGATCGGCGTTGGTTTGTCTGTCAGCTATTGTCCATCATACGTGCATTAAAAATTGATGTTGTTTGATGTGAAGTGTTTTTACCCTGCTACATACTGTGTGGCTAACCTTACCTCCATTTGTTTTGCACTTATGACAACTTAAAAGCATTGTTGGGCAACAAGGAATAGCAATTTTCTTGTTTAAACAACAGATAAAACTAATTTAAACAGAACCTTGAACCTCGGGTTGTTAAAATACTATTATGAAGCGCTCTCGTCCACATTGTCACTCGTGTGTACGCGGTGTTTCGGTCAAGAGTCCTTTAATTTGGAACATCAAACAGCACCGCCTTTAATCACAAAAGTCAATGAACATAAAGCCAGTAGAATAAAATAACAGATTTATGGCACAATTCTACAGACAGAAGCATCTTATACGCACAAAATCCTCCATGCATTTTGAGTTGATAAATAAAAATGCCGCTTTTGTTCGCTTGCCACGTGCATGGGCAACAGAAAAACTATTTGACTAATGGGCAGCGGACGTGTTTGCATATTTAATTGATGTCAATTCAATTTGTGGCCTTACAACTTTCTTCAAAACGAAAGAACAAGTCACAGGAAGGAAGCCACGTTAGAAATAGCATAGTATGCCGTTAGATCTCTCATTTACTTGTGTTATGTGGTTTGGCCAGAGCTGAGGTTTGAGAGCCGTTTGCAAGGGCACGCTCTTGATATAATTAACACTATTGTCTACATTATAGTTTATTGACATAATAAAAGAACTGGAAAGCCGCTCATTGAAAAGCAACACGGATTTCACGGAAATAGAGGGAAAAATTATTTTTAGGCCGTTTGGAATATTTTCCTCCCAGGAACAACTGAAATGAAAAAATATCTTTGCAAACGCGGTAAGGAACTCTTTGGACAAAGAGGCGTGATGATAATGAAAGTTTAATGACACCACAGCTGTACCTTGTTTTCATATCAAACAAGCATGTAATGGATACTTCAGTCGGAACTTTTAAAACACAGGACACCGAAAGGCAAGCCGCCACAAGCATCCGAGAGTGGTGACGTAAAGTCATCACGACCATTTCAAGAATCTTCTTATATCTACTGTGTGACGCAAATCGAAATTGATGCACAAGCATAAGTTGTCCTAATTGCAGGATGATAATTTAATAGTTTTTGGTTGCAAGAACCGAATGAAAAGACATGAATTGCAAGAAACTAGTTTGAGAACGACATTGGCATTTACAATCAGTCAGCGTAGCAGCAGCACTAACATCAGCGAGCACTGAGGTCAAATTGATCTTGCGGCATACGGCGAGCGATCAACTTTCATGTCACTTTAACATTAACTTAGCTATAAACAGACTTTTCTTTTGCCACCAAATTCTTGACAAAACATTCCACAAATTCATTTAAAACCCACTATGAAAAGCACCATTAACAAAACATGATTAAGAAGGTTAGCTCACTGTTTTGACAGTGTAAATAACAAAGCTCAATATAAACATAAATGCCCCCTTTTACGCGTCCGCACTAAGCAAGATAATCTTGCCATTCTGCTCACTTATGCATTCGAAAGATCTCAACGCTATCTTTGAACGCTAACTATAGAGATGGCTTGCCATTGAGTTATAACTGACCTGGTAAATTGTTACATGATAATAGAATTACCCCGCAAGCCGACTCACGCAAAGAAATAAAGAAAATTAAAGAGAAAACGCGGCCCAGTTGAGATCACGCTTCAGTGAAGCCTGAACTCTAAACCACTAAGTACGCAATTTATTGCAGGCCACCGTTCCATGCGCCAGAAATGAAAGATAGAACAATTAATCGTCGCGTGCATTTTGACTTAAACATTTATAGTTGTCAGTTTCAGTTAATCCATTTTTGTCGGCAGTAAGCTGGATTCCGTTAAGAAACTTTTGACTTAGAGAAGATTTGAAGGATTATGTGATTCTCACTCTACAAACCTGTGTATCGTTCAAAGAATTAAGCGGCAGGCACTGCTCCTCCACTTCCTCCACAGCTCCTGTGAATTTCTCGTTTCTGCCCGCTTCCGAAGCAAGATACTGATCCAGAACAGGTATTCCTCGACTTTTAATGTCGCTTTCTGTTAAAGAATTGACCATAAGCATAATCCATATCGGTCGCTTTTGCTGCCAGTCTTTAGTCAAAAGCTGAAATATTTTATCGGCGTAGGGCGCCATTCCTTTGCGATATTCTCCTTCGTTGTCTCTCAACCAGACTGAGATCATTTTCTTAATGTATCTTAAATGCCTATAAAGGCGTCGATACATACTTCGAGGTAACACGTCCTTAAGAAGTCCTCCCTTGGGTAGCATTTGGCATTTCCAAAGAGCATTGACTGTAAGCTTGTTAGTCAAGTCAAGCTCAAAATATACGTATTGGCTCGTCGTAAACGCTGCTTTGCTGTTTGTGGGAATGTAGTCCCATACTCTTGTGTAAGGTACGTGGATTGTACCAAAGAAGTAAGCCGGTGGATTTCTTTTCACTAGCCACAAAAACGAGTTGAGATTCTCTTGAACCTGTAAACACGAGTACAAATGAAATATGCACAACGTAATTATTTTTGAAAGCACAATAGAACAGTGATCTATAAGAATTTAAATTAACGCACACAAGCAAGAAATCTTGAAATCTGTTACCGCGTAATCCGTGCAAGATCTTTTGGAAGGTGTCCGGTCCGGTTTTGCATTGTGGCTCTGGAGAGGTGACTGTGTTACCTGCAGGTAAAGAGGAGTACAAACAAGGCATGTTATGATTAGTAAGTGATGAAGTCCTATAGTCTTAACTTGATCCATTTGTCAACTTACAACGAGTAGTAAAACCCATAAAAGGTTCGAGGAGAACGCCATCCCTTCATCCTAACCACTGGAATTAACGTTACTGCAGCAGCTACAGGCTTCTTCAATTTATCAGAGTCGGCGGCGGTCATCTGGCCTTCATAGCTCACTAACAGACAATCTTTAAATCTCGTCAGCTCCGGCTCAAGCGCTTTGCGGTCTTTGCTCGGGTTAGGGACTTGAATGCTGATTGGCTTAGCGCAACTCGTAATTGGCGCACAGTTAATCTTGTGGGGCGGGCCGACACTGAACACAATAGACATGTCATTAGCCGTGACAGCAGACAACCCGCCTGACAGTTGTGCGTTTAATTGGGGTGCTCACCTACATGGCTGTGCCAGCTTGTATGACAAAACGTGATCTAATAAGCTATCTTCTGCTTGACTGGCGCGCTGTCTCCTAATCAGAAAAATCCGAAATTAGGCAGTTGCATAAATGTTATGTAATTGTTGTCCATACCCAGTCAGGGTTCACTTAAGTCGAATAGTGCAGGAATATTCCAAACTGGTGAGTCGTTTACTGGAGACCCAACAGCAAATAACACGGACCTTCCCTTTTCTTGACAGCTTTTGATAAGAGGTCCTCTATTGACTTTGTTTAAAGAGTTCAAATTTTCGAAATGACGCGCTTGCGTTTAAATGTTCGCACGTGAAGTCCAAGTGGCCACAGTTCTAAGTTTGTAAAACTCATTAGAAGTTCATTTAGCATGACTTTGAACACCAGCCGTGTTCAACGAGGGACGGGGGGAGAGGCTAGGGGAAGAAGGACGGGAGGTTGCGAGCCACGCTGTAAACTCCAAGACTTAATTGTCACTTGATAGCTGCTTACAAACAACTTTCATACTGGAAAAACGAACACATCGCATTAACTTGCGACGAGCCGTAACTAGTGCATATATGAAGATAAAGCTCAGCGTGTATTGAGTACTGTGAAAGAGAACGTCCATAATATGGATATTGGTCTGCATAGAAATGAGATTTTTTTATTTAGGTTTGGTCTCTTCCGAACCTAAAAATGTGTTCTTGTACTTGTGTTTACTTGGTATAATTTTGTTGCAAGCCCCACGTCATTTTGTAGTCTAGACGAGGTTGGTAACACAAACCAAGAAGTTTAGGCCAGGTCTACCGCCGTCTAACGAGTCGAGCCACAGGCTTATCATCTTATCATGGTCTGGGCACGTGCGGGACGTAAAAAACACAATTAGCCGCTCGCGGCAGCTTAACTGTTTTGCCTCAATGGCTTGCGTGGAAAATAGAGCCTTTTATCTCTCAGCTGAGTACCATTCTTTCCAAATAAAATAATTCGTCAAACATTACGGTTTAAAATTAGGTGGAAAACAAAAGACGGAGCCCTATAATAAGGTACTTTATAGAATTTCTACATTCAGTTTCTGTAAGCTCTCTCCATTCTTTCGAATTTTTCAAACCAAAAAGCCGATTAGTGAAGTTAACCATTAGGAAATTAGGCAAAATAAATCATAGCTCAAAATAACTTGGAATGCAAATCAGTTAATAAGCCCCCAGGAGTGTAAGAAGCAGATAAAACTAAATCGATTATTTTTAAGTAGCTCCATTGCTTTAACGGTAGACGCTGTTATCACGATATATTGCTACTAGGTTGTGATCAGTGGTGGAAGGTTGTAAAAATCTGTTTAGAATCGGGTGCCAAAGAATTTTGAGAGAGGATTTACACACATGGCTGTGTTAGAAAACATAACAAGGGAAATACTATTTCAAATGCTGGCCCGTGTCGTATTGTAGATCCTATCAATGGCACAAAGTTATGAAAAGAAACAAAGTATCTATATTCAGCCTGATCTGCGAGACTTAGTGGTAAGTTATGACTTCGTTTTCAAGAGTTAAATACATAATCCTACACTTCCTACTAAAGCAGATCCTTATCCCCGAATAAATCCAGAATGAAAATTAAAGATAAAAATTATTTGACCTTAGAAGCATTCAAGACACAGACTTGTCGGAGGCCTATCAACTTTATTGGTCTCATAAGCAATATATACATATATATTAAATCAATAGTAGAAAGGAAACGTATCCCATGCGAGGCGCAACCCAAAGCCTAAAGGTTGTCGAGATTCACTTATTTCTACCTTATTCTAACGTCAACTAGAAGCTTACGCAACGACGACGACGACGACTCGCGCCGAAGACGAAGCCTAATAAAAAATGAATATATTTTAGAAGCGAAATTCGTGATTGTCTAGGTCTGTTCGGTACGCCAATGGCTGTGAAAACGTGCTTAAGCTAAATAGGCAACGACGGCGTTCAGTTCCAAATGGAAATACCAAAAATTAGCCGTCGTCTTCCACATTCCTTAGACGACGCAGAACTTGGTCATTTTACGTTGTTGTTTTAGAGGACGTCAAAGAAATGTACAAAGATTTACAACGCACGTGCACAGCTATAGTTTTGCTCATTAAACCTTATGTTTCGTGACGTTCTCGTCGTCGCCGTGGTTTGCTTAAGCTCCCTATTTAGGGGGAAAGGGGGACGGCAAGTTCATTTTGGACGTATAGCGCATGGTAATTTGATATATATTTCATATTTCTACACAGTTAAAATAATGAAACAGTTTCCTCTCCCCCGATTTTTTTGACGGGAGGGGGCGGACGTACACAGGCTAGTTGAAAACGGAACAGAACAAAAACAGAAAGTTCTCATTTGCATGTGCTGTCCCGAATTAAAAAGACATCGAGCGTCCTTGTACCACGTACGTCAAACCTCTACTGGTCACCCTCTATTAAGAGGTCACCGGCATTCGAATTCCCGAAATTCGCATTTGTACTCTTCATCATCTACGGGTATATTACGACCTCAAAATGTGACCAGCTCCGAGTTGGCCTGATAGCTCATTTGGTAGAACACTGCACCGGTATCACAGAGGTCATGGGTTTGAATCCCGTTCAGGCCTGAATTTTTTTTCAGGCTTTAACTTCACAGCTGCTTCATGCAGTTGCATGTATAACTGCGATGATCAATCATGTCTTCAAATCTTTCTCCGAAGCTCAAATATGTGATCTTTAATGATTTAATATATTCACTAGTATATCACATGGTTACTTGGGGTGGTCAATCAGAGCACAGTTTTATGGACACGAAGAACTATTGTTGACGCTGAAAGTCAGTGACTTGCTTCACCAAACTAAGTTATGCAGGCTCCTTCTTGGTGTAGAAGACGCAGTACACGTCACAAAACAACGCCACTCCACAAATCTCTGGTCTTCATTGCTGTTTTCCTCGTTCTTTTGTCTTTTTGTTTTCTATTATTTTTAAGTCAGCTGTGTCTTCTACACCAAGTAAGAGCCGTTATGCATCTCCAAATCACAGAAGGCAATAACTGATTTTTTTTCACTTCATGTTAAATGAGACGCGAAAACTGTCAATGATCCACTTTAAGGCAACGATGCCAAGCGATGATTTACTTTGATATCTTTACATGTCAGCAAACGGTAGTGGCTGATATGCAGTTACTCTTGGTGGTCTGAGCTCCACGTCCAGTTCACGTTAAACCAGGAACAATGGTGAATACTATTTCAATGGTCCCTCATTACTTGTATAAAGAATTCGGCAAGTTTTAATTCGCTTGAGATCTAAGCAGCTATCATGTTAAAATTATCAATCAGCGGCCAATCAATGGCGAAAACGTTTTAGACTTTAACTGACTACAAACCCACGGTCTTTATTATACGCCGCTAACTCTAAATACAAGCTTGCCTCACTTTCCAAAGTGGAAAAAAAGAGACAAAGGACATAACTGATACTGATGATGCTTTGAATCACAAAACATTAATCAGTAGATGAGAAAATAGGCCGTTCCGAAATTCAACAGGGAGCTGGGGCGAGTTTCAAATTTTAACCAATCGATAAACTGACACCACCACATGAAAGATCATGTCGAGATTGATGATCATTTCACCAAGTATGACGTTTTTAGGGTGAACAAAGACCAAGTTACGGACCTTCAAATATGGGTCAAAACCCATACAAACGTCTCTAATTTTGAGACAGCGTCCCCCAAAACCATATAAACCCTTAAAATGTTTTATCAGTTTTGTGACAACTGTAAAATCCCGTCATGCACCTACTATTTGAAAGAAGCTGAGATGAAAATCACTATGTTTGCCCATTTTAAAGAGTATCACGGAAATCATGAAAAATTTTAGGCAAAACGAACGACTGAGAGCCCGAGGGAAGACTGGGCGCTAGAACGTTGAATAACTAGTCACAGACGGAATTGCGTTTCATATGAAGTCACAGCTGACGTAAAACAATGGAAAGCAACGCGGCGTTCTTTTGTGACGTCTACTATGTCTTGTACACCAAGAATCGACCAAGAAGATTCTGACTTGGTTGTTTCTGTTTCTCTTCTCAGCTCTGTCTTCTTCGACGTCACTTTTATCCAGAGACCTTTGCAGTCATTCCAGTTCCAAATACAATGATGTAAGGGACTGCAAACGAAAATGGTGCTGGTATACACCTAGGATCTGTAAAAGATCTGACCAGCCAAAAATAGCAACATAACATCGGTATATTGCAGTTCCAGTCTTCTCCTTAAGAGCAAGCGAAAAACCTGTACTCGTCGTTTTCTTTTGCGTCTAAAATGAATTTGGGACAGTTTGCCGTTCAATACGAGTTTTCCATTCTATTTTCCCGTGGATTTGGACTGAAAAGTAGACGGATGAATTTTTATACAGGACACTCGATTCATATCATACAAGTTTTCCATCTGAAGACGAGTTTACCGTCTCTGATATGAATTCGGCAAAAACAAATTTCACGACTAAGAAATTGGCTCTGTTTAAACATTCACGCGAAGTAAAATAAAAAAAAAACTATAAGTACTCTCACAAACTAAGAAAACGTAAAGTTTGCGCGATTGCGCGATTAACTTTTACAATCAAACGGTGAAACTTTCATCTCAGGTTGTACGTTAAGTCTCGTATCAAAGACAGGCTCTTTACAACCTCACGCGGGGTTTGAACTGCGGGTGCCTCTTGTGCTCATGTGACGCCACGTTTTGCGCGCGTGTGTGCTAGAAAGAAAGAGTTGGTTAGGACTCTTTTACTAGTTGTTTATCTGTCTTTTTGTTATATTTTATCGGTCCCAGGCTTAAACACACGTTTGATAGCAATTTGAAACTCTCAGTTGGTATACCAAAGTGGTTCAAGGCCATTTAAGTGCTGAAGTTGTTCTCGTTTCTTCTTAATAGGGTTACTTGCATCACTTTTGCCCGCTTGACCAGCAAGGACGTCTGGCAAGCAATCTCAGAACCGAGTCTCAGAATAAATGTGACTATGAGCCACTCAACTTGGAAAATGGATCGTCTGTAATCTTGATGCCACTGAACTGAGTTTTTAATCCGCATTCCATTTATATACTAAGCTAGACAGGCGAAAAATGAAGTTAAAGCCCACTGGCAAAACGAAACGGTAATACAGGAGGAGACGTGACGCTGATGAAAACATTCATGAATTTAACTTGTTTTTTAGTTCTTCATTTTTCCTGTCAATATCAGTCATTTCCCTTCCCTTTCAAACGGCTTCTTCGTCTCCGGATTAACCCGTCCATTGCCTCATGTGGTTAAGGAGAGTTTGACCGCTCCATCGAAATAAGATTGTCTATAAATCTTTGACGATCTTCAGTTAGGCATTTACGAAGTTCGGGGATCTCAATTCTAGGTGCGGGCTTCCAAATTTGTTTCTTTCATGTTTTGTTATCTTTTAAGAGATCTTAGGAATAAAAAAAAAAACTGTGTTCAGCGTGGAATCGCTATACGGCAATAACAGCACCGCGTCTTGTTGCATCGACAAAGTTAAGCCCTGTTGGCTGGGTGACCAAATACGAATACCCCGTGTTACAATGACTGTCTTTCCTTTTTTTCCTTCCCTTTCCAAGGCGATATCACTGACTGTAGAACTTCCAGTCTCGTGCGATGTCTTTTCTTCTATTTATCAACTATTCGTTCTCGTCATTTCAACAAGTCCATATTTATTTGCAGCATAAAAAATCGCGAAACACATCTTTCGAATTCTCCTCGATTCTCCTGTTCGTTTCTACAGTCTAAAAAATTTAATCGCGGCTTGAATCATTCGAAAACAATTGTGATTTTCAATATCTTCTTTTTCGGCAGTCGTGTACAGTCAAACCTGTACTAACGCACAGCTTCGAGAAATGAACTTTTTATATAAATTCTATACAGAGACGTTCGTGCGACAATCTATTCCATGTACATCATTTCTGTGGTAAGATATTTAGTACTTGCGTCAGAAATGCAAAGAAAAAATGAGAAACATTGCTAACCCTAACAGGAATCGACGGAAGGAAGGAAAATAGTTCCATCCATATTTACTACTTGGATTTTCCAAGTTTAAAATTGTAGTAAGCCACCTTAATAGGGACTTTGGTAAATGACCAATTTTAGATAGTGTATTATATGTAAATAGTTTTTCATTTCAAATGAACTGTACATTTCATTTATTATCCAACTCTGCTTCCCAGAGTACAAAGAACGCGCGAAACGAGTACAAATAACAGATATTTGTACTCGTCTCATTCCTCCCGACCGCGTGAAGTTCAAGACCTTGGCAAGTCAGAATTTTGGGAAAAGAAATCGTTGGATCATAAATTTCTTATTAGACGTTTTGGTGTGTAGTATCGCTGTATATTTTTACTCGTTGTTTGTATTTTGACTCGCCCAACGGGCTCGTCAAAATAATGCACAACTCGTAAAAATATATCTTATTAGACGCTTTGGTGTGTAGTATCGCTATATATTTTTACGAGTACAAACAACGAGTAAAAATATACAGCGATACTACACACCAAAACGTCTAATAAGAGATTTATTATCCAACAGTTTCTTTTCCCAAAATTCTGACTTGCCAAGGTTTTGAACTTCGCGCGGCCGGGAGGAATGAGACGAGTACAAATATCTATTATTTGTACTCGTTTTGCGCGATATTTGTACTCTAGGAGCGATACTACACACCAAAACGTCTAATAAGATGTATGTATTTTCTTGTTGTTGATGTTGAATGCTAGCATTCTTTGTATTTATTTTGTTCACAGAAAATTAGCTTTTCTTTAAAACGCTAGAATTGTGCATACTCCAGTGGCTAAATAAAGTATTATGTATCAAGTGTCAATACCCAAAAGGCGGTAGGGATCGTAGGGGAGAAAACAGGAAATTCCGGTTTGAATTTTCCTTTACAGAATGAAGGAGACTTATAAACTATAGATTTACCAGATAACTGAGTAATCAATAAATATACACATACATAAATCAATGGATGCCGGTAAAATTACCCAGCATTAAGAAAAAAATCTACTTGACAAACTACTCAGTCTGGTAGACAGTGAGCTGTTTAGTTAGTTGAGCAGGTACAATGTAAAGGGTAACAACACACACAATAATAAAAAAATGCCCCACCCTTGAAAGATACTGCCGGTGAGAAATGAAGAATATGAAAATAATTGATAATAAAGCAATTCTCATATACAGATGAGTCTAAAATTTAATTCATTATTTAGTTTGCAAAGGAGGAAACACAGTTTATTTAAAAAAGTACAAACAAAGCTACATACACCTTGACCTTGACGAAAACATTACATTGTAGACAAGCCGTTGTGCAAGGAGCAAGGCACTTACATTGGAAGGAACCTTAAAGGCATTGGTAAGTTTTACAGGGTGTAATCTATAAAACAATTAAATACGAATTCGAGGGAATAATCGGTGATCACGTGAATCCCTTGCATGTTTGTATACAATGCAACATAAACTTTGCTACACTGGTAAAACATGTTGGTTACAGAAAAGCCATTGTTTTTTTAAAATAAGACAGGATGTAGAAGGTGTGGTTACAGGGAAGTGATAACTTTACAATGGTTGGTACATTTTACAAGCTACTTTAAAGAAAGCAAGAGTTAGTCACTATCACTGTCGTAATCGCCTGCACTGACAGGCTTCTTCTTATAGCTCCTGGACTTTTTCTTGGATCGTCTACTTGAACTTTCTTCTCTTTCGTCTCTGCCTCTCTCCTCTCTATCATCTTTTCTTTCATTATCAGAGACAACTTCATCCATTTCTTCCTCCTCGACATATTTTGGCTTCTTTTTCTTGCCCTTAGCATAGTCAGAACCATCACTGTCTTTCTCTTCTGTACTGCCATGCCTCTTACTTCTTTTCGTCTTTTCCTTTTCTTCGTCACTTTCTGCTGAGGCATAGATCAAAACAGTTTTAATGCCTAAAAAACATGGTAGCTGGTGTGTTGGATCCTGAATTTAAGCTTAATTTGGTCTGTTTTACTCAATTTTTTTTACTGTATTTTAAGTTGATTATGTAGCGTCAATGAACAGTTCATACATAAAGACAGACAAGCAATACAAAGGACGACCACAACTAAACAGCAAATTGTTTGGTACAAAGTATATTTTCTAACAATGCCAATTGAAATCACAACTAAAACATGGTGATGAGATTTGCAAATTCGATTTTTTTTCTGAAAAATGTTAACTGTTTCAACAGTTGCTAATGTTTTTTGTAGGTAGTTAGAAGTTAAGAAGCCACTTCACATTGAAACATTGTAGTACAATATTATTTTGAACAAGTAAGAATTAAAATAACTTTAATTCAGTTGCACCAATTTCCATTCATGGAACAAGTTCTAAGAGAGCATATTAAGGGTGACCATTTCACATGGATTAATGATAAAGATAATGAAGTCATGATAAACAACCTGGATAGTCTCTTTCTTTGTCACTTTCTTCATCAGCACTTTGTGAGCTGCTGTACTTTTTCTCTCTCACTTTTCGCTCTTTTCTCTTCTTATGATGACCTCTGTAAACAAAGCTCAGTTATAAACCTTCAAAATCACACAATTTTATCTGACAACCCTTGAACTTTGTCAATCACAAGATGCATTTTATTTTGGTTACTGTAGTTTGCCCTTACCGGAAATCCTCGAATTAGCGCCCGGGCGCTTGTGTTAAATTTAGGAGGAGACTGGGGGCACTTATTCTATGGGGGGCACTTATTTAATTTTTCCTAAATCGTGGCCTGACATGATCATTTTTAATACATCATCTGCGCGTAAACAACATAAACTGTTTGTCAACATAAAAAGCTGATTCTAAAGTTTAAACCGCTGCACTGTTAGTACTTGTATTTTTTCTAAACTTAATGTGTTCACAAACTAACACAAGAAATTGTAGAAGGACACTTAAAAGAAAACAAACATGTTTCCTGTACTGTAAAGATGTAAATTAGTTTCGACTGTTTAAAAAAGGCCGCATGAGAGCGATTGAACACGACGAAAACTATACATCCTTTGTTGTCTAATTACTCGTCCACAAAGGGCGGGGGGGGGGCGGCGTTTATTTTAAATTTTGAGTGATTGGAACAGCGCTTATTCGAAGGAGGCGCTTATTTGATTGGAGTGGAGCTTATTCAAAGGGGGCACTTATTTGATTGGAGTAGTGCTTATTCGATTGGAGCGGGGCTTATTTGAGGGGGCGCTTATTTCAGGGGAAAGGGTGTGCTAATTCAAGGATTTATGTATTCTATTAGATAAAATTATGTACAAAGTCACCCGCAGATGCTGTTACTCCTTTATTGGGAGTGTATTACTGTGGCGAGTAGCAAAAAATAAGAGTATAAACAATGACACATCACAATAGTAACTAACACTTTTCTTCAATTAGGCAATTGCTGATACAGAAACAAACTCACCTTGAAGAGCCTCTCTTTGGTGATGGTGAAAGAGATTGACTTCGTGACCTCGCCCTCTGTCTTTCCCTCTCCCTTTCCCGCTCTCTTTCTCTTTCCCGCTCTCGTTCCTTTTGTTTTTCCTTTTCTCTTTCCCGTTCCCGTTCCCGTTCCCGTTCCTTTTCCTTTTCCCTTTGCCTTTCTTTTTCCCTTTCCCTCTGTTTCTCTTTTTCCTTTCTTCGTTCTCTTTCCTTTTCTATTTCTCTACTTCTCTCTTTGTCTTTAGATCGTCTTTTTTCAGTCCTCTCTTCAGAGCTTTCATCCTTATCAGCAGCCTCGGACTTCTCCCTTTGGGCTTTCCTCTCTTTTGAGGGTGACCGCTCAGGTGAAGCTGTTTTTTTCCTTTCCTTTGACCTGTCACGTGATCGGTCTGGTGATCTCGAACGTCGGTCTTTAGACCTCGAACGACGACCTCTTCTTCGCTCCCTTTCAAGGTATCAGGAATAAATAATCACATTTAACAATTGGAAACCTAATCAAACGTTCAGAGAGCTACCATGTGTAAAATATCACTGAACTCTTAATCAAAGCACGATGTACTAGCCCGAAAAGCATTTTCATCAAGTTCTCAAAAACTCTGTCTCTTACCGTACTTCTATAATTAGAATTTCCTCAAAACGTTTCCCAGGAAACGATACTCGCCAGACAGACTTCACTAGCCCGGCTGTAAATCTCCTAACCCCTGGCTATAGGACAGAACTTTCTTTACACACTGGGTAGAAATTTAATGCATACCCTCAGGGGGTACCTGCCAGAAGTTTGGGGTAGGTGTGTGCTAACCAGGAGCTTGAAACAGAAATAAATAATTTTTTTCCCCCACGGGGTAAGAAAGCAGCAGTTGTTACCTTTGAGGTATGAATACACAACTAAAAATTGACAGTAGAAGAGTTACAATCTGTTGTGTAATTTTTCTGTAACTCTCAAGTTCCATTAATTATTAAGCGCGAGTTTTCCTTGGTGACCTATTGTGCCGAGTATTCCGTTCAAGGAAAGAACATGAAAAAAATAACATACTTCTTAGGGAAATAAGGAAAATCTTTTTAACTGCAAGCATAAATGGAACTAGTACAAAGTCATATCTGAAGGTTACCATTTCACCTTTACTGCAAGAGTATGCTGACACCCATTTTAGCTTTGTAACCAAAACATATCAGTCGTACAATTTTGAAAGTTGTTAAAAATGTGCATGGTATTTCTATGAATGTACATGGAATCTTAGGGTTAGGGTTGTTGTTTAAAATGAAAATAGAATTTGCTGTACTACTGTTTTATTATTGATACTAATTTTAACGTTTCGTGGAAGCCGACAACTTCACCTGCTACGAGAACGTCGCGAACTTCTATATCTTGATGAAGACCGAGATCTGCGACGTCTTTCCCTATACCTGTCCCTGAAAAAACAAAAACAGTAATAAAAGTAATCCAACTATAAAAGAAAATAAGACAGTATGAAAATTTGAAATAATTTGTGAAAGAAAAACTTTTTGAGCATAAAATCCGTGTATCTGCTTGTGATTTTTAGCAACGTTTCTGTTAAATCAGTCTGAGCTGTTGATGGATCGAATTTTACACTTGTTTTATACAAAATAAGTCTTCAATTTGAGAGCACTTGTTTGATTCAAAATACGAATTATCAGTTAATTGCTTTGGCATCCATCAGTTGTTCGCAATGGCCTGGCAAATCAGTGTCACCACTGGTCAGTGGAATTACCAGAAAAAAACTGAAGACCCAACCACTGACCGAGACCCAGTTCAGACACTGTGCTTCTGTCGCCGTGCCGTGGCGTGCCGTGCTGTGCCGAAAATTCAGGAATTAAGTTCGACAAAAGCATGACAGAGGCACAGCGTAGGAATCAAACTTTTGAATTAAGTACGGCAAGCAATTAAGTTCAACAAGCTGTGCCGTACTACACGACTATGGCACGGCAGCAATTCAAACGTCGTGCTTCTATCGCACAAAACAAAATTCAGAAATTATATTAATGTATTTTGGCGAGATTGCGTTCCCATGTTGAGTTAGGAGGAGAATTGTTACGAGGCATCAGTGAATCCTGAATTTGGTTTGACTCTGGCACGACGTCTGAATCAGAACTGTTTTCCTGCCGTGCTACAGTCGAACCAAATTTCACTTAAGTTCGGCAAGGCAGAAGCCCGACGTCTGAACTGGGCTTCACTGAGCTAGTGATTTTTCCCCAACTTACTTTTATAACTCCAGAATAATTAAGAGGCAAGGCTAGTAAACTCAAATTCGCTCGTCTTTTGCATATAGCTAGCCCCTAGCAAGAATACAAACAGACTGTAGTTTTTTCCTTGCAATAGTTTTGTCTTTTCGAGAAAAACAACACTTTCGATTTAACTTTCAGACTCAATTTAGCGGGTCCCAAATCAAACAAAACCAGAGTTGATCTCCAACGTTGAGTTAGTCAGTCGGTGAAAAGAATTGTCATTTTGACCATGTGCCATATCTCGGGATTCCAAAAGAACTTAGATTCTAACTATGCTGGGATAGGTCTTTCAATATACGTAAAGTTTAAAGGGGGTAAGTTTCTAAAGAAACTGTAGCCCTTCTTTGGAGCGCTCCGACGAGGGGCTAACGCTCAAAACGCCAGCTTTCGAATCTCTTTACGGTGGCCAATTCACACTATCAATTTAGTTGATAAAACCATTATTATCTATGTAAAATTTAGTTTGGGCAAATGATTAGGCACTTGTCAAAAAATTATTCAAAATCGTTCACAAAAGACACAAAATCACACCAGCAGCTATCGAGTGTGTGACCAAAAGTATTATCACTGTATCGGAATTTTACTTCAGTTTCAAATTTCTGCATTACCAAGCGCTGACACAAACATGTTCACCTAGTTTGGTTTGTAGTATCTTGTCTTGCAAATTGATTCTTTTCCTGCATATTTTCAGCGACGTTCGCACTCGATCTCACGGTCACTACTCATATCCGAAGTTGAAGAAAAACAATGACTGCCAAGTCCCAGATATGTACAATTACAATCTGTGCTATTTGTGTCGTTTGAATCAGCCAGTAGAAACCACTAAAGCGTCATTCAATATGTGACTTTCGGGTTCCCATTTATAAGACGTTTAAAAGTCCTCCATGTTGACTGAAGATATGTTATTCCAGGCTAGCCGTGCGTTACAACATTTTTTACATGGGAGTGAGGGTCAGAATTTCAGAACCTTTAACAGAGATAAGTTTCTTTGTTTGAAATTTAAGCCAGAAAGACCTGGTAAGTGTTTTAGTCTTTATCTAAGAAAGGAGGCCCTGAATTGGAACTAACATCGAGATATTGGAAAAATTCTAATTACTTTTTTTGGCAATAATACCCACCCCTCCCCTACCTTGTGTGCAAATAATTTGTTGGACAATATGCAAATAAGGGACACGGAGCAAGTTGAATGATTGTACCGAACAACACAACGGAAAACATAGCAACATTTTCATAGCAACTTGGTGATATTGAGCGATTTTGGGCATTCAAATTCACCGGACAGATGCGTACAGGTCATGCAAACCTGATGGATCACCGTTAAAATGACAGGATAGGAATGTTGTTTGAAAGTCAAAACATGATAACCAAGCTAAGGTGAACATATTTATGTTGTTTTATGCTTAACTGGTGCTCATGTTGCTGTGATATTTCGAATAACCAAACTATTTTTTATTTTTGTGGGAATTTCGTCTTTTAAGAGCCTTAAAAGGCTGCCGCTGCTAAGACTTTGCATTACCCTCGATTAATACAAATATGACCACCCTCAACCATTAATGGTTTGTAACTACTATTTTGCACATTTCTGGTAAAGGTTTAAAAGAACTCTTTAAGGCATTCCATAGAAATACTTTTGTGTTGCCATTTAGTTAGCCATACCATAGAATGCTGGAAATCAAAGTTTGTTTAAACCCTTCTCTTCTAATTCCTCCTTCCTAACTCAAGTTCAATCTTACCGACCACAACAGACTCATGCATACAATGTTAGCACACTGATAGAAAATGTAAAGGTCCTAACATACAGGCAGTGTTGATGTTATTATCTAGAACATAATAGTGATATCACACCTGAGGGTAATAATGGAGTCAGAATTTTACTGATTAAATACTACATTACCTGGAAGGTGAGCGGCTGCGAGATTGTTTCCTTCGACGTGAGCCTGACCTGGAACGCGACTTATTTCTCTTTGACCTAAAATTGAAAGAAGGAAATAGAATTTGAACCAAACATTTGGTGCTAGGTTTTGCATGACAAAATTATATAGACACCGCAAGTAAACTTCAACAGTTATTCAGACACCAGTGTGCAAGTGCTTACAAATCTAATCTTTCTATAAACTGGCTGGCTGGTATTTTTAAATTCAGGGTTACTTCAGGTAGCCAGCACCCCTATTATTTGTCTGTTAAGTTGCAGCAAGTACCTTTTGAAGTTTCTGGGGTAAATATTCAGCTTTTTGTATTTTTTTAATTAAGTGCCTAAAGGTACTTGCTGCATGGAAAAATTATGCCATGGCTTTCATAAACAAAGATTGGCCCAGGACAAAATGTTGGCAAACACTAATGTAGTTCTTAACCTACAAAATAACCCCTGATTACAGGAGACTTGCCGCAACATGTGTGAAGTATTCTCTGTAACAAATTTTAAAAACCACTTTACCTTGAGCTGGATCTTCTTCTAGATCGCGACCTTGAGCGAGATTTAGACCTATCAGCTAAAAACAAGTATAGAAAGGTAAAAATTCATTTGTGGACATGTGATGTCCAGTGCACTCAACTCTGGGTTGAGAGGTCTGGATTCAAGCCCTGGCCGGGGACATTTTACTCTCACAGTGCTTCTTTCATAGAGCCTCTCTACACCCAGATGTGGGTGGGGGCAACCCTGTGATGGACTAGCATCCTATCCAGGGAGGAGTAGAAATACTCCTAGTTGCTTCATGCCACAGAAACCAGGATAAACTCTGGCCTGATGTGCCACTTGGGTTGTATGCAGACTTTGAAAAATTCATTTTAGAAGTACAAATGTAATCTCTTATCTGTTCACTTAAAAGGAGACAAGTTGAGCCACTTGTTAACAATGAAGTTTTTTTTTCCTATTATGCCCAGTCCCTAAGGAATGGGGGAAGGGTATGCAGGCAAAAGACCCACTTGTTCCAGGGCAGGGATTGGATGCTGTGAATAAATTTTGGATTTTTAAAAAATGACACATGGCACTTACCAGGATCTATTTCATCCTCGATGATAGAAGATGCTTCTTTAACACGTCTCATTGCTTTGTCAATATCTTTCCGGTCCTTATCTGATGACTTAGAAGCTGGCTTCACAATTGCATTTTTTGAGTGGCTAACTCTATATATATAAAAAAAACACAGATATATCCATTGAAATAAAAAGCAATCAGAGATTATTTAGTGCTGTTTTGTTGACTTTGTTTGATAAGAGACATGTTTAAATACAAAATGACGAGGAGAGGAAAGGCTCATTTTCCTTTCCTTCCTTCAGATATTGGTGTTTTCAACATGTTAGCATCTGAGTGCAGTGTACCTTGGGTTGTTTGGCTTGCCTGTTTTAAATACAATGAAATGCAGACACCTTATCACATGCTTGCGCTTCATTCTTCAACTACAGTGTTTTGCTTCATTTTTCAAGTATGGTGTCTCGCAGTGTGCAACATTTTGACATTTTCTTTCCCACTCTTCTTTGTGGTAGTACTTTTTTCTCCTCAGTTCTAGTCTTGGGCTGCTGGGTTTTAGTCACTTATTGTTTGTGCTTCTTGTCACCTGAACTATTTCCACTAACCCTATGACTAAGAGTGCAATGGCTCCCAGGCACACACAGGGTTAGGCCAGGGGATAGACAGGATTATGGGGCTTGTAGCTGGGTTGGGAGTAGGATGTGCCAATGGGGTGTTCAACTGCATCAGGGTTGGGTTGTAGTTTCAATGTGTAAGGTTAACATTAATAACACTTAGTTTGTAGATTTTTCATTGACATCTTTGCTTACAAGTTAGCTATTGATAACATTTTCAGAACAGAAAATAATTCTTAACAATTCACAGTAAAGTCTAAAATCTTACTTGAGAGGCCTGCCACCAAAAATCACTCCATTGTACTGTAAAGCTGTGTTCACTGCACCAGCCTCAGAGAATTCAACAAATGCAAACCTGCAATAAACAAGCAATTTGAAGAATATCAAGAGGATTGAAAAGCACACATAAAAAGGTATTAAAGTGCCAGTCTGAAAGGTAAAACATTAACACAAATTATTTCCCTGACTACACAATCAAAGCATTGCCCAGGCCACAGTACAAAGTCATTATATCCTTATTGCACTTCAAATGAAGACCAAGTGAATGAAAAATAATACCATGAAAACACTATTCAATGACTACTGTACCTGGTGGGTTGGGTTTCATCACCTGACATTCTCACATATCGGATCTCACCACAGCCTGAGAAAAACGCCATGAGTTGCTCTGCAGACAGCTGCATAGAAATTTAATTGATTATAGCTTTGACAATACTATAATAAAATTACACTAACAATACTAAAATAAAAAACCTTCCCAGCTCAAGAAAATTTGAATCACTATCATTATTATGTAATTTTTCTCAGTTTTTCTAATGCCTAATCTTGAACTGTATGCAGTCTCAGCAAAGTGATTTTAATAATATTACCGGTTTTATGAATGCATTGGGAACAGTTCGAAAAGGCTAAGCTGCACATTAGAGATTAATTGGAGTTGGCATACTGGTGGAATTTAACACAAAAGCTGGACTTGCCACAAATCAAGCTTCACTAAATCCTTCACTTCACTCAAGAGTGATCTTTGAGTGACAAATTTGTGAGTATAAAAGATGTAAGTCCCAAAAGGTCTCCTTGTCTCACTTGTGGGAATATTGATGAAAACGTTCATTTACGGTGTGTAAAACATGATCGACATTTCTCATTTTCTATGTGTTTCGCCTGCAGTCATCTTCAAAGCAGAGCCGATTCCCACCAAAACTTTCTTGAGTGGTTTTGCCTGCCAACTCAAAGGGAATTATTTGTGTACAGTGCATAAATGTAATTAGTAACATTGACAAAATGGTCAAAGCTGTTTCATTTAGTAATGCCTCCTGAACACAGACAATAAATTAGCCGTTGTCATCTAGATCAACCAGAGAGCTACATGGCAAATGCCATAAGCTCACATAGATTTCATGTAGATCTTGTGCTGACAAAAATCTAAATTTACTTAACAAAATGGAGTTAGTCAGGGAGGGCTTTAATTCTTTGAAGCTTTGTGGATCATTTAACATGGAGAAGTCATAATAGAAAGGCAGAGGGAAAAAAAGCACTGTTCCTAACAGTCATTTGTGCTTGAATGCTTCCACAATGCACAAAAATTTCCAACTGACTTTTAAAGTGCACCTAACCCCAAAAATTGTTTTTCTCTAAAACAATAAAGCTTATTTTGTGGAGTAATGTGCCGCAAAAATTTTTCGATTTGGTTAAATCCTCGAATTTTCTGTGCCCCTTTGAAACCGAGTTTCGTATGGTTCACGACCGAGCAAAGGGGAATCTGGGGAGAGTAAGGCCGTGACGTCACTTCGAGAACGAAAGCTTCGGCTGTCCCAGTCGGGCCTTTTACTCTGTGCGAGCATAGAAGCCTTTTTGCCGCATAAGTTTTTTGCTGGGACTCCACAGTCGACAGATTTCTGTTTTTATCAACAATATCTTCTACTTCGTCGGGTTCTGAAATGAGCTTTGACTCAGAAGACTCCGAAATTTATTATATCGCTGAAGAGAATGACGACTCGCACTTATCAACAACGCAAAGTGAATACAGTGAAACCTGTATTAAGCGGACACCGATGGGACCCTCACTAGTGTCCGCTTAATACAGGGTGTCCGCTCTTAACAGGTTCAGCAATAATAGTTAATTATTAACCCTTTTGTAGCACCGTGTGAGATCAAAGACTGCTCTTAGCATAATGTCCAGACAGTCAATGCATCAATCTGGAATAATCTACTTAACTTTAAAACGACATCGCTGAACAATGTTAACGGTGTCTGAGCTGTGCTTTTAGAAGTAAAAGCCCTTGAAGTGTCCGCTTATTGCAGGTTTTGTGCAACAAAACGGCTTAATATTGGTGTCCGCGTCCGCTTAACAGAGGTGTCCACTGAACGCAGGTTTATTTTACAGTAAATGTGGGAAGAAAGTTTAGGGACTCAAGCTGGTGTCCACTTAATAGAGGGTGTCCGCTTAATACGGGGTCCGCTTAATACAGGTTTCACTGTAGTTAAACGATGACGACCGAGCTGATTTATATGCTGACAACTCTCTGGCCAACTAAGATTGGACAGCCAAATGAGGTGGATGCTGACAAAGAACTCGAACGAGCTCTGATCTCTGATGGACAGACCCGAAGGCAATGATATGTAGAAGTCAGAGAGTGATACTAGTAAGACTGTAGCGCGTGGCGCGTATTTACTATTTTCGCGCATTCTTCGATCTCGCATTAACATACTTTCGTATAAATAAAAGTCAAGTTCCTTTACTTTCTCAAATTATTTTAACTTTATGCGTTCAAAGTAGATCAAAATGATTATCCCATGACACAATGCTTCTGTTCTTTTCGTGCGAGTGTGGAAATTGTAGCGTCGCTTCCCTTCAAAACATCAGCGAATGTTATTGTTGTTATTATTGTATTAAAGTGAGTTAGAAGGTTGTCAAGACTCAAAGAAGAATGATCTTGTTCTTGAAGATATTGGTGCTGATGTTATCTTAAAGTGTGTTACTGAATATCCAGGAATTAAACCTATATGGCTTCAGAAATGGAGTTTTAAGATTAGTAGCGGGCAAATACAAAACTATCTGTCAGCTGTGTCGACTGACTGCTGTTGTTTCTCAGATCAGATGCAACAACAGCAGCATGAATCGATGGACAAGCGGTTATTCCAAAGCCACTGAGTCAGTAAAATCCCTTCCTCTCTCTGAAAATCCAGGCATCGAGCGAGATCATCTGGTTTGAATTAAATGCTTTCTAGAACAGATCACTGAACACTTACACGGCTATCACTTTTGCACGTTTCGCTTTCACGAAATCGAGCCATCCCTTTGTACGTTTCTTCTCTTCAGGACGATCATCTCCATAAAACGGTATGGCATGTAGCGGAGTATCTCCTGTAAGTTTGTTGTGTTGCTACATGACAATACAGCGCACCTGGCTAGCATTTTTTTCGAACAACTTTTCCGGCCTTTCCCACACAAACAAGCAAATATGCGAATCTCAGAATCATCGTGTTCTCGATTTGACGTCACATCCGGCCCTCGACCCATTCCCCGTTAAACTCGGTCGTGAACCAAAATGGCGGCATTTTGACGTACTTTGACAAGCCATAGAAAATCAAAGATTTAACCAAATCGAAAAATTTTTGCGGCACATTACTCCACAAAATAAGCTTTATTGCTTTAGCGAAAAAAAGTTTTTGGGGTTAGGTGCACTTTAAACTACATGACTAATCCACAGTGTCCAGACACTTAGGGCAAGAAGTTAGTTTATAATATGAACAAAACCAAACTTGTCCACATGAGATGACCCTGTCCTGTCAGAGCAAACTATTGCACCACATACATTGATGTGAACCACTTATATCATTACCGTTGTATCTAAGTTGCCAACATAGACTGTTCTCCTGATTTCATCAATTTTACTTGGGTCCACATTGTTGAGAGGAGGTGGAGGAGGTAATGGGGCAGGTACAGTCAGAGCAGTGGCCAACTGTTTAAGATCAGAAAACAACACATTAGTTTACACAGTCAAATAATCCTAAATAACATAATATTATTAATTTTAGGGAATAAATTAATAAAGTTATTTCATTGTGATTGGCTGAGAGCAGGCCACTGTCATTATTGGCATTGCAGTTCAAATTTACATATTTCACCTTTATAACTTTCTCATCATAACTGAGTAATTGTATGAAAGCTCAAGTAAACATAGGCACGTAAGGCATGCAAGAGTTATTTTTTATGAAGTCTCGAAGATAGGAGCATTCATGGAACTGTTTACAGTAATGATTTGGTTAATTTGACAAGTCTTTTTGGTTGCGATGTACAGCAAGAGAGAAACTGGGAATTTATGATATACATGGTAAGATAACTAATTAGTAGGCCATAAAATGTTTGGCTGAACAAACTACAGTGATCTGACGCATCTCCAGATTAATGCAGATACCATCGTATTTTCTAACAGACAATTTGATTCGTTCTTTGATACAATCCACACTGTGATTGGTGTGACATGCGCACATGCATAACTCCCCACCACTCACCGATCTCATAGCCCTTTCAACATCCAAGAGGAATTTTTGCTTAAAAATAATCAAGTTAAGAGAACTTTCGCATTTTTTACAATTCATAAGTTTACCCTTTTTACACAACAACACTACTACACCGAAAATAGAAAGAGGAAATAAAACATGTCTGATTCGTTTCAAGTCTGCTTTAATTAAATTGCACTTTAATTTGACGCCACGCAGTCTTCAAAGAACATTTGAACAGTTCTCAGACTTTTTGCCTTAAAATATCGGACTGAAATGAATGTCATCAAATAAAACGATAAACTGCTACTGCAGAGATGCAAAAACAGTTTAGAAATGAAAGCTTCTTTTTTGTTTAATATCCTGGAAACAATAGCTTGCAACTTGTAAGCTCTAATTGAATTTACTTCCATACGAAAAACAAGAGTTACCATTTATAACTAAAAATAGCAAACATCTTGTGCGAAAGATTTACTCCCATATGAAAAACAAAACTGTCAAGTTACCATTTGCAACTTAAAATAACAAGCATCTCGTGGGAACAAGTGCTGACAATTTGTTAGCTCTAATTGAATTTACTCCCTTGTGAAAAACAAAAGTGTCAAATTACCCTCTGTAACTCAAAAAAATATCTCGTTATATTTGCATGCAAGAAGAACAAAACAATCTTTACCTACACTTAATATTGTAATCATTAGAACTGTCTCAAATTTAAATAGTCTTGTCTCCTCTAAAACACGTCCTAAGAACTAGGAGCGACGATTCGTGACCTCTAATTGAATTTACTCTTTGTGAAAAACAAAAGTATCAAGTTACCTTTGTAACCCTAACCCTAACTAAAAATAAAAATAAAAATATCTAAACATGAAAATATCTAAACCCTAACTAAAAATAAAAATATCTGGTACCATTTGCATTCTACTAACTCACGAACTGCTTCAAAACTCAAGACTCATCTCGTTCATAGCTAAAATCCTTAGCCTAACCCATACAAAATGAAGAAGTAAGCCCAATATACTAGATGTAGCTCTCGCTAAGTACCAACGAGCAACCATTCAAAACAAATAATAATTGTTGCTGAAAACAGGGTCATGCTTTGTGCACGTCACTGTTTTGTAGTCAAGTATTCAAGTCAAATGTCTTACATTGTGATGTAAATATTTCTTTGATCGCTTTTTTGCTGCGGTGACAAAGTTGGCTCACTGGCTGTCTGGTTTATCGCTTGCAAGGTTTAAAATAACAGCCGATATTTTGACGGCATTTGCTGGCGAATTTTTTACCGAAGAAATAAAAGACACAGAGTCACTATAATGTTGTTCAAATTGAAGTCAGTTTTGTATCCACCAGACACGACAGCGATAAACCGAAGAAGATAAATATCTGGCTGTTGACCTTTTTATTCTTTATTTATTTCCAGGGGTCTGAGGTTTCAGGATCTGCGTTGGGTGTCATAAAAACTCAGACCCCGGGAAACAAATAAAGAAAAAAAATTAAACTCGATCTTATCACCTATCTCTTATGGTCTCGCAATGTTCATAGGCGTCAACAGTCAGAAAGGTCGAGATATTTATCTTTTCCGGTTTATCGCTGTGAGTGTCGCGTCCCGTGGTTACAAAAGCTTACTTCAATTCGCCACTCTGCCTCTAATTTCTAATTCTTCGCCGGGTAAAAAAATTCGCCGGCAAATGTCCTCAAACTTGATTTCAACTCCGCTCGATGAATGTCAAAGCTGGTGAGCATCGACGCTCAGAGCTATGCGGCCTTGACGTCACAATCTCTGCGCACTACGATTGGCCCGTTGCATGTCTTTTCCACTACGTCATTGGAATCTCAGGAATCTTACCTTACAACAGGAATGTTACCTTACAAACATTCTTTCGATCACTCGAGATTTTTACCACCTGCACAGTACTTACGCACGGCTCTATAATGCTGCCGCCTCGCCAGCCTCGCGTCTTCGCTCGGCTGGCTCGTTGGCAATGAATAGCTCAATTTTATTGAAGAATAAATATGGCCGTTCTGAACTGTATCGGGAACAAATCTTCTCACATACCAATTACCTTTACAACAGGAAATTTGATTGGTGTTTAATAGTAGATCCAGTCTTATTGGTGTGACATACATACATGTACATCTCTCACTGATCCACCCATCCATAACATACCCGACGTGGCAAGTAAGAGGCTTTTTCTTTTACAAAAAACTAACTCAATAAAGGATTTACACTACGAGTGATTTAAAATTCTTTCAAATTGCAAGTGCCTAAAGGAAATGCAATTTTGAGAGAATTGTTGAATATCCCTCATAGTGTAAAATCCTTAATTGCACTTGCATTCATATGGTAACCTATACATACTAAGATGAATTCCAGGAAAAGTTCAAGCAATAAGTGCAAAAATTATTTACTAAAAATCTACTATTCAAAACAACTCACTTTAGTTCATTTCTCTAAGTGACCCCGCAATTAAATTCTCAAGCATTCTTGAGAAAGCTAGTGTCAAACCTCGTAAGAATGCATGAAGTGTGTGTTACTGTGTTTTTAACTAATGTGAAGCATCTGTTTTAATTAAAATATGGATAACTTCTAGTTCAATTTCTCTCATGGGGTCAGCTTGAGAGCTTAATTTTCGATAAGTTCTTGTTAACTCTATGCAAAATATTACCATGCCATGACGTTTTTTTTTACTAAAATGTTCTGCAGAAATCATAATTAGTATCAAGATTTAAACCAAGCTTCTCTAAAAGTAGCTTTCACATAAGCTTTAGTAAACATCTCTCATTACTGCCTGCAGCTGGAGTCTGCAATAGAAAAAGATCTCTCATCTCAGGAGGTAATAACTGGCCCTCTTCTCTACCGGGAAAAAGCTTGAAATATTCAATATTAAACAAAGAAAGGTGTTCTTACCCCAGGAATGACAGTAGAAACTACACCTGGGACAATAGGAACCTAAAGGAAAGCCAGATCCAAGCAATTAGAGTATTCACTTCACCAGACTTAGGAGTCAAGATATATTTAACTGTAACCCTAAGGCCAAGATAACACAGTTTCTTCTAAATAGACCTTCTCACACATTCTTAACCAAAATAATATGCAAGTGCATACCACTATTTGCAACTCGGCCACCACAAAATGCATAGCAAGAATATAAAATTTCAAAAGACACTACTGACAAGAACAAATATTAAAAAAAATGTTTCTATTTAGAAATACATAGATAATGATGATAAAATCCAAAATTACTGATGGCACTTTTTAAAGTTAATATATCAGGTATTTAATGGGAACCCTCATTAAAAACTAGGAGTGCTTTTACATAACGTAGGCTCTGAACTGTGGAAGATTGCCAGGCAATCATTTTGGGTGCTTTGCAATTTCTCTGTCAAATTTGGTGATCAATATTTTACCAATACATTCTACATTTCGTAATTTTGTATGATGTAAATGTAAATTTTTTATTGCTACTGTTTTAAATTCCTCGAGTTATATCTCCTTAATCCTGTATCAGCTAGGGATATATGTACTAATGTACAGGTTGTATTTCACTTCTCCACTTCAAGATTGGAATACAGCAAACCAGTGGTGAAATAAAATACAGTGAAAGGAAAGAGGAAAGGACAATGAGCTGGTATAGTGGAATGGGTAGTATATGAGCTGGTACACAGCATGTGGATAGTGTGCCTGAGCTGACATAGTGGAGTGGGTTATGGCAGTATCTATCTGAACTGGCATGGTGGGAAGCAGAGCTTGAAAAGGGTGGGTTGCATTGTCCCAGACAAGTGGATTTTCCTTCTGGGCAAGTGACCTTTCATTCCCACTTGCACAATGGATGAGGGATCTGGCAAGTCACCTGCCAACTAAATCATTATAAGAGCAAACTAAGACTTGCCCAGGACAAGCAAAATGTGAGAGCTACCTGTCCCAAGTTTTTTCAAGCGCCGAGAAGGGTAGTATCTACCTGAGCTGGTATTGGTGGAGTGGGCAGTAACCCTCCTGATGATCCCGTGAAGCCTCCAGCTACAGCACTAGCAGGTGCTGCCAACTGAACTGCTTTAGATTCATCTGGAATATTTCCTGAATAAACAACAGAAATTTTGGAATAAAAATTCATGCACACTAGGAATGCATCAGGTATCAGGAATGAACATTTAAGATACCCTGAAACTTTGGCAAGCATTTGTATACTATTCACTCATAATCAAATGTGAGTGCATAGTACAAGTGTATACTCAGCTCAACATGGTCATTTCTTCATAATGTTATCATGAGGTATTAACCTGCTGCTCCAACGAATGAATTACAATAGGTAAACAAAACAGAAAAAAAAAACCCACTTACTCCAATGATCCAATTTACAATGAGAAAAATGGATGGTGAATTGTCACACAGTATTGCAAATACTGAATAGTAGTCTTAACATCTATGCCAAATTTCATATTAGTATACTTGGTTACAACATTGTAAAGAGTAACCACAAAAATGATAAAACACTTAATATCATTGTACATCAGGTCGAGACCATCAAATAGTTACATTAGTTCACACTGGTCAATGTTCCTGGTCACAAGTTTAAATCCAGGTGTTTGTAAAGTGTGTGGCTCTGGCAATAATAGTAATAAAATGTTTTCCCCACAAGGTCACTAGAAATTCCAAAGGACCTTGAGGCAGGATTATTTGAAGAGAGGAGAGCAGATGAGAACAGAGGGCTCAAGCCGAGATTGATAAAACTTCAAAAATGTTTTCTATTTCAAAATTCTTGGTTTAGTTTGATAGCCAGTTCTAAGCCTTCATTTGACATTTAGGCATCTACAGTCTAAACCAGATCTGCTACTGCCAGGGCTTGGCACTAACTTTTCATAGCCTGCAAGCAGGCTCACCTTTGAGTCACACGTGTGAGTGGCAAACAGCAAAACGATCTGGCTGAAGGAGTTGGGTGAAGGGGCATCAAGACAGTGAGCCTGCCTTGATCTCTGTAACTTTTTTTTCATTTCTGCTTTGCCTGAGCGAAGTGAAATACCATTGGTTGAAAAGCAGGAAAAGCGAGAAAACTGTCAATCTATTATGTTTGATGGGCGATTACAGTACATCCCCATGGAGTCAGTCATTTACCACACATTCTCACCATCAAAAAAAATACATGTAAGTCGTCCACATTTGGAGTCAGAGGAAGAGTTAAGTGCATGTATTACTGAAGTCCCAATCTATTTTGGTTCAATTTCAAACTAAAGAATTGCAGGAAATAGCAGCTGAAAGTATGTTAGCGAATCAAGACGTACTTGTTGCATTGCTAACTGTCATTGCAAGTGGGCAACAAACCAACACAAACACGTTTGCCTGTTTACCAGCATCATCAAAGACCAGACTGCTATAGCAAGATCACTTGGAATCAAGTGAGTGCTCTTGCCAGACATAAAATGTCCATGGTTTTTCTTTGGCAAAGCTTTATCAACAACGGATGTTGCACCTGCATTTTGTTATGAAGAACAATTTTCTGCGAGAAATCTCAGTTGTCAAATTTTAGACTTCCGGTCAAACATAGTTGGCTTATTATTTTCTGCTGTTTAAGGGGTGGAAATGAAAAATTTGCAGAGATCAGAGCAGGCTCACTTTCTTGTCTTGCACCTTTGCCGCTCTATTTTCTGCTCACGTCTAAGCCACACGCACTTCTGTTACAATGTTAGGCTGCTCGCAGGTTAACTTTGTACACCACTTGAGGTAGTGGGAATCATTTTTCAGCTGTACTATATTGTATGGTAGTTTGTTTGAACTTTGGAGCGACCAGTGCAGTAGGAAAGAACCCTTTACTCAAAGGTACATGTATTGTAAATTCAATCTCTACTAAACCCCTCACCTTGCCCTCCCCCATGAATGTCTCCAGATTTCGCCCTGGGTTAGGGACCACTGGCATATATTTCATTAGAATTGTATGGATACTGACAAGCCCAAAGAGTGTCTGCATAAGTAATTGTGAAGAACAGCTCCCAAAACAACCTGTTGGCCATCTGTTGGCTGACTGTCAGCCAACTGTCTGCCAAATGGCAAATTGGCTGTTTGACGGCTGATAGATGGCCAACAGGTTTTGGCCAAAACACAGACCAACAGTCGGCCAACTGTCGGTGATCTTTTGGTAACATGTCGGTAAGTTGCTGGTAGTACGTACAGTACCGCTCAAAAGTAAGTTGACACTCGAAACTCGAAGCTCGAGACTCGATCCTCGATGCTTGAAAGGTTCGAGGATCGAGAAACAAGGCTTTCTCGAATATGCAAAAACTCGAAAGGGTTTTGAGGAAACGATTTATTTCTCGAAGGGAGAATAATACAGTACTGCTCACACCTAAAAGTATAAGTGTTTCGCGTTGATCGTTATCACGTGAAAACATTC
>OZ026608.1:44880-47380 GCA_964020085.1 Micromussa lordhowensis | reverse complement strand
AATGGTTTGCAGTTGGCCAACAGACAGCAAACAGTGGGCCGACAGCTGGCTCAACAAAATTCCTTCAGAGGGTCCTAACCCTAACTCCTTGAGGACAACTGACAATTGCATGATGAGACACTTCACCCAGTCATAAAGACCTTTTAAAGACAATAACTTGTTTTACTGATCGAGGGTGGTGCAAATCATGTGTAGTACAGGCAATGGAATATTGCTACATAAACTCTTCTTGTCTCACTCTCTTGTTCCAGAGATAAGAACTGTTCCATTTAAAATACACTCTAGAATTCCAGTTGTAAGTTCATGAATCTTACTGCCCACTCCTGGACTTGCTCAATCTTATCTACTTGCTCCTGTGAGATGAGGACTTTTGGATATTGAGATGTTTTAGGAATGTGTCAATGCGTGTGCAATCCAGGTTTGATCAATGTAACTGGGCTCACCAAAGGCACGCCATCTCATTTGTTATACTGGTTTATCTCAGTATGGAATTATTCGAGGTCTGAAAGGGCAGGGTCACTCTTCAGTTATCATAGCAAGCACCCTTGATAGGAACATTGTTAAAAAGCGATTTTAGGTCAAAAGACACCATATTCTTGACATCTTGGATTTACTAACATGCATCTGTAAAGACTTAAGTAAGTTCAAGTCTTTTCATTGCAGTGTAAATGTGACATATATTGATCGTGATGGCAATCGAATAAAAGTAAAAGGGAAAGTAGGAGATAACTTGTTGTACCTGGCACATCGTCATGGTATTGAATTGGAAGGTAGGTTATGCAGCTGGTTTGGGATGGGTGTAATGGATTTCATAGGCAGTTAACACCTGGAAAATCTTTTTTGTAGTTTAACAATTGAATACCAAGGCCACTGGGCAATAACGCCTGTAAGGGTGATAATTTGGTGTGAACTTGGTTCTCTATCAAGCAGGGGTGATATGTTGGTTTATAGTAACTATAGTATTGCTTATAGTAACTATTTATAGTAACTTTAATCAGCAATCCCATCAGTAAGCCTATGAACTGTAAGTTGATATTTTTTCTTTGTAGATTTAGCCCCTTTTAGGTAACGATTGTTGTGTTTGCATCATGTGTTATAGGAATTACTCTCTTACCCTCGTGTATTAAATGTCTAAATAGAAAGCTTGCTGTCAAACTATGGCAGATTCAGATCTAGAACCTGAGGGTCTGGATTGTAAAAGTACCCAGTAGAAATTATTTAGACCTTTATCCCTTCCATTGTCCTGAAATGAGAATGGAATTTTGTTCATGTTGAATTGTCTGCCTTAAGAAGAATATACTTTAAGAATGTACCAGAGATCTCACAGTTGTTTTTTTACTTAATTTTGTCCACAAGGAGCTTGTGAAGCATCCTTAGCATGTTCCACGTGTCATGTTTATGTAAGGGAAGACTACTTGGAAAAGCTTTCAGAACCAGACGAGAAGTAAGTTATTCTTTTATCTCTCAAAAAAACAAATGTTCCTAGAAAATAATTTATTTGGAGGAGGTTGAAATGCAGGGTACCTTTTACACTTATAATAACCGGACCTGAAGTGTAATTTAATATAAACATGTTTTGTTCTTTTGCAACCATTGTACCTTTACAGCTTGGTCATTTTATGGAAAATTTTGTTATTGCGGGCGACCAGCGGAGCCCGCAATCCTAATCTCAACATTGGTTTCAAACGCATGCGCGGCAGTTATATAGCCTTGCAGTGACTCGAATTTAGCAAAAAAAGTCGTCCTTCCAAATATTTGTCCTTAGGGACACTAAGAACCAATGAAATGAAAGGACGTAATTTTAGCACAGGCGCTTTGACCACGCGAGACAAACACGAAGCAGCAGTAATTTGAGCACAGGCGTTCTGACCGCTAGAAACCAACACCAAGCAGAAGACAATTCTCACCAAAGCATAGCTGTTTCACCTTCCATAGTCAATGATCTTTAATGTAGTTGAAGGGTCAAATAATATGTAAATTTCGCCTTCTTGAAGCTAAGAATGTCAAGAATCACGTGCAGTTCATGCAGAAGTGGCGGTCCATAAATTGGAATGCACACAACACAATTTTATCACGTGGACGACGTCTATTTCGTCGAAGAATCACGTGCAGCTCATGCATAGCTGGCGCGCCGTCCAATCAAAATTGAGCGTGTGAACTTGTGATCGGAACGTTTCCTGTCCGTGTCTGTTGTTGTCGGGTATCGAAATTTTCCGGCCATTGCGAGAGATCTGTGTTCCTCCTTGGCCCAAAATGGAAAAAGAACACAACGCCACTGTTTTACAATGAATTCGTTAACCTCAGTGAAACAAATCATGCATAGCCCTCGCCCGCACTTCCTAACCTGTGGTTATTACTAGTATAAATTCGTAAATTATTATCTGTCTGACTTTTAGTGGAAAGTTGTGAAACAAGTTGACTGAAAGACAATTTATCTAAACACAGGATTCTCTAGTTGTGAGTTTCACAGAAAGCTGTTTGAACTAAATTACAAATGAAA
>OZ026608.1:27500-44680 GCA_964020085.1 Micromussa lordhowensis | reverse complement strand
ATAAAATAATTCAAATGATGTTCTAGACCACTAGTTGCACCTCCTTCCCATTAATTCTGACGTCAAGTGAAAGCCTGCTCAAACTAAGGACTACATTGTTAAATTTGTTTTAGAATTAATTTGTTTTTGTTAGGGAGGATGACATGCTGGACATGGCTCCATTTCTTCAGGAAAACTCTAGATTAGGTTAGTATATTGATAAAGTACAGCATAACTTAAATTATTTGCAGTTTCCAACAATTTTATTTGCTTTTGAAGAATGTTAATGTCCATTAATATTTTAAAAACAAGTTGTTAAATGTATTGACAGTTGACAAAGGGGGAATTTTTTTTCAGTTATTGTACCTTTTAAAACCATTCTATTGATAACAATCTATTTACCAACAGGTTGCCAGATAATTCTAACCAAGGAGTTTGAAGGACTTGAGGTGACTTTGCCAAAGGCAACCAGGAATTTCTATGTAGATGGCCATGTTCCACAACCCCATTGAAACAAAAGCAAACTAAATAAAAGAGTGTTTTATTTAAGGTTACATTTTTAATTAGGTACAAAGTGAATAAAGTTTAATGTCTTTATTTTCTTTGTAAATTCTGTTCTCTGTACATACTGAGCAGGTGTTTTATATAGCCTGTGTATGCCTGCCTACTTCCCGAAAGTAAACAACAGACCTTTTTTGAATAGCACACTTAAAATTTAATTTGACCACTGACAACAACCAAGAACAAGGACAACACAAGTGTTTCTTCCTTTTTTCCAGACTCGTAAATTAGTAACTGATAACTAGTCTATTGATTTCTTGTTTAACCTCTATTGTCCTTGATTGAAGTTTTATGTGGTGTCTGGTAGATCGCTACCCTGGGTTCCTGAGGATATTTTTTTCTGATCAATATTTCGCGGCAAAGCCGCTTTAACGAGGCGCCGAGGAGAAAAAAATTACCTCTGGTCACAGGAGCACGCAACCTCATTTCCATGCGAGAAATCAGTTCAGAAATTGAACTGGGTCACCGATTGGATACTCCCATGTCCGTCGTTTGATGTAGCCAATCAGGGCAATTGTTATATTGTTAATTCCCTGCGGACATGGGAGTATCCAATCCAGTTCCCAGTTCAATTTCTGAACTGATTTCTCGCATGGAAATGAGGTTGCGTGCTCCTGTGACCAGCGGTTATTTTTTCCTCCTCAGCGCTTTGCGCCTCGTTAAGGCGGCTTCGCCACGAAATATCGATCAGAAAAAAATATCCTCTGTAACCCAGGGTAGTAGATCGCAAAATGTATGCAGTAATAACAATTTTCCTAAATCATGCATGGTTACAGTGGAACCCCACCTTACGACCACCCATCAGTATGGCCACCTCGTTATTATGCCCAATTTATTTGGGTCCAAACAAAACCTCAGTCACTCGTATTCCCTCTAATACAGCCAGATTTTTGTGTCCCGCTGGTTATGGTGTTCCACTGTACATGTATTTGCTGGCTGGGGGGCTTGTATTGGGAAAAACTGTGCCCAAGGTTGCCCCTCGGCCACCATAATTAAGACCTTGGGCACAGTTTTTTCCAATACAGACATCTGGTTGGCAAGTAACATACCGGTATATGTACGAGCTTGTAAATGTAGAGAATGCACCTGCGCCAACAACCAGAATATCGGTCGCATTTTCTCAACTGGACTTGATTCGCTAGAATCAGTAGAATGGGGTCACACATTTTGGGGGTAAACAAATCTGGCAGGTAGGGATTGAAAAAAAAAAACGAAAATTCTCTGTTGTCGTTCTACACTCACTTTAACAAATGTGTCACTTCATTTTAGACTATGTTAGTATGAACTACTTAAAAGACTTTGAGGTAGGTGCATAAACAGAAAGTGACTAAGCTATCAAGAAAATTTCATTTGCTCAAAAGTGGCCAAGATGGGGTCTATAACTGGCCACAGGATAGACTATAATTGAGAGGCCAGCAGCACATACAGAGCGGGTTAGTAACGCGACTGCCAAGATAGATTCCCCTTTCTGGATGATACAAAACCACAACATGCACCCCCATCTGCACCGCAAGATTTTTCTTGCATTCCTGTATATTTGTTGATGTTTCCCCCACACTACATAATAGGCCTTTTGCAAGTTGGTCACTTGACATGCTTTTCAAGAACTCACTGATTTAGGCCTGGTCCACACAATAGCGGTGAAATTTCAAAACAAAGGCTTAACTCTAAAAAGGCATCAAATGTTTTCTGTCCACACTATTCCAGGGGAATTTGAAAATGCAATAATAACCGGTCATTTTGGATGTGTTTGAGGTCGGACAGGGAAATCACGTGTATATCGTAATGCCATCGTTTTCAAAATGTTCATTCCTCTTGGAAATGGCAGTTGACAAAAAACAAGCACACATTTAAGACAGAAGAGATCGACAGTACATATTTTAACATATCATACTATTACAGTATATATACTGTAACATTTTAAGCCATTTACCCCTTCGGTTTTTACAATCTCTATAATACCGACGTTAATCATACGCCGTTAGTTATTGGCCTAAAATGTTAGTATAGGTAATCATACGGTTTTTCTCGTTCAATTTGGAATTAATTTGCACGAGTGAGTTTTTCAAAACGCTGAAATTGCACGAGCCGCTTCGGCGAGTGCAATTTCAGCTTTTTGAAAAACTCACAAGAGAAAAAGAAAAAATTAGTGCAGAAAAATTGCCGTAAGATGTTTCTTGAAGCCATTTTTTCGCATTCGAGAAACCTTTTTTCAGAGTTTCCGTACAAAATTTTTCTCACTGCTTTACATGATATCATTTTCCTACAAAATTTCACATTGTCTTTCTGCCAAAATCATTATCCAGAATTACGATGTGTAATTTGCACTGGTGTTGCACTTTTTGCACCGGTGTTACACTTTTTGCACTGGTGTTACACTTGAACTCCACTGCTCTCAGCCAATCAGAGTCGAGTAATTTTTTCATGTGCAGACCTTCCAAGTTTGGGATGCCAATTCACGGCTTTGCCTCTTAATCTCACGGTGAATCAGAAAGCCTTAAAATTGCCAAACAATTCCGGAAGGTATTATTTGACGCATATTTTTGACGTCTCCAGGTTTGAGGTCCTAATCTCCAGGTTTATCTGGGCTTTTTTTTCAAAACCTGCAGATTTGGATGTGATGGGGGTTGGAAGGTCTGCATGTGTATTATTACAGTATGTAATAAGTGTGGTTCCAAATTAAGCTCTTAGGTATTGGCCTAAAATGTTACTGTATGTAATAAGTGTGGTTCCAAATTAAGCCGTTAGTTATTGGCCTAAAATGTTTCAGTATGTAAGAAGTGTGGTTCCAAATTAAGCCGTTAGTTATTGGCCTTAAATTTCACAGTATTAATTTGGAAGCACATTTAATACCTACCGTGAACTTTTACCGTGAGAACGAGCAGAACTTTGCTTATTTGGCACTCGTGGACCGATCCGTTCCGAAAAGGATCGACATTTTTGTAGGTGAGATGAACGTAAAAGGCGTAGTCCTTTTACGAAACGTTCTTCACAAAACACTCTGTAAATTATGTTGTGCAGGATATACAAAGCGCGCGAAAACTGTCGTACTCTCGTCCCCAGTTACCACGGTCTACTGGGAATGTCGCCACTTTTGGCTAGCAATGCGCTCGAGAAATGCGCCAATGGCAAAGCTTTTTACATCGTGGCTACTGCCTAGTTGTTCGCAACATTAAATCTGAGAACGCTGATACTCTATGGATGTTGTTTACGAAGTTTCACCATAAATTTGCAAGTTTGCGGCATTTAACCAGCTCCAACAGCTAAGATAAGTTTCAAATATGTTGTACCGACATGTATTTGGATTTACTTGAAATTCGCGGCTCCGCCGTGCGAAATACCAGAAGCCCTGGCAAGATCTGTTGAAAGCTACTTGACGTTATCATGTTAATGTAATCTCGTACTGTAAGGTCCTCCTTATGCACAAGACAAAGTAAGTGCACCACATTGTAATATTGCTATATATGTTAAAGGAAACCTCCACTCTTACAACAAGTTGGCTTTAAAATGTATAGCCTGCGAAAACAGCCGTCCTTCTTCGCTCCCGGCCCGAGTGGCGTTTCGCGAGAAGGACGTCTGCGATTTACCGCCGAAAATTCCATACTGATGACGTAAGTGTGAACTTTGTAATGTTGCCTCAATCTGCAAAATAGGCATAAATTAACATTTGCGGTTTGTTTCACCGAGGAGATTAATATTCATGATCAGGAAGAAACTTGCATTCTTTGCAGAAGAGGCGCTGAAAAGGGTGACAGATACTATGTGGGGACTCAGTGATATTAAGAAGATTGAGCTCCTGCAAAAGATACCGCGATATCTCGAACATTTGTTGCACTTTCTCCTGTCGAACTCGACAAATGCATTTCTTTTCACGTTTCCGTTTTGCTGTCTGTCATGTAAAAAGCAAATCGAGAAGCGACAGAGGTTAGTGGTTAACGTTATTACCATGGAAAATGACTTGCGTAGTCGACAATTTCTTGAGGAAAACTTTTTTCGGATAGCTGCAAGAAGCATATCATCTCTAGACAAACGTATACTAGTAGCTTTCTCGAAGTGAAGCTACGGCGTCTCTGAAGAAGAATGTACGACAACAAATATGATATCCGTGATAAGAATCTACCTACTGTGCTTGCAAACAGTTCTAATCACAGCAGCGCCCGGTGTCACAATATAGAATGCAAGTAAGCAATATCTTCATGGTAAATTTAATTTTTTGTCCCTCGAAAGCAAATACTTCGAGACTTAAAAACACATCTCTACTGGTAATAGAAATGAACCTGAACAATGCTTTCAACACCGGGCAAATTACAGAGGTGTCAGACTCAACGAAGCGACAGGGAGATAATAGCGGAGATCATGCAGACCTGTGACCTCTAAAAATTTACCATAGCACGGTCTAACGGCTCAACTCTACTGGAAAATCCTCCTTATAACATAAGATGAAGAGTCCTTCATAAACAAGAGTGAAGCAACAAAAATGGTCAAGCGACCGAAAAGAGAACGGCAAATGTACAAATACCACAAACCGTAGGAGTTGTGTAGGTCTGTCAACCCCATTTAATAACACGTATTTGTTTTGGTGAGAATATTCAACGTCCCACATATTTACGGACTTGTTATGCATAATTACCGATTGAACCAATCAGCATTCATGAACAGATTCGGGACAGATTTGCATCATCAATATGGAATTTTCAGCGGTAAATCGCAGACGTCCTCGCGAAACACCACTCGGGCTGGGAGCGAAGAAGGACAGCTGTTTTCGCAGGCTACAAAATGTATGACTATCTCAATTTTACTGGACAAGGTGAAAATAATATTCAAGAGTAACAAAAATTGAGTTAAGGTTATTGCCTATTCTCGCTTTTAAATTTCCAGCGCACTGCCATCTTGGATTTTGTGACATCATTTGGTTGCTGCTATTTTTAGGAAGCAGAGCATCTTTTGTGTGAAAATTGGGCAACCATATGACGTCATATAAACCAAGATGGCGGCGCACAGGAAAAAGCAAATATAGGTGATAGCCAAACCCTGTTTTGCTGACACTGATTCGTCATCGCTGGGCTTTCAACCGAAATTTGACATATGACAGTATTTCCTACAAGTTAAGATCCTTTTGCTTTAAGAGTGGAGGTTTCCTTTAACTGAGTTTCTCTAAAGGTCGGCAGACACAAGGGGACGAGTCCCTGCAACAAGTCCGCGTGGGGACAAGTCCCATCGTGTGAACTTGCGAGTTTTGCCACAAAACGTAGTCGTAGAGACCAAAATTTAGTCCCTGCGACTGGTCCCACAAATTCAAACCAGTTTGAATTTTTGAGACAAGTCCCTGCAAATTGTTCCTCAAAATGCTTCATGTGAACTGTTCGTGGGGCAAATCCTGGATCGTGTATCTTTTAGGGTACCTTGATCGATACTTCGACCGATGCATTGGTCGATATATTGATTGTTACTCGACCGACATGCGACTGACCTGTCGATCCACTGTTGACCAAGAATCAACCAATGTTTTGGTCGAGCTTCCACTGATGTCAGCCAAGGTATTGACCGTGACCATATCAGTAGCTTATTGGTCAAATACCAGCGGGATATTGGTCAACTATCAGCAGAATGTCAGTTGTGTATCATTCAATAGTCAAGCGAGAGTCGACTGATAGTAACGTGTACTTAAGGCACCTGTCAGTCGGCATATCACTGATTCACTTGCCGGAATCAGATGCAACTGTCATACATTATTGTCTACTAAATATAAAGTTTTCCTGTCTATTTCCTTTACGCTTGCGTTGAGAGGATACTATGGGTCATAACAACAGCAAAACACACAATGAAATCAGCATATTGTTATCATACTATATACTATCGACCAATGTATCGAGCAATATATATTCATGTCTAGACTGAATATCAACCGATGAATCGACCGATACTAGATACTATCGACCGATATATCGTTGAACTGCCAACTATTTAACAATTAGATTATGAGCTCAAGATTTCTATGAGGTGATTTGGCCTCAATTTCTATCGCCTGATAGAAATCGAGAACAAATAATCTAATTGTTTTAGTAGAATTCTAACCGAAATTTCCAATTATTATTAATTTCCAATTATTTCTGGTCTTAAGCCGTGTTCACACTAAATGTTAATTATATTCAACTTAATTACGATTCAACATATCATACTCCATTCAATTTTATTCAATTATGGTTCTGTTCACATCTGCGAAAATTCAAATAAACTAGGAAGGGTAACCTTGAAAACAAAATGGCGCCCTATCGAACAGCTGCCATGATATATATTCACCACAATACTTGATTTGGAGGCCAGGAGAAAGGCAAAGGAAACTTCGAAGGCTAGAAGAAGAAAAATACGCCGTCTGAAACAGCAACAACGGATGAGACAAACCACCACGTGTCCGCCATTTTGTTCAATCACGCACTGTAATTACTACAAACAACCCCCTTTGGGTTGTTTGAAGTAATTGTAATCCAATTGTAATCAGGGACTGTAATTAGTTGATGTGAACCCATTTCATATTTAATTCGATTATAATTCGATCACAATCGAGGCCTAATGTGAACACAGCTTTAGTGTCATAAAACTTCACGCTTTGGAGAGTTAACTTGCTTGGACTAAATGAATTGTCAGTTTGACATTTGCAGTTGTGTTTGCGTGCTTATTAGTTTCTATCAAAACTTTCGGGCTTTTTTAATTCAAGAAACTGCAAATCCCCTCCTCCTGGTCTTCTCGAAAATTTTTTATAGGAGTATCGACTATCGACCAATGAATCAACCAATCTGTCGGCAGACATATTAACCGATACTAGATCGTTTATTGACCGGTCAAGTATCGACCGATGTATCAACCGATACCTATCAATGTAGTAGGTGAAGTATCGGTAAACTATCAGTGAAGCATAATTTGGTGAAGTATAATTGAAGTATCGGTGGACGCCAACTGTATCGACCAATAGGAGTATCAGTCGATACATCGGGTCGATATTCGACCAATATATCAACCAATACTCAACTGAGCATCGACCGATATATTGAGCGATACATCGATCACGACCCCCCATAAGATAGATGATCCCAAGCCCCAGCGACCACTCCCTTCGTGTAAACTCTTCAAGGGACTAGCTGCAGAGACAAGTCACGGGGACTATTCCCCTTGTGTGTGCCGACCTTAATACTCTATTTCAGATTGTTACATTCTACAAATAAGTAAACTAAGAAAGCCTTACATTTTTCCAGTCTTCTCAAATATTATTTTGGAAACTTACTTGGCCACCATTCTCTATCACAAAGGAACTAGTTTGACTGTTCTGTGTTGTTGTGCAGTTAAATAATGAATTTTTGAGTAGATGTTGTTGTACATGAAGTTGGATTACCATACTGCATGTGCTATTGTAGTAATTACTGATAGGATGTGCTTTATATTTCATTTTAAGGTGTTTTCTCAATTTGTCTTATTGACAGTCCATACATCTGGCCAACAGTGAGGTACCTATAGGTACTTATTTTAGGTACCTATAAGCCGACCTTGGCTATAAGTCGAGACCCTAAACTTGTGAGACATGATAGTGGGTGAAAGGTTTAGAGAAAAAATTCGGAAAAATATCTGAGACCAAGGTTTCTTAACAAAAAGTTACTGGAGCGTTCATTCAAGAAACCTAGCTTCCCTCTCAGGAAACATGTCGAAAGTTATTGTGTAGAATAAACTCACACCTTTTAGAAACAATGAAAAGCATTTTATTAGTTGTCAACAATTAGCCGATCAGTGCAAAACATTGTGCCCGTGAATACTAATTGATCCTAACTGCACTATAAAGCGAAAAATACTTAAATGAAAGCCACCAGACTGATTTTTATTGTCACAAACAACTGCTTACCAAAGTCAATAGCCTATCGCTCGCCGTTCATCATGCAAAGGGCACGCCATTCATCTTACAATATGGCTTTCAAGCTTGAAATCTTTGCTGAAGCGGGAGCAGTCGAAAACAACTCAGAGATTGCTCGCGAGTATGGACTTAGTGAGTCATTGGTCCATCGCTGGTGCAGAGATCAGGCCAAACTCTTTAATGGTGAGCTGAAGATGTCGGCGAAACCCACAACCGTGGGTCGCTTTACTTCAATGTATCCTGAACTAGACCAGCAGCTACTGGAATGGTTCACCAAGCGAAGAGATCAAGGTGAGTAAATGTTTGATGCTTATTTGTATTGAAATTGTTAAATAGTGCTGAATGAAGAATTAATTGATAAGCTGCAGACAAGTTCACGAGTACGAGCATAAATGTATGTGGGAACACCTTTGTTTTTTAATGCGTGGGAATTGACACTTCTATTGGTCAGATTTAACAATGCTGGTCAGCTCAAAGTAAACAAACTAGAATCGCTTGGATTTTATTCATTTACATAATTTTTCAATCACTACCATTTGAACCGTGAAGCGTGACCGTTTTTTCGCGTGTTTACTTTTCAAACATAAACTCAGTCGTTATGTAATAGTAGATGGCGGCGGTAACTATGTCACGTTTCACAAGCTAAATGTTCGGATCAAGATTAAAAAAAAATAATAACTCGTCACAACGATAGCTTGAGCCGCCTGTGTTCCAGTGCAATAGGTTCGTCCAAATTTGCTTACTTTTAGCGCCTCCATCTTTCTGAAGTCACAATGACACCAAGCTTCCAAAACCCTGAAAAATGTTAATTTTCTCAAACCTGCACTCCACGTGACCAAAACGTGCCACGTTTCTTTGACAAACATTCATAGTTTCATGCTCCAAACGAAACATTTTCATTGGTCCAGTTGATACAGTTGTCTGGGAAACTGTCTCGTTTGAAAAGTAAACATACGTGAAAAAACGTTCACGCTTCACGGTTGAACACAAATGGTAGTATATGGTACATACATACATAAGCTTTATTTATACAAGGTATCAATTCATACAAAATATGCTCTTCCATCAAGCCGTGTCTAACCTAAATATAAAAATAACAATTTATAAGTAATCACAAGCACTACTTATACTAATACAACTTATACTAATGTTAATACTGATAGCGATATCGCTATCAGTATAACAATGCTAATTCTAAAACTAGTACTACTACTTATCAAATTTATAATAAAATGCTATTAAGTTCTAAGTAAAAAACATTATTAAGATTGTAACAGATAGCGATTGCGAGTGGATTGATGCTGCACCTGAAGGCAAAAGAATTTTCAACTGATCCTGCATTCAAGGCTTCCCTTGGCTGGTATCAGAACTGGAAACGACGACACTCAGTGAGACACCGAATGAGACACCGATGCGCTTTGAACTTCCATCAACGCGTTTGCTGGAGTTCACTGGTAGCCAAACGGTTCCAGTAAAAAGCTGCGGAGCAGAAAAGTGGAGCTTTGCCGTCACGCTTGCCATCACTGTGGATGGAACAAAACTTTCATGCAAGGTCATTTTTAAAGGCATCCGGCATCCGAGAGACGATGAGCTGTACAATGAAGAGGCGCATGAAATCAACGACGAAGAAGGCAACGAGTTAGGGACGGAGAGTGAAGGCGAGAGCGATGGCAAGTAAACCGTTTATCAGTTGAAAGCACTTCAAAAAATGGCTCCTGTAGGAGCCACCAAACTCTATAAAAGTTCATTGACCAACAAATTCATCTTGTCTTATAATTATAATTTACTGTGTTTCATTTATTTTGACTTGGTTACAAGCTGATCACAGAATTTGCGTGACATTTCCATAAATTCTCAACATCTGAGACAGAAAAATATCGATCAAACTCTCAGCTATAAGCCAGACCCCTTTGTTGGGAATGTTTTTGGTTGATTCAAGTCCAAATTTATGAAAAAAATAGCTTGGCTTATAGGTAAATAAATACGGTATTTGGGTTAGCATATTTGCTGGGTTGTTAAAGTGCCCATATCATCAAATTTTTTATTTTATTATCTGATTCTATATATCTCCCAATGAACTTCTGCAAAAGAAAAATTTGATTTCGATAAAATGCAATCATTTTTAGAAGTTTTAAAATCATTCAAATTTGCTGCCAATTTGGTCCACCATTCGCACCAGTCTTCCCTTTGTTTTGAATGAGTTGTGACGTAGACTCAGACTCAGGCTTGACTCATCTCGCTTGTTTTACCTCTGTAAATGTAAGTTAGTAGCTCATACAAAATGCTGGAAAGGAGAATTTTGCATGGACTACGAAGCTAAATTTACAGAGGTAAAACAAGTGAGATAAGTCAAGCCTGAACTCACACATTCCTGAATCTATGTCACAATTCTGAGTATGTCAATGATGTGATCAGCGGCACGGGTCGACTGCAAGAAAATAGGATTTTCAGGTTTTTAAAACTTCATTAAAAAATCGCTTTTTATCCAAATAGAAAATTTTTTTTCGCAGAAGTTCATTGCATGAAACATTGAATCAGATGGGAAAATAAAAAGTTTGATGATATGGGCCCTTTAACTGTATAGGAACTGGTTTTAACAACCAGGTAATGTTATTGATGAGAGAGTGATGAAACAGAAAACTGAGTCTGAATATATTGCTGACTTTAAACAGGGGCAAGAATGTACATACTGTCAGGAATGTGATCCTACAGCATGCCAGCAGGTAACAGTCTTACAGTTTTTTCTTGTTATCAGGCATATAAAACAGTTAGTATTCTTTTCATTCAGTTTTCCACCTCTTCCAATGAACAACTACAACTTCAAATTTTATTTCAGTTTTGTACTGAAGGTGATTCCACTTAAAAAGAAGAAGTATTAAAAAAAATTCTCAAACTTCATCCAGTTGGTAATCATGTTATGTATAGCAGAAAAATGCAATAAAAATAGGGGTAACTGTGCTTGTTTTTTGCACAACATGGATGGCCTTTATAGCAACTTTGCCACTGATAAGGTTGTCAGTACTTAACCTTGGTTAGCAGAAAGGGGCATTAGAAATTCTAAGAAAAGCACTTATTGGATAACTTTATTATGGAAGTTAAACAAAATAGACCCTGAACTTGCATTTTAAACCATGTTAGTTAAACAGGAGGTACGATTATACTACAAACTTAAGAGTTTCTCTGTGTACACATGTACCCAGCACTACCCAAACACAGGGTTTTTATTTTCAGCATTAAAATCAAAATGTTTTTAAGCAGAATTATAACTTTTCTTCAATTTGAGATATATTGTAAATAACCTTGTGTAATTTGAATTTATGCATTCAAACGTGGGGGTAACTGTGCTCATTTAAGGAGGCTGGCAACAGTTTCCAGCACTAGTCTAACAGTTACACTTACAATGTAGAAGGATGAATACTAACACTGTTTTACAAGTGATGCTACAATAATGGTATTATGCAAATTCCCAATCATTGGTAAACAAGTTGCGCTCATCCTTTTTATATGACAGGTTACCACTACAACAATAATTATGACCCTGCTAAAAGCACCTTTAATTTTTGTTTTAAGTGCTAACTCAAAAAGAAGCTCGGTGATCTCCACTTTTTGTAATTGAATTGTAATACATGTAAGCATGATAAGATGTAACTTTTTGCAAAGTTTAAAAACATTCTATGAAGGGAGTTCATAGCCACCTTAAATTTTTAATAATTTTGTGGGTTTGATTCTCAATTTACTTTGTCCTCTAACCCTAATTATTTATGATTCGTGAATAATTGGGGTTAAGAGACAAAGGAAATTCACTTTAACCTGAATTTCATATTGACCTAAAACATATACATTTCCTGAAAGCTTAATACAGGTCATGTTACATGAGCCAATTTTCAATGCAAACTGTTATCCATTTTACACAAGACAATTTTTAACTCAACTTTGTTGTCTGTGGCAACAGTCAGCAAGCATATATTACACAGGATGATTTTTGATGCGGCATTGTAAATTTGTGCAACAATGTTAAGGTTTTTGAATTACTTTCAAAAACATGTAACATCTTGCCACAACAAGATGTCGAGTTGAAAGTTCCCCTGTGTTTCATGTTTTTCTACATTGATGTTTAACTCAACAATGTTGCCTTAAAAATCATTAATCAGCTCATTGAACATCACCTTAGAAGAGCAATACAAATTTTGAGGTAGAAACACACAGTTTTAAGTTTGCAATACATGTTTTGGATAAACAACATCCATCTTCAGTTGCAAATACAAATGAACCACTGGTCGGTGTGATATAATAGAGAACATTATAGAATGTGTGAAGTACTAAATAACAACATGAATATGAGGCAGCAGAAAATGCAATTAATCCAAGAAAATCTAAAAAGTAGTAGTAGTATATTTCTTTGTTTTTCCACCTTTCATATGTTTTCGAGCTGTTTACTCAAATAAAAAGCCATGTCTAGGTAGTACTTTTGATGCTAGAGAAAGAAAATGGAGGGGTCTCTTGTAAGTCTTTTTGTTAACTTACATTCATAAAAAACCCAAGTCTATGCAAGCAGACTGCAGAGATAGCAGTATGTGAGACAATGATGCAGCTGGTAAATTATAGACATGGGTTGATTTGAAGATTTGTGCATCTTGTATAAGTTGAATGCAATTCAAGCGGGCCCCAAAACAAAATATATCTGTGGTAATATAACCTTTTATGGTTATCCATCAGCCAGTTATCCAACGGTCTGTATTGCGAAGATATCAGTGAATATCACCTACTGTTATTAATATGCCAGCCAATTAGAGGACTATTGGCCGGTGAAGCAAAGAAGTATTTTGTTTAACGTTTTGAACATTTAAGTAACAAAAACAATGTTTGTAAACAAATATCTTCCCTGTAGTGACTACAGTGGAAACAAACAAAGAGAATTCATAACTTTTGTCCAGATTTTCCTTAGAGTATAAATTTCTGTTGTGTACTTTATTTTTATTATTTACCATAATTTATTCTACATGAATGATTGCATTGTTTTAACAAACCAGTGCTATTCTCCATAACTTCTCATGTTGTGCAACAGTTACATGTATTTCAGCTCTTTTGCCATTTCTGATAAAAAGCCACCGAAGTGCTTCAAAGGTGCCTTTATTTCCTGCCCCATGTTTAAAATATGTATTGCTGTATGGAATTTTTTTTTATTTCAAGATACAGATGAGAAAAGGTTTTTCCAGTTTTGTTTGTTCTAAGCAATTGATGGCACCTGAAGTGGCAGATTTAATACATACAAGACTAACCCTAACCCTACAGGTGGAAGCCTTTTTGTAACATCACCAGGCAAGCTTTTACCTGGACTCCTTGAGAGAGGAGAAAAAGTGGTTGTCAGCTAGAGAGGAATGCACAGTTCGGGAAGCTATGGAGAGAGACTGTTAATGGCCTATGCTCCTGAGAAGGTGTGGAGGGCGAACACACACACTGAACATGTGCTTGTGCCATTATACTGGAAAGTTGGTGATTTTAAGAATGAATGTCGGTAAGGATCAAAGAAGTCGCAGACACAACTCAAAATTCAATTTCACCCATACTTTGTCCATTGGTAGGCCTTAGTCCTATACATAATACAAGGATGTTTGTTCATTAAAATTCTTGCTTGTTTGGGAGAAATTAACTTGAGACGATTTATGGTATTTTCTTGAGTAAAACCTTAAATTGCCATAATTTAATTGTGCCATTTCCGCTTTCAGCTCATGGCAAGTTTTAAATTAGTTTTACACTAGTCCTATTCATCTGATGCTTCTGCAATTGAATGGCCGCAAAACCAACTGATAACCTTTCCTTGCAAATAAAATATGATTTTTCTTTAAACTGCACCTACAGCTGCTCTGAAGTGGATTCCTTGGTTCTTCAAACAAACGTGCCAAATAAGCCCGCTGTGCACAATGTATCTCCTGTGACATGTTCAGGGATGGCTTCAACTTTCTGCTTTTTAATTTCCTTGGGATCTTTTGTATCAATTTTGTACAACAAGACATTATTGAAATAAGACAATTTAACATCCAACGTCAACATCCAGGAACACTGAAAGTTTTTTGATGACTTCCTAATCCACTTCTTTTTAATAATATTAATAAATTTCATTTGGCGGTGCCCAAGTGTATTCCTGCCATAAAAATTTACTTGCCACATGGATTTTAATAGCTGGATTTGAGGACTTCGTTTATGCTATATGAACATACAGCATCTTTTCACATATAGTTTCTACAATTTTGATACATTGTTGTTGAGTTTGGATTTATACAGTACAAAAATGTTAAAGCAAGATGCTGTTTTGTGCTGAACATGGCCATTTCTAATCATGGAAAGAAATTTGATTGGGGCAGATCTTTATCATGTGATAGTGAACCACTTCCCAACTGTGAAAACGATGAACATGACAGAATTGTGATAGTTTGAATAAAGAAATTTGGCTTGATCCGGACTCTATTGTTTTAATGTAATTATGCTCACAAAAATGAATATCAGAACAAATTAACCATGGTTTGTTTACTTTGGCACAAGGATCTATCAATATAGAAAGTATGAGCAAAATAAATTTTTTGTGACTGTGTCCCAATCATATCTGATTTTTACTGACACTGACTCTTAGATACCAACAGTTAATATGCCAGAAATATCATGTGCCGTAGATCAAGACAGATAAATGAATTTCTACAAGCTGAAGTATGAATAACTTTAGAAGACTGGCGAGTTGAAGTGCGACCGTGCAAAAGGTTGTAAATTGAGTCTCGACTATTGAGCAATGTACAAGTAATAATAATTATAATAACCTTTATTGAATTATTTTTGTTGTAAAAAGAATATCTCTTACTCTGCGCGTCGGGTATGTTATGGACGGGTGTTTCAGTGAGAGATGTATGTATGTCACACCAATCAGATTGGATCAACTATTAAACACCAATCAAATTTCCTGTTGTAAAGGTAACTGGTATGTGAGAAGATTTGATCCCGATACAGTTCAGAAGGCCATATTCGTTCTTCTATAAAAGAGGAGGAAGTATTCATATACCGGTATTGGGCGTACGTCTTCATTTTGTATGGGTTAGGCTAAGGATTTTAGCTATGAACGAGATGGGTCGTTATGTCCCAGAGCAGTTCGTGAGTTAGTAGAATGCAAATGGCACCAGATATTTTTATTTTTAGTTTCAAAGGTAACTTGATACGTTTGTTTTTCACAAAGAGTAAATTGAATTAGAGGTCACAAATCGTCGCTTCTAGTTCTTAGGACATGTTTTAGAGGAGACGAGACTATTTAAATTTGAGACAGTTCTGACGTTTACAACAGTAAGTGTAGGTAACAATTGTTTTGTGCTTGTTGCATGCAAATATAACGAGATATTTTTTTGTAATTTGACACTTGTTTTTCACAAGGGAGTAAATTCAATAAGAGCTAACAAATCGTCAGCACCTGTTCCCACGAGATGCTTGCTATTTTTAGTTACAAATAGTAACTTGACACTTTTGTTTTTCATATGGAAGTAAATTCAATTAGAGCTTACAAGTTGTCGGCTATTGTTTCTAGGATATTAAACAAAAAAAGAAGCTTTCATTTCTAAACTGTTTTTGCGTCTCTGCAGTAGCAGTTTATAGTTTTATTTGATGACATTCGTTTCAGCCTGATATTTTAAAGGTCAGAAGTACGAGAACTGTTCAAATTTCAAGTTTGTGCTTAACAACAACTGCGTCGTTGGTGGCACTTTCTACAAACAAATATTTGACTGCCCATCGGCTGATTTTAGAGCGTAAAGGTTTGTAAACACCTTGCACCACACAGGGAGATTATCTCGCTATGAAACTGCAAACCAATTGAACAACAGCACCTCTTAGTGTCAATGAATGGATCAGGATTTCCCAGGAAAAGCATTGCATTGCAACACGTTTTCTATCCCGCTGTCACATTGAAGAGAAGGACACTAAAACAGGCAAAGTAGCAAAAGAAGGCAAAAGAAGAACAACAACAAGTAAAGCCAGCAAGTGTTTTGATAAGCACGACAACAAATCAAAGAACACACAGCTCAGGCAGACTGGTTGTAAACGAACCTCTGTGATACACAGAGATGGCTCCTTTCTTCTTTGCTGTTTTCTGTTTTGAATTTTCCACTTGAGTGCAAGCGCAAAGGGCTTTAAAAACTTGTCAAGTGTATGATGTAAACAATACCAAATGGCATGAAGTATGAGCACCAAGATGAGTGTTTGCTGCAAAAAATTTCCCTGGCGGCTTCGTCCATTTACAAGATTATGGCACCTTCCTGGTTTTTTAACATTATTTGGAAATACGCATTTTCTTAATAACTCGGCCACTTTTTGAGGCTTTAAATATTTTTCTTTCATAAACATGAGAAAATTAGTCACATAGATTGTTTTGTGCCCTGTAAGGTGGGAAGTAACTTTAAGAAAAGCAAATGCTGCACAAAATAGCGCTTAATGAAGAGAGATTGATCTTGTGTTATGTCCCATACCGACTAAGAGCTAATTATTAGAGGATAAAGTAAGAAAGTAGTATTCTGCCAAAAATGTCCCACTTACAAGTTGTAACAACCTGTCTATGTTGCTAGAAGAAATCCAAGAAAAGATAAGTTACCTGAATCACATGTTATCTTTCTAGTGATCGCTTTCTCACTTGTAAACTTGGTAGAAACACAGAACAAGCACAAGCTGTTGACGCAATAATGCCCCGATCAAAGATAATTTACATTGTGATGGT
>OZ026608.1:0-20000 GCA_964020085.1 Micromussa lordhowensis | reverse complement strand
TAGAGGCAAAACGTTTGTTGAGCAAGCCATTGGCCATGGGTAAGGTGTCCATGACGCATTATTCGATATGCAATGGGGGGAGGGAATATGGATTGCAAGTGGCACGCCTCTGAAGTACCTAGGTGTTGGTAAGCGCATTGAACAGCATAATGTATGTTTTTGATTTAAACTGTTTTTCCTTTCATTTTAATGAGCACTGCAATGACCGTGTGTGAAAACGGAACAGTTATGGTCTGTCAAGGCCTAACGGTGGTTTATTTTAGTAAACAAAGAAAAGATTATAATAATGGAAACCGCCTAAATACTGTAAATACCTTCCGTTAGGCGCAGAAGACGTAGACTTTGATGGGTCATTATAACCACTCTATATCGGTTGATGCCAAAATCATGGTGGCAAAAATCTGCCCAATCATTGGTGATCATGTTGCTGTCAAATTTGTGGCACAATACGTTTTATTATCATGACGTATTATTATCGTTTTATTATCGTGCAACTTTTAGCAAAGTTTAACAAAATGCTGTGGAGTGGGTTCAGAGCCACCTTAAATTTACGAAACTGTGCAAAAAGTTGCATATTATCATGCTTATCATAATAAAATGAAAAAAGTGTGGGTCACCGAGCGCGTTTTTCAGTTATAAGTGCTCAAAGCTAAACTGAAGGGTGTTTTTAGCAGGTGATATTGTTGCTATGGTACTCTGCTGTGTAAAATAGATGATTGCAACTTGTTTACCAATGATTGGTAATTTCTATGATACAACTATCGTAGCATCACTTGTTAAACAGCGGCAGTATTCGTCCCTCAAAGTATTTGATTGGAAATTTAATTAAAATGTAACTGTTATTTCATGTTCTTGTACGGCCTTGTGCCTGAGTCAGTAAAAGAGGCTCTAAATTTATGCTGGACGTGGAAGCAATGTTACTGTTAGTTAGATATTCTGTAATGTTTGCTAGTTTGTTTTGGCATTTTAAGATGATCATGGTGTTTTGTTTTGCGATGATGCAGATAGTGACTGTAGTAAGAAAGGTCTCCATCATAACACAATATCAATAAGCAGATGATATTTCCAACATTTCTAGTGATAAAGAGGATAATCTTGAACTCGGGAGAAATGTAGCAGTGGTATGTACCTTAACCAGACACGTTGAAAAACAGAGAGTATTTTTTCTTAGGCTTAATGTACAGCTGATGATAGTGGTATTCTTAATCTGGATTGAGTGCAGGTTATTTTCTGGAATGGTTCCATTGAATTCGCAGGGAAGGCTGTTATCGACTAGTGCTTGGAGGAATGTGCTATAATAAACAGCCAATAGGGTTTCGTGAGCTAATATCAGGTGAACACGTTTTATTAGAATGGTTTTTTGTTTATGTCAAGTGAATCCGAAATTCCATGGATATCAACAAGTGGCGAGGACGCTTCAACGTAAGTCTCTCCATTTGTTATAATGCACATCAGTAGAGTTGTAAAATTTACCTGGGAAATAAGGTATCGCGTGGATTATTCTGCACGTGGCGAATACGGCACATGCGTATTCACGATATTGGACTGGAGCTTGCTTGAAATGGAGGTCGTGCGGTACAATGTCATTAAAAAGACATTAATGTCATTTCCATTTGAAAAAGAGTACACGCATTGGCCTCAGTTGCAAGCTAGTTCCAGTTCCAGTGCGATACCGAAAATAGGAATATGACCTGTTGAAAGCGTTCGTCACGTGGTCACTTGTTTTCAAGAAGCTAGCATCAAGCTTTAGGACTGTCGTGCTATCTACTGCAATACAGCATGGAGCTATTTGGAATTGTAATAAAATGTAGCTTTGTTTAATGGCGAGTACATCTCCAAAGTTTTGACACCCTGTTTGCTTTACCGCCGAATACGATTTTTAACATGTGAAATGTTTTAGGTCAGGTGTTAAGAATGGAAGTGCTTGGAATGGAAAATTGTGATGGCAGTTGTAATCCTGTAGTTGTTTTATTATCTTTTTAGCTGGAGTAAGAGTTGCCCAGGCCTGACCAGAGTATCTTGTAACCAAATGTTCTTAGCTTCATGATTAGAAATACGACTTTTAACACATGTATATTGCATGGAAGGTGTTACTGTTTTTAAGGAAACCGCTCGTTGAACAGAAGACACGATAATAAGAGAGTTAAAAGTATAAAGTTATTGAAAAGTAAAATTTTAGTAAGATAGTAATTTCATTGATTGATTGTTGTGGTCAATATGAAGCTATAAACACAAAGGAAAGTTATTTTGAAAAGAACATACTGCCAAAGATATGTAGACGAGGTTCCCCATTTTGTTTATTTTGTTGCAAGTTGAAGATTATCCTAAATCAAATGGGTTTGGCTTGAACTCAAAATGGAGTGCTACTAGCTTTTGAGTGCCTTTCGATGAGAGAGGGAACGTTCATTTGGTAAGGAGCTGTTGAGTTTATCGCTCTTCTCTGTCATCCTTAGGTTTTAAAGTGCGCATCTCAACACAGTCAAGTTGTGTTTTCTTTCTCGATAGACCCTAGTTCAACTCGTGGGCCACGCTTGTAAATAGCCAACTATTCTGTGTCCTGTCAGTTGTGATTTTTAACCATGTCCCATGTCATGTTCATTTACATTATTTCTTTTATTATTCTGTTGCATTGGTCGTAAAAAGCAAAACCCTAAGAATGGTCAATTATGATATGCGGTTTTGACTTGTATTGTACGGTCGTTATGTGTGTTTAGGAATGCCAGTCGGTATGGATTTGTCAATGGAAGTGATAATTTTGCACATTCAAAGAAAGTAAGCCATGTACTGCATGTTTTACTGTTTGAAGATGGTAGGTATTTAAAAATAGAAGAACCGTAGCCAGGAAAAAACGTCATAAATATTATAAAAACGGCCACTGGCTATGTGGCCATTAAAAAACTTCAAGCTTTCGGCTGTCAGGCTACAGCCTTCAATGGATAAAATGGACAAGGACGACAAGTACTTATATATATACAAAAAATGGTGAGACTAATAAAATGAATATATAAAACGGGAGAATGAAAAATATGTAAGAAAGTGTCAATTGATCTTTTTTAAAAGAATGGAATATTGGTTGGGCAGCAGTTAGGTACTGTCAGTTTAAGAAAATCAACCATTGTGTTAATATTGGTGGAATCTGACACGCAGGAGGAGGAAGACAGTACACGTTAACGTACATATTCAGCTGGTACTGACCGTCACGTTTGTAGGGGAACAAAACAGTAGCAGCAATATTATTTTGAGATGAAGTCATGGTCAAGATCTCGTTCAAAAATGGCGCCTAGAAAGACAATGCTATCGTTTTCGCAGTACACATAATAATTGTCTAACCCTCCTAATAACCCTAAGAAATGTTTTTTCCACTTACTTCCTTGAGCTGGATAGCATCGTTGAGATCGTTCAAGCAAAACAGCTATAACAACAGCAAGAACACTTTATTGCCCGTTTGAAAGTTTTTATGCAATTCATTTTGAAAAGTTAAAGGATTACCAGCTATCCCGCGAAAAAAAACTAAAAAGCTGCAATTGTCAGGGAGCTGGTTGATAAGATTCCATGTTGCTATGCAGGTATTGATATAAATGAACGAGATATCAAGCGAGTTGTATTTGAAAGATAGAAAGTGAACCCTAAGTTGTAGCGATAGAGTGCTGTTTGTGGAAGGGAAATTTGAGTTGGATTCTGCAGGAGACGTTTACAGTAAAATAGTGGAGGAGCTTACGATGAGCAAACTCGGAGGAGGCCCGGGTGAGAATAATTTGGTGAAGGCATTGTGATGTAGAGGTAAGTGAGCATCCTGTGTCTGGTAGTAGATAATGGCGGCGAATTGTAGTAAGCTAGTGTTGAGTTTCGTAAGAGTATTTTTGGCGCCTGGTGGTTGAAGGACATCATTAAGTCTGGAAACCCGTAAGTCAAAAGCACCTGTCGAAGAATTGAGAGGTGTTCTGTTGTTGAAACTGCCAAATAGCGCTTACTCGGCGCTCGAGGAGTCCGTTGGCAGCAAGACGCAGATCGATCCAGGCGGACGGTGCAAAAGCAGATTCCTTGTCGAAAACCATGTCACCGTGAGATGTAGCCTATCGGCGACGGTAGTGCATGGACAAGGTTGACTACAAGGTGGCTGGTTTTGGAGTTAGTGGCATTTTCTATGAGTAAGAGTATAATACCTCCATCGCAAAATGAATTTTGATCATAGCACGTCATGTAAGCTCTACCGAAACATCCACAGGACCCAAACACTCATACCCACGACCGCTGGTGGTGTTTTGTTTTCAACAACGCGTCTCCGGCCGAAGAACACACTCCGTCACGAAGCATTTTATTTGCAACGATCTTGTTTCCTTGATTGTATGTAAAATATACTTTCTTTTCCTTCTATCGAAGCGTTGGACTCCAAGAGAATACGCTAAAAAGGTTATTACGCTAGCAGCCATGGAATTCGCCGCCCGACATCGCAGCTTTCACTTCGGCTAGCTTGGTGACAAACACGATCGTGTTGTTACTTTCGCCAGAAGCGACAGTCATTTATTTGATTAAAATTTTGCGAGTATTCCTTCCCTGTGCGAGTTATCAGAATTTGCTTACGTAACCAAGCTAGAACTGGCAGCGTTTATGTTCTAAAACCTCGGATTGTCTCCTGGCTGGCGTCGATAAAGAACGCAGGTCGTACTACTCGTAACCGCAGCAGGTCTCTCTCCAAGGTGAGCAGCGTCTTGTTGATAGAACAATGCAGGTAAGGGAAGTGGACAAAGAATTGGCCAAATGCCTGGTTCTAATCTGTGGGCGCGTGACCTTGAGGGTTGTAGATTGGCAGTGTGTGGTGTGCCTGGCCTGCCATGGAGCAAAGGGGGGAAAGAGGAGACCCCCCCGTGGATGGAGGGAGCTTGACTCTAGTCTGACATGGGCACAGAGACACGCGAGAATGAATGAGTGGGAGCAAGCAGGGTCCTCCTGCGCGCCAAGGTGCCACGGTGCCCCGTGCCTCGGGCGGGCGGGGGTGACGGTCTTGCGAGGGCGCTACCGATGGCAGAGTCCACTGCTTGTGGCTGGTGGCGATAGATCCTTGGCAGGCAGGCAGGCAGGCAGGCAGGCAGGCAGGCAGGCAGGCAGGCAGGCAGGCAGGCAGGCAGGCAGGCAGGCAGGCAGGCAGGCAGGCAGGCAGGCAGGCAGGCAGGCAGGCAGGCAGGCAGGCTTAACCCTAAATGAAATAAAGATCGGGGTATCGTCAGTGGTAGAGCAGCCTTGTCGCTGGGAGATGACGAAGCCTTTGCTCAATGTAAGAGAGGTGTTGAAAACATCTCCCTTTGTTGTTGATTTTTTTTTTTCGCGGGTTAGCAAAAGCAGGAAGGCTCCCCTTGTTTGGGGTGGGTGGTGGTAAGGCCTTGGACACCTGGTGCTTATGGTGCTTGGTGCTTGGTGCTTGGGTACTTGAGGTATTAGGGTTCTATGTAAGGCTCCCCTTCCTTGTTTGGAGTGGGACCTGTTGTTTTCTTTCTAAGTCGAAAAGGCTCCCCTCCTTTGGAGTACGGCCTGCCTGTGATTTTCTGTCAAAGTCGAAAAGGCTCCCCTCGTTTGAGAATGTCAAACGAGGGGAGCCTTTTTGACTTAAAAAAAAAAGAACGTCACCGTAAGGGATAGGGTTCACGCGTTCATGGTTAAAGGGATAGATAGGGTTACAGGGATAGATAGGGTTCGCGCCTTCAGGGTTAGAGGGATAGCTAGGGTTTGCGCCTACAGGGTTACAGGGATACATAGGGTTCGCGCGTTCAGGGTTAAAGGGATAGATAGGGCTCGCGCGTTGAGGGTTAAAGGGTTAGGGTGGAAGTGGAAGTCTAAGTCTTTAGACTTAGACTTAGACTTTGACTTTGACTTTGACTTTGACTTTGTCTTTGTCTTACTTTTTGACATTAGGGTTAGGCCAATGCCCTAACCCTAACCCAACCCCCATACACAACTACGGGAAATCCTCTTTTCACCGGTTCACGCTTGTAGAAAGTGGTCATGGGATGGGATGGAGTTGGAATGGAGTAAGATGACTAAACCCTAACCCTAAAACCATTTTTGCTGTGCCCTGCTTGGTTGCCCCTAATCTCAAGACCCCCGCCCCAAACTTGGTGTGCGCACTCGCACAAACCGCACAAACCCTGCGAACAATTTCCTGCCATTACTTCTTCAAAAGCAAACAATTCGCGATGGTGGGCATACTAGGGAAGCCGACGCCCGATGTTGTGCTATAGACTGAAAGTGGTACTTGCACATAATGTGAGGGCCCCAAACTTGGCGTGTGCACTCGCACAGACCCTGCGAAGACAATGGTGGCGTTACTTTGGAATATCATGACATTCGCAGTCCTGGGCTAACTACAGAGCCGGCCACGCCCCGCTATCTGCTAAACCGAAACCAGTACCTGCGAATGATTTCCCGGTCTCAAACTTTGCATGTGCACTCGCACGGACCCCGCGAATGCATTGCTGGCATTAGTTTGCAAAATCATGACATTGACAAACCTGGGCTAACTAGAGGCGTGGCCACGCCCCGCTATCTGCTAAACCTAAAGCACTAGTTGCACATAATTTGGAGGCTGCAAACTCTGCATCTGCACTGGGACCGACCTCGGGAATGCAGCGGTGGCGTTAATTTAGAAAATCGCAAACTTCACAAAGCTGGGCTAACTAGAGAGCCGGCCACGCCCTGTTTCTTTCTAAGCTGAAAATCATAGTTACACTAAATGTGCAGGTGCCAAAGTTTGCATGTGCAGTCGTACCGTCCCTGCGAATACAGCGGTGGCATTAGTTTGGAAAACTACAAAATTGGCAACCCTGGGCTAACTAGGGAGCCGGCCACGCCCATTCTCTTCCTAGGCTGGAAAGACCACTTACACGTGATTTGAGGGCCCCAAACTTGGCGTCTACACTCGCAGCGACCATGCGAAGACATTCGTGCCATTACTTTTGCAAAACCATGAAATTTAAATTTTTGGTCAAAAAATCGACAAAATCTCCAAGCTGGGAGTGGGGAAAAGACGGTTTCCGGTACTAGTAAGAGGGTACGCGTTGGGAAAGATCGAAGGAAGGAGCAATGGAGCTGTATGGGTGGGGCCAATTACAGTAAGCCCTGCTCTGTAAGTGTTCCCGGGTACGAAATGATGGCATTTTGAGGGCAAAGAAGCCAAGTTGACCAAACTTGCTCGGTTGGTAGGGTAGCAAGAAAATGAGCGAACTTGCAGCTACTTCTCTCCAGTTGGACAACGAGAGCAGGGATGCATGTTGTATGTGATGGCCTTTGGCCAAGAATAGAGGCTTAGATTGGGAAAAAAATCATTGTTGCCTGATGTATCTTCTTGCCATTCCCTGGACTTGACGGTCCGAGTGGTGTGTGTTAGGGTTACTGGGGTCAAGCAGTGCAAAGATGCGGCAAAGATAGAAGGGGTTTCCGTCCGTCGCACGGGTCGAAAGCTGTGGGCGCGTGACCTTGAGGGTTGTAGATTGGCAGTGTGTGGTGTGCCTGGCCTGCCATGGAGCAAAGGGGGGAAAGAGGAGACCCCCCCGTGGATGGAGGGAGCTTGACTCTAGTCTGACATGGGCACAGAGACACGCGAGAATGAATGAGTGGGAGCAAGCAGGGTCCTCCTGCGCGCCAAGGTGCCACGGTGCCCCGTGCCTCGGGCGGGCGGGGGTGACGGTCTTGCGAGGGCGCTACCGATGGCAGAGTCCACTGCTTGTGGCTGGTGGCGATAGATCCTTGGCAGGCAGGCAGGCAGGCAGGCAGGCAGGCAGGCAGGCAGGCAGGCAGGCAGGCAGGCAGGCAGGCAGGCAGGCAGGCAGGCAGGCAGGCAGGCAGGCAGGCAGGCAGGCAGGCAGGCAGGCAGGCTTAACCCTAAATGAAATAAAGATCGGGGTATCGTCAGTGGTAGAGCAGCCTTGTCGCTGGGAGATGACGAAGCCTTTGCTCAATGTAAGAGAGGTGTTGAAAACATCTCCCTTTGTTGTTGATTTTTTTTTTTCGCGGGTTAGCAAAAGCAGGAAGGCTCCCCTTGTTTGGGGTGGGTGGTGGTAAGGCCTTGGACACCTGGTGCTTATGGTGCTTGGTGCTTGGTGCTTGGGTACTTGAGGTATTAGGGTTCTATGTAAGGCTCCCCTTCCTTGTTTGGAGTGGGACCTGTTGTTTTCTTTCTAAGTCGAAAAGGCTCCCCTCCTTTGGAGTACGGCCTGCCTGTGATTTTCTGTCAAAGTCGAAAAGGCTCCCCTCGTTTGAGAATGTCAAACGAGGGGAGCCTTTTTGACTTAAAAAAAAAAGAACGTCACCGTAAGGGATAGGGTTCACGCGTTCATGGTTAAAGGGATAGATAGGGTTACAGGGATAGATAGGGTTCGCGCCTTCAGGGTTAGAGGGATAGCTAGGGTTTGCGCCTACAGGGTTACAGGGATACATAGGGTTCGCGCGTTCAGGGTTAAAGGGATAGATAGGGCTCGCGCGTTGAGGGTTAAAGGGTTAGGGTGGAAGTGGAAGTCTAAGTCTTTAGACTTAGACTTAGACTTTGACTTTGACTTTGACTTTGACTTTGTCTTTGTCTTACTTTTTGACATTAGGGTTAGGCCAATGCCCTAACCCTAACCCAACCCCCATACACAACTACGGGAAATCCTCTTTTCACCGGTTCACGCTTGTAGAAAGTGGTCATGGGATGGGATGGAGTTGGAATGGAGTAAGATGACTAAACCCTAACCCTAAAACCATTTTTGCTGTGCCCTGCTTGGTTGCCCCTAATCTCAAGACCCCCGCCCCAAACTTGGTGTGCGCACTCGCACAAACCGCACAAACCCTGCGAACAATTTCCTGCCATTACTTCTTCAAAAGCAAACAATTCGCGATGGTGGGCATACTAGGGAAGCCGACGCCCGATGTTGTGCTATAGACTGAAAGTGGTACTTGCACATAATGTGAGGGCCCCAAACTTGGCGTGTGCACTCGCACAGACCCTGCGAAGACAATGGTGGCGTTACTTTGGAATATCATGACATTCGCAGTCCTGGGCTAACTACAGAGCCGGCCACGCCCCGCTATCTGCTAAACCGAAACCAGTACCTGCGAATGATTTCCCGGTCTCAAACTTTGCATGTGCACTCGCACGGACCCCGCGAATGCATTGCTGGCATTAGTTTGCAAAATCATGACATTGACAAACCTGGGCTAACTAGAGGCGTGGCCACGCCCCGCTATCTGCTAAACCTAAAGCACTAGTTGCACATAATTTGGAGGCTGCAAACTCTGCATCTGCACTGGGACCGACCTCGGGAATGCAGCGGTGGCGTTAATTTAGAAAATCGCAAACTTCACAAAGCTGGGCTAACTAGAGAGCCGGCCACGCCCTGTTTCTTTCTAAGCTGAAAATCATAGTTACACTAAATGTGCAGGTGCCAAAGTTTGCATGTGCAGTCGTACCGTCCCTGCGAATACAGCGGTGGCATTAGTTTGGAAAACTACAAAATTGGCAACCCTGGGCTAACTAGGGAGCCGGCCACGCCCATTCTCTTCCTAGGCTGGAAAGACCACTTACACGTGATTTGAGGGCCCCAAACTTGGCGTCTACACTCGCAGCGACCATGCGAAGACATTCGTGCCATTACTTTTGCAAAACCATGAAATTTAAATTTTTGGTCAAAAAATCGACAAAATCTCCAAGCTGGGAGTGGGGAAAAGACGGTTTCCGGTACTAGTAAGAGGGTACGCGTTGGGAAAGATCGAAGGAAGGAGCAATGGAGCTGTATGGGTGGGGCCAATTACAGTAAGCCCTGCTCTGTAAGTGTTCCCGGGTACGAAATGATGGCATTTTGAGGGCAAAGAAGCCAAGTTGACCAAACTTGCTCGGTTGGTAGGGTAGCAAGAAAATGAGCGAACTTGCAGCTACTTCTCTCCAGTTGGACAACGAGAGCAGGGATGCATGTTGTATGTGATGGCCTTTGGCCAAGAATAGAGGCTTAGATTGGGAAAAAAATCATTGTTGCCTGATGTATCTTCTTGCCATTCCCTGGACTTGACGGTCCGAGTGGTGTGTGTTAGGGTTACTGGGGTCAAGCAGTGCAAAGATGCGGCAAAGATAGAAGGGGTTTCCGTCCGTCGCACGGGTCGAAAGCTGTGGGCGCGTGACCTTGAGGGTTGTAGATTGGCAGTGTGTGGTGTGCCTGGCCTGCCATGGAGCAAAGGGGGGAAAGAGGAGACCCCCCCGTGGATGGAGGGAGCTTGACTCTAGTCTGACATGGGCACAGAGACACGCGAGAATGAATGAGTGGGAGCAAGCAGGGTCCTCCTGCGCGCCAAGGTGCCACGGTGCCCCGTGCCTCGGGCGGGCGGGGGTGACGGTCTTGCGAGGGCGCTACCGATGGCAGAGTCCACTGCTTGTGGCTGGTGGCGATAGATCCTTGGCAGGCAGGCAGGCAGGCAGGCAGGCAGGCAGGCAGGCAGGCAGGCAGGCAGGCAGGCAGGCAGGCAGGCAGGCAGGCAGGCAGGCAGGCAGGCAGGCAGGCAGGCAGGCAGGCAGGCAGGCAGGCTTAACCCTAAATGAAATAAAGATCGGGGTATCGTCAGTGGTAGAGCAGCCTTGTCGCTGGGAGATGACGAAGCCTTTGCTCAATGTAAGAGAGGTGTTGAAAACATCTCCCTTTGTTGTTGATTTTTTTTTTTCGCGGGTTAGCAAAAGCAGGAAGGCTCCCCTTGTTTGGGGTGGGTGGTGGTAAGGCCTTGGACACCTGGTGCTTATGGTGCTTGGTGCTTGGTGCTTGGGTACTTGAGGTATTAGGGTTCTATGTAAGGCTCCCCTTCCTTGTTTGGAGTGGGACCTGTTGTTTTCTTTCTAAGTCGAAAAGGCTCCCCTCCTTTGGAGTACGGCCTGCCTGTGATTTTCTGTCAAAGTCGAAAAGGCTCCCCTCGTTTGAGAATGTCAAACGAGGGGAGCCTTTTTGACTTAAAAAAAAAAGAACGTCACCGTAAGGGATAGGGTTCACGCGTTCATGGTTAAAGGGATAGATAGGGTTACAGGGATAGATAGGGTTCGCGCCTTCAGGGTTAGAGGGATAGCTAGGGTTTGCGCCTACAGGGTTACAGGGATACATAGGGTTCGCGCGTTCAGGGTTAAAGGGATAGATAGGGCTCGCGCGTTGAGGGTTAAAGGGTTAGGGTGGAAGTGGAAGTCTAAGTCTTTAGACTTAGACTTAGACTTTGACTTTGACTTTGACTTTGACTTTGTCTTTGTCTTACTTTTTGACATTAGGGTTAGGCCAATGCCCTAACCCTAACCCAACCCCCATACACAACTACGGGAAATCCTCTTTTCACCGGTTCACGCTTGTAGAAAGTGGTCATGGGATGGGATGGAGTTGGAATGGAGTAAGATGACTAAACCCTAACCCTAAAACCATTTTTGCTGTGCCCTGCTTGGTTGCCCCTAATCTCAAGACCCCCGCCCCAAACTTGGTGTGCGCACTCGCACAAACCGCACAAACCCTGCGAACAATTTCCTGCCATTACTTCTTCAAAAGCAAACAATTCGCGATGGTGGGCATACTAGGGAAGCCGACGCCCGATGTTGTGCTATAGACTGAAAGTGGTACTTGCACATAATGTGAGGGCCCCAAACTTGGCGTGTGCACTCGCACAGACCCTGCGAAGACAATGGTGGCGTTACTTTGGAATATCATGACATTCGCAGTCCTGGGCTAACTACAGAGCCGGCCACGCCCCGCTATCTGCTAAACCGAAACCAGTACCTGCGAATGATTTCCCGGTCTCAAACTTTGCATGTGCACTCGCACGGACCCCGCGAATGCATTGCTGGCATTAGTTTGCAAAATCATGACATTGACAAACCTGGGCTAACTAGAGGCGTGGCCACGCCCCGCTATCTGCTAAACCTAAAGCACTAGTTGCACATAATTTGGAGGCTGCAAACTCTGCATCTGCACTGGGACCGACCTCGGGAATGCAGCGGTGGCGTTAATTTAGAAAATCGCAAACTTCACAAAGCTGGGCTAACTAGAGAGCCGGCCACGCCCTGTTTCTTTCTAAGCTGAAAATCATAGTTACACTAAATGTGCAGGTGCCAAAGTTTGCATGTGCAGTCGTACCGTCCCTGCGAATACAGCGGTGGCATTAGTTTGGAAAACTACAAAATTGGCAACCCTGGGCTAACTAGGGAGCCGGCCACGCCCATTCTCTTCCTAGGCTGGAAAGACCACTTACACGTGATTTGAGGGCCCCAAACTTGGCGTCTACACTCGCAGCGACCATGCGAAGACATTCGTGCCATTACTTTTGCAAAACCATGAAATTTAAATTTTTGGTCAAAAAATCGACAAAATCTCCAAGCTGGGAGTGGGGAAAAGACGGTTTCCGGTACTAGTAAGAGGGTACGCGTTGGGAAAGATCGAAGGAAGGAGCAATGGAGCTGTATGGGTGGGGCCAATTACAGTAAGCCCTGCTCTGTAAGTGTTCCCGGGTACGAAATGATGGCATTTTGAGGGCAAAGAAGCCAAGTTGACCAAACTTGCTCGGTTGGTAGGGTAGCAAGAAAATGAGCGAACTTGCAGCTACTTCTCTCCAGTTGGACAACGAGAGCAGGGATGCATGTTGTATGTGATGGCCTTTGGCCAAGAATAGAGGCTTAGATTGGGAAAAAAATCATTGTTGCCTGATGTATCTTCTTGCCATTCCCTGGACTTGACGGTCCGAGTGGTGTGTGTTAGGGTTACTGGGGTCAAGCAGTGCAAAGATGCGGCAAAGATAGAAGGGGTTTCCGTCCGTCGCACGGGTCGAAAGCTGTGGGCGCGTGACCTTGAGGGTTGTAGATTGGCAGTGTGTGGTGTGCCTGGCCTGCCATGGAGCAAAGGGGGGAAAGAGGAGACCCCCCCGTGGATGGAGGGAGCTTGACTCTAGTCTGACATGGGCACAGAGACACGCGAGAATGAATGAGTGGGAGCAAGCAGGGTCCTCCTGCGCGCCAAGGTGCCACGGTGCCCCGTGCCTCGGGCGGGCGGGGGTGACGGTCTTGCGAGGGCGCTACCGATGGCAGAGTCCACTGCTTGTGGCTGGTGGCGATAGATCCTTGGCAGGCAGGCAGGCAGGCAGGCAGGCAGGCAGGCAGGCAGGCAGGCAGGCAGGCAGGCAGGCAGGCAGGCAGGCAGGCAGGCAGGCAGGCAGGCAGGCAGGCAGGCAGGCAGGCAGGCAGGCAGGCTTAACCCTAAATGAAATAAAGATCGGGGTATCGTCAGTGGTAGAGCAGCCTTGTCGCTGGGAGATGACGAAGCCTTTGCTCAATGTAAGAGAGGTGTTGAAAACATCTCCCTTTGTTGTTGATTTTTTTTTTTCGCGGGTTAGCAAAAGCAGGAAGGCTCCCCTTGTTTGGGGTGGGTGGTGGTAAGGCCTTGGACACCTGGTGCTTATGGTGCTTGGTGCTTGGTGCTTGGGTACTTGAGGTATTAGGGTTCTATGTAAGGCTCCCCTTCCTTGTTTGGAGTGGGACCTGTTGTTTTCTTTCTAAGTCGAAAAGGCTCCCCTCCTTTGGAGTACGGCCTGCCTGTGATTTTCTGTCAAAGTCGAAAAGGCTCCCCTCGTTTGAGAATGTCAAACGAGGGGAGCCTTTTTGACTTAAAAAAAAAAGAACGTCACCGTAAGGGATAGGGTTCACGCGTTCATGGTTAAAGGGATAGATAGGGTTACAGGGATAGATAGGGTTCGCGCCTTCAGGGTTAGAGGGATAGCTAGGGTTTGCGCCTACAGGGTTACAGGGATACATAGGGTTCGCGCGTTCAGGGTTAAAGGGATAGATAGGGCTCGCGCGTTGAGGGTTAAAGGGTTAGGGTGGAAGTGGAAGTCTAAGTCTTTAGACTTAGACTTAGACTTTGACTTTGACTTTGACTTTGACTTTGTCTTTGTCTTACTTTTTGACATTAGGGTTAGGCCAATGCCCTAACCCTAACCCAACCCCCATACACAACTACGGGAAATCCTCTTTTCACCGGTTCACGCTTGTAGAAAGTGGTCATGGGATGGGATGGAGTTGGAATGGAGTAAGATGACTAAACCCTAACCCTAAAACCATTTTTGCTGTGCCCTGCTTGGTTGCCCCTAATCTCAAGACCCCCGCCCCAAACTTGGTGTGCGCACTCGCACAAACCGCACAAACCCTGCGAACAATTTCCTGCCATTACTTCTTCAAAAGCAAACAATTCGCGATGGTGGGCATACTAGGGAAGCCGACGCCCGATGTTGTGCTATAGACTGAAAGTGGTACTTGCACATAATGTGAGGGCCCCAAACTTGGCGTGTGCACTCGCACAGACCCTGCGAAGACAATGGTGGCGTTACTTTGGAATATCATGACATTCGCAGTCCTGGGCTAACTACAGAGCCGGCCACGCCCCGCTATCTGCTAAACCGAAACCAGTACCTGCGAATGATTTCCCGGTCTCAAACTTTGCATGTGCACTCGCACGGACCCCGCGAATGCATTGCTGGCATTAGTTTGCAAAATCATGACATTGACAAACCTGGGCTAACTAGAGGCGTGGCCACGCCCCGCTATCTGCTAAACCTAAAGCACTAGTTGCACATAATTTGGAGGCTGCAAACTCTGCATCTGCACTGGGACCGACCTCGGGAATGCAGCGGTGGCGTTAATTTAGAAAATCGCAAACTTCACAAAGCTGGGCTAACTAGAGAGCCGGCCACGCCCTGTTTCTTTCTAAGCTGAAAATCATAGTTACACTAAATGTGCAGGTGCCAAAGTTTGCATGTGCAGTCGTACCGTCCCTGCGAATACAGCGGTGGCATTAGTTTGGAAAACTACAAAATTGGCAACCCTGGGCTAACTAGGGAGCCGGCCACGCCCATTCTCTTCCTAGGCTGGAAAGACCACTTACACGTGATTTGAGGGCCCCAAACTTGGCGTCTACACTCGCAGCGACCATGCGAAGACATTCGTGCCATTACTTTTGCAAAACCATGAAATTTAAATTTTTGGTCAAAAAATCGACAAAATCTCCAAGCTGGGAGTGGGGAAAAGACGGTTTCCGGTACTAGTAAGAGGGTACGCGTTGGGAAAGATCGAAGGAAGGAGCAATGGAGCTGTATGGGTGGGGCCAATTACAGTAAGCCCTGCTCTGTAAGTGTTCCCGGGTACGAAATGATGGCATTTTGAGGGCAAAGAAGCCAAGTTGACCAAACTTGCTCGGTTGGTAGGGTAGCAAGAAAATGAGCGAACTTGCAGCTACTTCTCTCCAGTTGGACAACGAGAGCAGGGATGCATGTTGTATGTGATGGCCTTTGGCCAAGAATAGAGGCTTAGATTGGGAAAAAAATCATTGTTGCCTGATGTATCTTCTTGCCATTCCCTGGACTTGACGGTCCGAGTGGTGTGTGTTAGGGTTACTGGGGTCAAGCAGTGCAAAGATGCGGCAAAGATAGAAGGGGTTTCCGTCCGTCGCACGGGTCGAAAGCTGTGGGCGCGTGACCTTGAGGGTTGTAGATTGGCAGTGTGTGGTGTGCCTGGCCTGCCATGGAGCAAAGGGGGGAAAGAGGAGACCCCCCCGTGGATGGAGGGAGCTTGACTCTAGTCTGACATGGGCACAGAGACACGCGAGAATGAATGAGTGGGAGCAAGCAGGGTCCTCCTGCGCGCCAAGGTGCCACGGTGCCCCGTGCCTCGGGCGGGCGGGGGTGACGGTCTTGCGAGGGCGCTACCGATGGCAGAGTCCACTGCTTGTGGCTGGTGGCGATAGATCCTTGGCAGGCAGGCAGGCAGGCAGGCAGGCAGGCAGGCAGGCAGGCAGGCAGGCAGGCAGGCAGGCAGGCAGGCAGGCAGGCAGGCAGGCAGGCAGGCAGGCAGGCAGGCAGGCAGGCAGGCAGGCAGGCTTAACCCTAAATGAAATAAAGATCGGGGTATCGTCAGTGGTAGAGCAGCCTTGTCGCTGGGAGATGACGAAGCCTTTGCTCAATGTAAGAGAGGTGTTGAAAACATCTCCCTTTGTTGTTGATTTTTTTTTTTCGCGGGTTAGCAAAAGCAGGAAGGCTCCCCTTGTTTGGGGTGGGTGGTGGTAAGGCCTTGGACACCTGGTGCTTATGGTGCTTGGTGCTTGGTGCTTGGGTACTTGAGGTATTAGGGTTCTATGTAAGGCTCCCCTTCCTTGTTTGGAGTGGGACCTGTTGTTTTCTTTCTAAGTCGAAAAGGCTCCCCTCCTTTGGAGTACGGCCTGCCTGTGATTTTCTGTCAAAGTCGAAAAGGCTCCCCTCGTTTGAGAATGTCAAACGAGGGGAGCCTTTTTGACTTAAAAAAAAAAGAACGTCACCGTAAGGGATAGGGTTCACGCGTTCATGGTTAAAGGGATAGATAGGGTTACAGGGATAGATAGGGTTCGCGCCTTCAGGGTTAGAGGGATAGCTAGGGTTTGCGCCTACAGGGTTACAGGGATACATAGGGTTCGCGCGTTCAGGGTTAAAGGGATAGATAGGGCTCGCGCGTTGAGGGTTAAAGGGTTAGGGTGGAAGTGGAAGTCTAAGTCTTTAGACTTAGACTTAGACTTTGACTTTGACTTTGACTTTGACTTTGTCTTTGTCTTACTTTTTGACATTAGGGTTAGGCCAATGCCCTAACCCTAACCCAACCCCCATACACAACTACGGGAAATCCTCTTTTCACCGGTTCACGCTTGTAGAAAGTGGTCATGGGATGGGATGGAGTTGGAATGGAGTAAGATGACTAAACCCTAACCCTAAAACCATTTTTGCTGTGCCCTGCTTGGTTGCCCCTAATCTCAAGACCCCCGCCCCAAACTTGGTGTGCGCACTCGCACAAACCGCACAAACCCTGCGAACAATTTCCTGCCATTACTTCTTCAAAAGCAAACAATTCGCGATGGTGGGCATACTAGGGAAGCCGACGCCCGATGTTGTGCTATAGACTGAAAGTGGTACTTGCACATAATGTGAGGGCCCCAAACTTGGCGTGTGCACTCGCACAGACCCTGCGAAGACAATGGTGGCGTTACTTTGGAATATCATGACATTCGCAGTCCTGGGCTAACTACAGAGCCGGCCACGCCCCGCTATCTGCTAAACCGAAACCAGTACCTGCGAATGATTTCCCGGTCTCAAACTTTGCATGTGCACTCGCACGGACCCCGCGAATGCATTGCTGGCATTAGTTTGCAAAATCATGACATTGACAAACCTGGGCTAACTAGAGGCGTGGCCACGCCCCGCTATCTGCTAAACCTAAAGCACTAGTTGCACATAATTTGGAGGCTGCAAACTCTGCATCTGCACTGGGACCGACCTCGGGAATGCAGCGGTGGCGTTAATTTAGAAAATCGCAAACTTCACAAAGCTGGGCTAACTAGAGAGCCGGCCACGCCCTGTTTCTTTCTAAGCTGAAAATCATAGTTACACTAAATGTGCAGGTGCCAAAGTTTGCATGTGCAGTCGTACCGTCCCTGCGAATACAGCGGTGGCATTAGTTTGGAAAACTACAAAATTGGCAACCCTGGGCTAACTAGGGAGCCGGCCACGCCCATTCTCTTCCTAGGCTGGAAAGACCACTTACACGTGATTTGAGGGCCCCAAACTTGGCGTCTACACTCGCAGCGACCATGCGAAGACATTCGTGCCATTACTTTTGCAAAACCATGAAATTTAAATTTTTGGTCAAAAAATCGACAAAATCTCCAAGCTGGGAGTGGGGAAAAGACGGTTTCCGGTACTAGTAAGAGGGTACGCGTTGGGAAAGATCGAAGGAAGGAGCAATGGAGCTGTATGGGTGGGGCCAATTACAGTAAGCCCTGCTCTGTAAGTGTTCCCGGGTACGAAATGATGGCATTTTGAGGGCAAAGAAGCCAAGTTGACCAAACTTGCTCGGTTGGTAGGGTAGCAAGAAAATGAGCGAACTTGCAGCTACTTCTCTCCAGTTGGACAACGAGAGCAGGGATGCATGTTGTATGTGATGGCCTTTGGCCAAGAATAGAGGCTTAGATTGGGAAAAAAATCATTGTTGCCTGATGTATCTTCTTGCCATTCCCTGGACTTGACGGTCCGAGTGGTGTGTGTTAGGGTTACTGGGGTCAAGCAGTGCAAAGATGCGGCAAAGATAGAAGGGGTTTCCGTCCGTCGCACGGGTCGAAAGCTGTGGGCGCGTGACCTTGAGGGTTGTAGATTGGCAGTGTGTGGTGTGCCTGGCCTGCCATGGAGCAAAGGGGGGAAAGAGGAGACCCCCCCGTGGATGGAGGGAGCTTGACTCTAGTCTGACATGGGCACAGAGACACGCGAGAATGAATGAGTGGGAGCAAGCAGGGTCCTCCTGCGCGCCAAGGTGCCACGGTGCCCCGTGCCTCGGGCGGGCGGGGGTGACGGTCTTGCGAGGGCGCTACCGATGGCAGAGTCCACTGCTTGTGGCTGGTGGCGATAGATCCTTGGCAGGCAGGCAGGCAGGCAGGCAGGCAGGCAGGCAGGCAGGCAGGCAGGCAGGCAGGCAGGCAGGCAGGCAGGCAGGCAGGCAGGCAGGCAGGCAGGCAGGCAGGCAGGCAGGCAGGCAGGCAGGCTTAACCCTAAATGAAATAAAGATCGGGGTATCGTCAGTGGTAGAGCAGCCTTGTCGCTGGGAGATGACGAAGCCTTTGCTCAATGTAAGAGAGGTGTTGAAAACATCTCCCTTTGTTGTTGATTTTTTTTTTTCGCGGGTTAGCAAAAGCAGGAAGGCTCCCCTTGTTTGGGGTGGGTGGTGGTAAGGCCTTGGACACCTGGTGCTTATGGTGCTTGGTGCTTGGTGCTTGGGTACTTGAGGTATTAGGGTTCTATGTAAGGCTCCCCTTCCTTGTTTGGAGTGGGACCTGTTGTTTTCTTTCTAAGTCGAAAAGGCTCCCCTCCTTTGGAGTACGGCCTGCCTGTGATTTTCTGTCAAAGTCGAAAAGGCTCCCCTCGTTTGAGAATGTCAAACGAGGGGAGCCTTTTTGACTTAAAAAAAAAAGAACGTCACCGTAAGGGATAGGGTTCACGCGTTCATGGTTAAAGGGATAGATAGGGTTACAGGGATAGATAGGGTTCGCGCCTTCAGGGTTAGAGGGATAGCTAGGGTTTGCGCCTACAGGGTTACAGGGATACATAGGGTTCGCGCGTTCAGGGTTAAAGGGATAGATAGGGCTCGCGCGTTGAGGGTTAAAGGGTTAGGGTGGAAGTGGAAGTCTAAGTCTTTAGACTTAGACTTAGACTTTGACTTTGACTTTGACTTTGACTTTGTCTTTGTCTTACTTTTTGACATTAGGGTTAGGCCAATGCCCTAACCCTAACCCAACCCCCATACACAACTACGGGAAATCCTCTTTTCACCGGTTCACGCTTGTAGAAAGTGGTCATGGGATGGGATGGAGTTGGAATGGAGTAAGATGACTAAACCCTAACCCTAAAACCATTTTTGCTGTGCCCTGCTTGGTTGCCCCTAATCTCAAGACCCCCGCCCCAAACTTGGTGTGCGCACTCGCACAAACCGCACAAACCCTGCGAACAATTTCCTGCCATTACTTCTTCAAAAGCAAACAATTCGCGATGGTGGGCATACTAGGGAAGCCGACGCCCGATGTTGTGCTATAGACTGAAAGTGGTACTTGCACATAATGTGAGGGCCCCAAACTTGGCGTGTGCACTCGCACAGACCCTGCGAAGACAATGGTGGCGTTACTTTGGAATATCATGACATTCGCAGTCCTGGGCTAACTACAGAGCCGGCCACGCCCCGCTATCTGCTAAACCGAAACCAGTACCTGCGAATGATTTCCCGGTCTCAAACTTTGCATGTGCACTCGCACGGACCCCGCGAATGCATTGCTGGCATTAGTTTGCAAAATCATGACATTGACAAACCTGGGCTAACTAGAGGCGTGGCCACGCCCCGCTATCTGCTAAACCTAAAGCACTAGTTGCACATAATTTGGAGGCTGCAAACTCTGCATCTGCACTGGGACCGACCT
>OZ026607.1:22158605-22215105 GCA_964020085.1 Micromussa lordhowensis | reverse complement strand
TAGCGAGGTCAATTAAGTGAAATTGTAGAGGTTAAGGATGTCCAAATTAGTGCCGCGAATCCAATGATCAATTTAAGCTCTAATTTAGCTTTGTGTTTAGGCATGCTTAACCTCTACGATTTCACCTAAATGACCTCACTATGTCTTTACGGTGGGTTAAATTAGCCAATCATGGCGACAAGAGCACGGTAAGCAGTCGAATCGGTTATTTGCTCAAGTATTTCAGCGAAAACGTAGCCCTAACGTGACATTTCATTTCAATATCTGTCTGGATTCGCAAAAACGTGGCTACAGAATTTGACTTGTCACTGATAATCTTGATACAATTCTGTCCTAGAGCTAGCTTTCCAGAAGGCTTATCGTCGCTCAAATAAAAGGGGATAACTCTCCTGTATGCCTTTTGAGGCCAGGAAGACTAATTTCACCGTCTTTTCGCTGAATCAGGAATTGTTCAATTTAATTAAGAGTGCTTTTAACATGAAATTGGAGTCTAAATCAGCATGAACGTACACTATGTCAAGACCGCGGCGTAGAGCTTATCTATAACTTTCTAAAGGCCTGCATCGTCCTAAATGGACTGAACAAGAGCTTCCTACATTGAGAATCGATTAAACTTCCACCAAAATAAGCCATAGTTAGCAGTAAGCGAACACTCAACATGTTGTCGTTACGTCAATTATCGCCCGGAAGCCACGCAAATAAATTTCTTCTGCGCTAGCGAATCACAGACAGTTCTGATAGTTAGCTACGCCGAGAACGCCTAAAATTGATAAAACAAGGAAATTCTACTCATGATCAGCGCTTGAACTCATGTTCTTCCCTCTGCTCATGGCCATGCTTTGCTCGCAAATAGGAATGTCCCGGATGAACTTGACATAGCGAGGTCATTTAAGTGAAATTGTAGAGGTTATTTAAGTGAAATTGTAGAGGTTAAGCATGTCCAAATAAGTGCCGCGAATCCAATGATCAATTTAAGCTCTAATTTAGCTTTGTGTTTAGGCATGCTTAACCTCTACGATTTCACCTAAATGACCTCACTATGTCTTTACGGTGGGTTAAATTAGCCAATCATGGCGACAAGAGCACGGTAAGCAGTCGAATCGGTTATTTGCTCAAGTATTTCAGCGAAAACGTAGCCCTAACGTGACATTTCATTTCAATATCTGTCTGGATTCGCAAAAACGTGGCTACAGAATTTGACTTGTCACTGATAATCTTGATACAATTCTGTCCTAGAGCTAGCTTTCCAGAAGGCTTATCGTCGCTCAAATAAAAGGGGATAACTCTCCTGTATGCCTTTTGAGGCCAGGAAGACTAATTTCACCGTCTTTTCGCTGAATCAGGAATTGTTCAATTTAATTAAGAGTGCTTTTAACATGAAATTGGAGTCTAAATCAGCATGAACGTACACTATGTCAAGACCGCGGCGTAGAGCTTATCTATAACTTTCTAAAGGCCTGCATTGTCCTAAATGGACTGAACAAGAGCTTCCTACATCGAGAATCGATTAAACTTCCACCAAAATAAGCCATTGTTAGCAGTAAGCGAACACTCAACATGTTGTTGTTACGTCAATTATCGCCCGGAAGCCACGCAAATAAATTTCTTCTGCGCTAGCGAATCACAGACAGTTCTGATAGTTAGCTACGCCGAGAACGCCTAAAATTGATAAAACAAGGAAATTCTACTCATGATCAGCGCTTGGACTCATGTTCTTCCCTCTGCTCGTGGCCATGCTTTGCTCGCAAATAGGAATGTCCCGGATGAACTTGATTTTTGTCGAGCGCGGAACGGCAGATCAAGATTTCAACAGATTTTTTTCTAAGTCTTTAGCTACATCAATGTTCAGAGCAAATAACGCCAACAGCAGCTAGCAGTGTCTAGTCCATTGCATGTCTAAGCCCTAAATTGATGTGGCTAAAGCTTTTTGCTGTCTAAAGCAAGCACAACATTATCGCCACAGTGCTAACGGCCCACGTATAGTACAGAGCTAAATGACGTCCCGTTTTCAGTGGGCCCTTCATGTACGATAATGGACAACGCTTGCTAGCAAATCGTTAGACTTGCACCTTCATTGGACTTAATGATGTCCTCCGGCAGACTTCCTTGAGACAGCAGTTATAGAACGCTGGTCGGTTGGCTCCCTCTCAGATTCACCGCATGAACCGAAATTCAGAGGAGTGTAACCTGGGCTATACTTAACACCGACTGACAAGGGGGGGGAGGAGTGCGTGGGGTACCGATGAATAATGAAAAAAACTAGATGAATAAACGAAACATGCAGCAAGAAGTCCTCTACACTTTACGCTAGGTAAGATTTACAAGCTGCAGCCATAAGGAAAGCAAAAGGTTAAATAAATAAATAGATTAGAAAGAAAAATCAATAAAAACTGCTAGAAACACTGTTTTCATAAATCCATGCATATATTTCAACGGATTAATTAAATTGAACAATTCCTGATTCAACGAAAAGACGGTGAAATTAGTCTTCCTGGCCTCAAAAGGCATACAGGAGAGTTGTCCCCTTTTATTTGAGCGACGATAAGCCTTGTGGAAAGCTAGCTCTAGGACAGAATTGTATCAAGATTGTCAGTGACAAGTCAAATTCTGTAGCCACGTTTTTGCGATTCCAGACAGATATTGAAATGAAATGTCATGTTAGGGCTACGTTTTCGCTGAAATACATGAGCAAATAACCGATTCGACTGCTTACCGTGCTCTTGTCGCCATGATTGGCTAATTTAACCCACCGTAAAGACATAGCGAGGTCAATTAAGTGAAATTGTAGAGGTTAAGCATGTCCAAATTAGTGCCGCGAATCCAATGATCAATTTAAGCTCTAATTTAGCTTTGTGTTTAGGCATGCTTAACCTCTACGATTTCACCTAAATGACCTCACTATGTCTTTACGGTGGGTTAAATTAGCCAATCATGGCGACAAGAGCACGGTAAGCAGTCGAATCGGTTATTTGCTCAAGTATTTCAGCGAAAACGTAGCCCTAACGTGACATTTCATTTCAATATCTGTCTGGATTCGCAAAAACGTGGCTACAGAATTTGACTTGTCACTGATAATCTTGATACAATTCTGTCCTAGAGCTAGCTTTCCAGAAGGCTTATCGTCGCTCAAATAAAAGGGGATAACTCTCCTGTATGCCTTTTGAGGCCAGGAAGACTAATTTCACCGTCTTTTCGCTGAATCAGGAATTGTTCAATTTAATTAAGAGTGCTTTTAACATGAAATTGGAGTCTAAATCAGCATGAACGTACACTATGTCAAGACCGCGGCGTAGAGCTTATCTATAACTTTCTAAAGGCCTGCATCGTCCTAAATGGACTGAACAAGAGCTTCCTACATTGAGAATCGATTAAACTTCCACCAAAATAAGCCATAGTTAGCAGTAAGCGAACACTCAACATGTTGTCGTTACGTCAATTATCGCCCGGAAGCCACGCAAATAAATTTCTTCTGCGCTAGCGAATCACAGACAGTTCTGATAGTTAGCTACGCCGAGAACGCCTAAAATTGATAAAACAAGGAAATTCTACTCATGATCAGCGCTTGGACTCATGTTCTTCCCTCTGCTCATGGCCATGCTTTGCTCGCAAATAGGAATGTCCCGGATGAACTTGATTTTTGTCGAGCGCGGAACGGCAAATCACGATTTCAACAGATTTTTTTCTAAGTCTTTAGCTACATCAATGTTCAGAGCAAATAACGCCAACAGCAGCTAGCAGTGTCTAGTCCATTGCACGTCTAAGCCCTAAATTGATGTGGCTAAAGCTTTTTGCTGTCTAAAGCAAGCACAACATTATCGCCACAGTGCTAACGGCCCACGTATAGTACGGAGCTAAATGACGTCCCGTTTTCAGTGGGCCCTTCATGTACGATAATGGACAACGCTTGCTAGCAAATCGTTAGACTTGCACCTTCATTGGACTTAATGATGTCCTCCGGCAGACTTCCTTGAGACAGCAGTTATAGAACGCTGGTCGGTTGGCTCCCTCTCAGATTCACCGCGCGAACCGAAATTCAGAGGAGTTTAACCTGGGCTATACTTAACACCGACTGACAAGGGGGGGGGGGGGAGAAGTGCGTGGGGTACCGATGAATAATGAAAAAAACTAGATGAATAAACGAAACATGCAGCAAGAAGTCCTCTACACTTTACGCTAGGTAAGATTTACAAGCTGCAGCCATAAGGAAAGCAAAAGGTTAAATAAATAAATAGATTAGAAAGAAAAATCAATAAAAACCGCTAGAAACACTGTTTTCATAAATCCATGCATATGTTTCAACGGATTAATTAAACTGAACAATTCCTGATTCAACGAAAAGACGGTGAAATTAGTCTTCCTGGCCTCAAAAGGCATACAGGAGAGTTATCCCCTTTTATTTGAGCGACGATAAGCCTTGTGGAAAGCTAGCTCTAGGACAGAATTGTATCAAGATTGTCAGTGACAAGTCAAATTCTGTAGCCACATTTTTGCGAATCCAGACAGATATTGAAATGAAATGTCACGTTAGGGCTACGTTTTCGCTGAAATACATGAGCAAATAACCGATTCGACTGCTTACTGTGCTCTTGTCGCCATGATTGGCTAATTTAACCCACCGTAAAGACATAGCGAGGTCATTTAAGTGAAATTGTAGAGGTTAAGCATGTCCAAATAAGTGCCGCGAATCCAATGATCAATTTAAGCTCTAATTTAGCTTTGTGTTTAGGCATGCTTAACCTCTACGATTTCACCTAAATGACCTCACTATGTCTTTACGGTGGGTTAAATTAGCCAATCATGGCGACAAGAGCACGGTAAGCAGTCGAATCGGTTATTTGCTCAAGTATTTCAGCGAAAACGTAGCCCTAACGTGACATTTCATTTCAATATCTGTCTGGATTCGCAAAAACGTGGCTACAGAATTTGACTTGTCACTGATAATCTTGATACAATTCTGTCCTAGAGCTAGCTTTCCAGAAGGCTTATCGTCGCTCAAATAAAAGGGGATAACTCTCCTGTATGCCTTTTGAGGCCAGGAAGACTAATTTCACCGTCTTTTCGCTGAATCAGGAATTGTTCAATTTAATTAAGAGTGCTTTTAACATGAAATTGGAGTCTAAATCAACATGAACGTACACTATGTCAAGACCGCGGCGTAGAGCTTATCGATAACTTTCTAAAGGCCTGCATCGTCCTAAATGGACTGAACAAGAGCTTCCTACATCGAGAATCGATTAAACTTCCACCAAAATAAGCCATAGTTAGCAGTAAGCGAACACTCAACATGTTGTCGTTACGTCAATTATCGCCCGGAAGCCACGCAAATAAATTTCTTCTGCGCTAGCGAATCACAGACAGTTCTGATAGTTAGCTACGCCGAGAACGCCTAAAATTGATAAAACAAGGAAATTCTACTCATGATCAGCGCTTGGACTCATGTTCTTCCCTCTGCTCGTGGCCATGCTTTGCTCGCAAATAGGAATGTCCCGGATGAACTTGATTTTTGTCGAGCGCGGAACGGCAGATCAAGATTTCAACAGATTTTTTTCTAAGTCTTTAGCTACATCAATGTTCAGAGCAAATAACGCCAACAGCAGCTAGGAGTGTCTAGTCCATTGCACGTCTAAGCCCTAAATTGATGTGGCTAAAGCTTTTTGCTGTCTAAAGCAAGCACAACATTATCGCCACAGTGCTAACGGCCCACGTATAGTACGGAGCTAAATGACGTCCCGTTTTCAGTGGGCCCTTCATGTACGATAATGGACAACGCTTGCTAGCAAATCGTTAGACTTGCACCTTCATTGGACTTAATGATGTCCTCCGGCAGACTTCCTTGAGACAGCAGTTATAGAACGCTGGTCGGTTGGCTCCCTCTCAGATTCACCGCATGAACCGAAATTCAGAGGAGTGTAACCTGGGCTATACTTAACACCGACTGACAAGGGGGGGGAGGAGTGCGTGGGGTACCGATGAATAATGAAAAAAACTAGATGAATAAACGAAACATGCAGCAAGAAGTCCTCTACACTTTACGCTAGGTAAGATTTACAAGCTGCAGCCATAAGGAAAGCAAAAGGTTAAATAAATAAATAGATTAGAAAGAAAAATCAATAAAAACTGCTAGAAACACTGTTTTCATAAATCCATGCATATATTTCAACGGATTAATTAAATTGAACAATTCCTGATTCAACGAAAAGACGGTGAAATTAGTCTTCCTGGCCTCAAAAGGCATACAGGAGAGTTGTCCCCTTTTATTTGAGCGACGATAAGCCTTGTGGAAAGCTAGCTCTAGGACAGAATTGTATCAAGATTGTCAGTGACAAGTCAAATTCTGTAGCCACGTTTTTGCGATTCCAGACAGATATTGAAATGAAATGTCATGTTAGGGCTACGTTTTCGCTGAAATACATGAGCAAATAACCGATTCGACTGCTTACCGTGCTCTTGTCGCCATGATTGGCTAATTTAACCCACCGTAAAGACATAGCGAGGTCAATTAAGTGAAATTGTAGAGGTTAAGCATGTCCAAATTAGTGCCGCGAATCCAATGATCAATTTAAGCTCTAATTTAGCTTTGTGTTTAGGCATGCTTAACCTCTACGATTTCACCTAAATGACCTCACTATGTCTTTACGGTGGGTTAAATTAGCCAATCATGGCGACAAGAGCACGGTAAGCAGTCGAATCGGTTATTTGCTCAAGTATTTCAGCGAAAACGTAGCCCTAACGTGACATTTCATTTCAATATCTGTCTGGATTCGCAAAAACGTGGCTACAGAATTTGACTTGTCACTGATAATCTTGATACAATTCTGTCCTAGAGCTAGCTTTCCAGAAGGCTTATCGTCGCTCAAATAAAAGGGGATAACTCTCCTGTATGCCTTTTGAGGCCAGGAAGACTAATTTCACCGTCTTTTCGCTGAATCAGGAATTGTTCAATTTAATTAAGAGTGCTTTTAACATGAAATTGGAGTCTAAATCAGCATGAACGTACACTATGTCAAGACCGCGGCGTAGAGCTTATCTATAACTTTCTAAAGGCCTGCATCGTCCTAAATGGACTGAACAAGAGCTTCCTACATTGAGAATCGATTAAACTTCCACCAAAATAAGCCATAGTTAGCAGTAAGCGAACACTCAACATGTTGTCGTTACGTCAATTATCGCCCGGAAGCCACGCAAATAAATTTCTTCTGCGCTAGCGAATCACAGACAGTTCTGATAGTTAGCTACGCCGAGAACGCCTAAAATTGATAAAACAAGGAAATTCTACTCATGATCAGCGCTTGGACTCATGTTCTTCCCTCTGCTCATGGCCATGCTTTGCTCGCAAATAGGAATGTCCCGGATGAACTTGATTTTTGTCGAGCGCGGAACGGCAAATCACGATTTCAACAGATTTTTTTCTAAGTCTTTAGCTACATCAATGTTCAGAGCAAATAACGCCAACAGCAGCTAGCAGTGTCTAGTCCATTGCACGTCTAAGCCCTAAATTGATGTGGCTAAAGCTTTTTGCTGTCTAAAGCAAGCACAACATTATCGCCACAGTGCTAACGGCCCACGTATAGTACGGAGCTAAATGACGTCCCGTTTTCAGTGGGCCCTTCATGTACGATAATGGACAACGCTTGCTAGCAAATCGTTAGACTTGCACCTTCATTGGACTTAATGATGTCCTCCGGCAGACTTCCTTGAGACAGCAGTTATAGAACGCTGGTCGGTTGGCTCCCTCTCAGATTCACCGCGCGAACCGAAATTCAGAGGAGTTTAACCTGGGCTATACTTAACACCGACTGACAAGGGGGGGGGGGGGAGAAGTGCGTGGGGTACCGATGAATAATGAAAAAAACTAGATGAATAAACGAAACATGCAGCAAGAAGTCCTCTACACTTTACGCTAGGTAAGATTTACAAGCTGCAGCCATAAGGAAAGCAAAAGGTTAAATAAATAAATAGATTAGAAAGAAAAATCAATAAAAACCGCTAGAAACACTGTTTTCATAAATCCATGCATATGTTTCAACGGATTAATTAAACTGAACAATTCCTGATTCAACGAAAAGACGGTGAAATTAGTCTTCCTGGCCTCAAAAGGCATACAGGAGAGTTATCCCCTTTTATTTGAGCGACGATAAGCCTTGTGGAAAGCTAGCTCTAGGACAGAATTGTATCAAGATTGTCAGTGACAAGTCAAATTCTGTAGCCACATTTTTGCGAATCCAGACAGATATTGAAATGAAATGTCACGTTAGGGCTACGTTTTCGCTGAAATACATGAGCAAATAACCGATTCGACTGCTTACTGTGCTCTTGTCGCCATGATTGGCTAATTTAACCCACCGTAAAGACATAGCGAGGTCATTTAAGTGAAATTGTAGAGGTTAAGGATGTCCAAATAAGTGCCGCGAATCCAATGATCAATTTAAGCTCTAATTTAGCTTTGTGTTTAGGCATGCTTAACCTCTACGATTTCACCTAAATGACCTCACTATGTCTTTACGGTGGGTTAAATTAGCCAATCATGGCGACAAGAGCACGGTAAGCAGTCGAATCGGTTATTTGCTCAAGTATTTCAGCGAAAACGTAGCCCTAACGTGACATTTCATTTCAATATCTGTCTGGATTCGCAAAAACGTGGCTACAGAATTTGACTTGTCACTGATAATCTTGATACAATTCTGTCCTAGAGCTAGCTTTCCAGAAGGCTTATCGTCGCTCAAATAAAAGGGGATAACTCTCCTGTATGCCTTTTGAGGCCAGGAAGACTAATTTCACCGTCTTTTCGCTGAATCAGGAATTGTTCAATTTAATTAAGAGTGCTTTTAACATGAAATTGGAGTCTAAATCAACATGAACGTACACTATGTCAAGACCGCGGCGTAGAGCTTATCGATAACTTTCTAAAGGCCTGCATCGTCCTAAATGGACTGAACAAGAGCTTCCTACATCGAGAATCGATTAAACTTCCACCAAAATAAGCCATAGTTAGCAGTAAGCGAACACTCAACATGTTGTCGTTACGTCAATTATCGCCCGGAAGCCACGCAAATAAATTTCTTCTGCGCTAGCGAATCACAGACAGTTCTGATAGTTAGCTACGCCGAGAACGCCTAAAATTGATAAAACAAGGAAATTCTACTCATGATCAGCGCTTGGACTCATGTTCTTCCCTCTGCTCGTGGCCATGCTTTGCTCGCAAATAGGAATGTCCCGGATGAACTTGATTTTTGTCGAGCGCGGAACGGCAGATCAAGATTTCAACAGATTTTTTTCTAAGTCTTTAGCTACATCAATGTTCAGAGCAAATAACGCCAACAGCAGCTAGGAGTGTCTAGTCCATTGCACGTCTAAGCCCTAAATTGATGTGGCTAAAGCTTTTTGCTGTCTAAAGCAAGCACAACATTATCGCCACAGTGCTAACGGCCCACGTATAGTACGGAGCTAAATGACGTCCTGTTTTCAGTGGGCCCTTCATGTACGATAATGGACAACGCTTGCTAGCAAATCGTTAGACTTGCACCTTCATTGGACTTAATGATGTCCTCCGGCAGACTTCCTTGAGACAGCAGTTATAGAACGCTGGTCGGTTGGCTCCCTCTCAGATTCACCGCATGAACCGAAATTCAGAGGAGTGTAACCTGGGCTATACTTAACACCGACTGACAAGGGGGGGGGAGGAGTGCGTGGGGTACCGATGAATAATGAAAAAAACTAGATGAATAAACGAAACATGCAGCAAGAAGTCCTCTACACTTTACGCTAGGTAAGATTTACAAGCTGCAGCCATAAGGAAAGCAAAAGGTTAAATAAATAAATAGATTAGAAAGAAAAATCAATAAAAACTGCTAGAAACACTGTTTTCATAAATCCATGCATATATTTCAACGGATTAATTAAATTGAACAATTCCTGATTCAACGAAAAGACGGTGAAATTAGTCTTCCTGGCCTCAAAAGGCATACAGGAGAGTTGTCCCCTTTTATTTGAGCGACGATAAGCCTTGTGGAAAGCTAGCTCTAGGACAGAATTGTATCAAGATTGTCAGTGACAAGTCAAATTCTGTAGCCACATTTTTGCGAATCCAGACAGATATTGAAATGAAATGTCACGTTAGGGCTACGTTTTCGCTGAAATACATGAGCAAATAACCGATTCGACTGCTTACCAGGCTCTTGTCGCCATGATTGGCTAATTTAATCCACCGTAAAGACATAGCGAGGTCATTTAAGTGAAATTGTAGAGGTTAAGCATGTCCAAATTAGTGCCGTGAATGCAATGATCAATTTAAGCTCTAATTTAGCTTTGTGTTTAGGCATGCTTAACCTCTACGATTTCACCTAAATGACCTCACTATGTCTTTACGGTGGGTTAAATTAGCCAATCATGGCGACAAGAGCACGGTAAGCAGTCGAATCGGTTATTTGCTCAAGTATTTCAGCGAAAACGTAGCCCTAACGTGACATTTCATTTCAATATCTGTCTGGATTCGCAAAAACGTGGCTACAGAATTTGACTTGTCACTGATAATCTTGATACAATTTTGTCTTAGAGCTAGCTTTCCAGAAGGCTTATCGTCGCTCAAATAAAAGGGGATAACTCTCCTGTATGCCTTTTGAGGCCAGGAAGACTAATTTCACCGTCTTTTCGCTGAATCAGGAATTGTTCAATTTAATTAAGAGTGCTTTTAACATGAAATTGGAGTCTAAATCAACATGAACGTACACTATGTCAAGACCGCGGCGTAGAGCTTATCTATAACTTTCTAAAGGCCTGCATCGTCCTAAATGGACTGAACAAGAGCTTCCTACATCGAGAATCGATTAAACTTCCACCAAAATAAGCCATAGTTAGCAGTAAGCGAACACTCAACATGTTGTCGTTACGTCAATTATCGCCCGGAAGCCACGCAAATAAATTTCTTCTGCGCTAGCGAATCACAGACAGTTCTGATAGTTAGCTACGCCGAGAACGCCTAAAATTGATAAAACAAGGAAATTCTACTCATGATCAGCGCTTGGACTCATGTTCTTCCCTCTGCTCATGGCCATGCTTTGCTCGCAAATAGGAATGTCCCGGATGAACTTGATTTTTGTCGAGCGCAGAACGGCAGATCAAGATTTCAACAGATTTTTTTCTAAGTCTTTAGCTACATCAATGTTCAGAGCAAATAACGCCAACAGCAGCTAGCAGTGTCTAGTCCATTGCACGTCTAAGCCCTAAATTGATGTGGCTAAAGCTTTTTGCTGTCTAAAGCAAGCACAACATTATCGCCACAGTGCTAACGGCCCACGTATAGTACGGAGCTAAATGACGTCCCGTTTTCAGTGGGCCCTTCATGTACGATAATGGACAACGCTTGCTAGCAAATCGTTAGACTTGCACCTTCATTGGACTTAATGATGTCCTCCGGCAGACTTCCTTGAGACAGCAGTTATAGAACGCTGGTCGGTTGGCTCCCTCTCAGATTCACCGCATGAACCGAAATTCAGAGGAGTGTAACCTGGGCTATACTTAACACCGACTGACAAGGGGGGGGAGGAGTGCGTGGGGTACCGATGAATAATGAAAAAAACTAGATGAATAAACGAAACATGCAGCAAGAAGTCCTCTACACTTTACGCTAGGTAAGATTTACAAGCTGCAGCCATAAGGAAAGCAAAAGGTTAAATAAATAAATAGATTAGAAAGAAAAATCAATAAAAACTGCTAGAAACACTGTTTTCATAAATCCATGCATATATTTCAACGGATTAATTAAATTGAACAATTCCTGATTCAACGAAAAGACGGTGAAATTAGTCTTCCTGGCCTCAAAAGGCATACAGGAGAGTTGTCCCCTTTTATTTGAGCGACGATAAGCCTTGTGGAAAGCTAGCTCTAGGACAGAATTGTATCAAGATTGTCAGTGACAAGTCAAATTCTGTAGCCACATTTTTGCGAATCCAGACAGATATTGAAATGAAATGTCACGTTAGGGCTACGTTTTCGCTGAAATACATGAGCAAATAACCGATTCGACTGCTTACCAGGCTCTTGTCGCCATGATTGGCTAATTTAATCCACCGTAAAGACATAGCGAGGTCATTTAAGTGAAATTGTAGAGGTTAAGCATGTCCAAATTAGTGCCGTGAATGCAATGATCAATTTAAGCTCTAATTTAGCTTTGTGTTTAGGCATGCTTAACCTCTACGATTTCACCTAAATGACCTCACTATGTCTTTACGGTGGGTTAAATTAGCCAATCATGGCGACAAGAGCACGGTAAGCAGTCGAATCGGTTATTTGCTCAAGTATTTCAGCGAAAACGTAGCCCTAACGTGACATTTCATTTCAATATCTGTCTGGATTCGCAAAAACGTGGCTACAGAATTTGACTTGTCACTGATAATCTTGATACAATTCTGTCCTAGAGCTAGCTTTCCAGAAGGCTTATCGTCGCTCAAATAAAAGGGGATAACTCTCCTGTATGCCTTTTGAGGCCAGGAAGACTAATTTCACCGTCTTTTCGCTGAATCAGGAATTGTTCAATTTAATTAAGAGTGCTTTTAACATGAAATTGGAGTCTAAATCAACATGAACGTACACTATGTCAAGACCGCGGCGTAGAGCTTATCTATAACTTTCTAAAGGCCTGCATCGTCCTAAATAGACTGAACAAGAGCTTCCTACATCGAGAATCGATTAAACTTCCACCAAAATAAGCCATAGTTAGCAGTAAGCGAACACTCAACATGTTGTCGTTACGTCAATTATCGCCCGGAAGCCACGCAAATAAATTTCTTCTGCGCTAGCGAATCACAGACAGTTCTGATAGTTAGCTACGCCGAGAACGCCTAAAATTGATAAAACAAGGAAATTCTACTCATGATCAGCGCTTGGACTCATGTTCTTCCCTCTGCTCGTGGCCATGCTTTGCTCGCAAATAGGAATGTCCCGGATGAACTTGATTTTTGTCGAGCGCGGAACGGCAGATCAAGATTTCAACAGATTTTTTTCTAAGTCTTTAGCTACATCAATGTTCAGAGCAAATAACGCCAACAGCAGCTAGCAGTGTCTAGTCCATTGCACGTCTAAGCCCTAAATTGATGTGGCTAAAGCTTTTTGCTGTCTAAAGCAAGCACAACATTATCGCCACAGTGCTAACGGCCCACGTATAGTACGGAGCTAAATGACGTCCCGTTTTCAGTGGGCCCTTCATGTACGATAATGGACAACGCTTGCTAGCAAATCGTTAGACTTGCACCTTCATTGGACTTAATGATGTCCTCCGGCAGACTTCCTTGAGACAGCAGTTATAGAACGCTGGTCGGTTGGCTCCCTCTCAGATTCACCGCATGAACCGAAATTCAGAGGAGTGTAACCTGGGCTATACTTAACACCGACTGACAAGGGGGGGGAGGAGTGCGTGGGGTACCGATGAATAATGAAAAAAACTAGATGAATAAACGAAACATGCAGCAAGAAGTCCTCTACACTTTACGCTAGGTAAGATTTACAAGCTGCAGCCATAAGGAAAGCAAAAGGTTAAATAAATAAATAGATTAGAAAGAAAAATCAATAAAAACTGCTAGAAACACTGTTTTCATAAATCCATGCATATATTTCAACGGATTAATTAAATTGAACAATTCCTGATTCAACGAAAAGACGGTGAAATTAGTCTTCCTGGCCTCAAAAGGCATACAGGAGAGTTGTCCCCTTTTATTTGAGCGACGATAAGCCTTGTGGAAAGCTAGCTCTAGGACAGAATTGTATCAAGATTGTCAGTGACAAGTCAAATTCTGTAGCCACATTTTTGCGAATCCAGACAGATATTGAAATGAAATGTCACGTTAGGGCTACGTTTTCGCTGAAATACATGAGCAAATAACCGATTCGACTGCTTACCAGGCTCTTGTCGCCATGATTGGCTAATTTAATCCACTGTAAAGACATAGCGAGGTCATTTAAGTGAAATTGTAGAGGTTAAGCATGTCCAAATTAGTGCCGTGAATGCAATGATCAATTTAAGCTCTAATTTAGCTTTGTGTTTAGGCATGCTTAACCTCTACGATTTCACCTAAATGACCTCACTATGTCTTTACGGTGGGTTAAATTAGCCAATCATGGCGACAAGAGCACGGTAAGCAGTCGAATCGGTTATTTGCTCAAGTATTTCAGCGAAAACGTAGCCCTAACGTGACATTTCATTTCAATATCTGTCTGGATTCGCAAAAACGTGGCTACAGAATTTGACTTGTCACTGATAATCTTGATACAATTCTGTCCTAGAGCTAGCTTTCCAGAAGGCTGATCGTCGCTCAAATAAAAGGGGATAACTCTCCTGTATGCCTTTTGAGGCCAGGAAGACTAATTTCACCGTCTTTTCGCTGAATCAGGAATTGTTCAATTTAATTAAGAGTGCTTTTAACATGAAATTGGAGTCTAAATCAACATGAACGTACACTATGTCAAGACCGCGGCGTAGAGCTTATCTATAACTTTCTAAAGGCCTGCATCGTCCTAAATGGACTGAACAAGAGCTTCCTACATCGAGAATCGATTAAACTTCCACCAAAATAAGCCATAGTTAGCAGTAAGCGAACACTCAACATGTTGTCGTTACGTCAATTATCGCCCGGAAGCCACGCAAATAAATTTCTTCTGCGCTAGCGAATCACAGACAGTTCTGATAGTTAGCTACGCCGAGAACGCCTAAAATTGATAAAACAAGGAAATTCTACTCATGATCAGCGCTTGGACTCATGTTCTTCCCTCTGCTCGTGGCCATGCTTTGCTCGCAAATAGCAATGTCCCGGATGAACTTGATTTTTGTTGAGCGCGGAACGGCAGATCAAGATTTCAACAGATTTTTTTCTAAGTCTTTAGCTACATCAATGTTCAGAGCAAATAACGCCAACAGCAGCTAGCAGTGTCTAGTCCATTGCACGTCTAAGCCCTAAATTGATGTGGCTAAAGCTTTTTGCTGTCTAAAGCAAGCACAACATTATCGCCACAGTGCCAACGGCCCACGTATAGTACGGAGCTAAATGACGTCCCGTTTTCAGTGGGCCCTTCATGTACGATAATGGACAACGCTTGCTAGCAAATCGTTAGACTTGCACCTTCATTGGACTTAATGATGTCCTCCGGCAGACTTCCTTGAGACAGCAGTTATAGAACGCTGGTCGGTTGGCTCCCTCTCAGATTCACCGCATGAACAGAAATTCAGAGGAGTGTAACCTGGGCTATACTTAACACCGACTGACAAGGGGGGGGAGGAGTGCGTGGGGTACCGATGAATAATGAAAAAAACTAGATGAATAAACGAAACATGCAGCAAGAAGTCCTCTACACTTTACGCTAGGTAAGATTTACAAGCTGCAGCCATAAGGAAAGCAAAAGGTTAAATAAATAAATAGATTAGAAAGAAAAATCAATAAAAACTGCTAGAAACACTGTTTTCATAAATCCATGCATATATTTCAACGGATTAATTAAATTAAACAATTCCTGATTCAACGAAAAGACGGTGAAATTAGTCTTCCTGGCCTCAAAAGGCATACAGGAGAGTTATCCCTTTTTATTTGAGCGACGATAAGCCTTGTGGAAAGCTAGCTCTAGGACAGAATTGTATCAAGATTGTCAGTGACAAGTCAAATTCTGTAGCCACGTTTTTGCGAATCCAGACAGATATTGAAATGAAATGTCATGTTAGGGCTACGTTTTCGCTGAAATACATGAGCAAATAACCGATTCGACTGCTTACCGTGCTCTTGTCGCCATGATTGGCTAATTTAACCCACCGTAAAGACATAGCGAGGTCATTTAAGTGAAATTGTAGAGGTTAAGCATGTCCAAATTAGTGCCGTGAATGCAATGATCAATTTAAGCTCTAATTTAGCTTTGTGTTTAGGCATGCTTAACCTCTACGATTTCACCTAAATGACCTCACTATGTCTTTACGGTGGGTTAAATTAGCCAATCATGGCGACAAGAGCACGGTAAGCAGTCGAATCGGTTATTTGCTCAAGTATTTCAGCGAAAACGTAGCCCTAACGTGACATTTCATTTCAATATCTGTCTGGATTCGCAAAAACGTGGCTACAGAATTTGACTTGTCACTGATAATCTTGATACAATTCTGTCCTAGAGCTAGCTTTCCAGAAGGCTTATCGTCGCTCAAATAAAAGGGGATAACTCTCCTGTATGCCTTTTGAGGCCAGGAAGACTAATTTCACCGTCTTTTCGCTGAATCAGGAATTGTTCAATTTAATTAAGAGTGCTTTTAACATGAAATTGGAGTCTAAATCAACATGAACGTACACTATGTCAAGACCGCGGCGTAGAGCTTATCTATAACTTTCTAAAGGCCTGCATCGTCCTAAATGGACTGAACAAGAGCTTCCTACATCGAGAATCGATTAAACTTCCACCAAAATAAGCCATAGTTAGCAGTAAGCAACACTCAACATGTTGTCGTTACGTCAATTATCGCCCGGAAGCCACGCAAATAAATTTCTTCTGCGCTAGCGAATCACAGACAGTTCTGATAGTTAGCTACGCCGAGAACGCCTAAAATTGATAAAACAAGGAAATTCTACTCATGATCAGCGCTTGGACTCATGTTCTTCCCTCTGCTCGTGGCCATGCTTTGCTCGCAAATAGCAATGTCCCGGATGAACTTGATTTTTGTTGAGCGCGGAACGGCAGATCAAGATTTCAACAGATTTTTTTCTAAGTCTTTAGCTACATCAATGTTCAGAGCAAATAACGCCAACAGCAGCTAGCAGTGTCTAGTCCATTGCACGTCTAAGCCCTAAATTGATGTGGCTAAAGCTTTTTGCTGTCTAAAGCAAGCACAACATTATCGCCACAGTGCTAACGGCCCACGTATAGTACGGAGCTAAATGACGTCCCGTTTTCAGTGGGCCCTTCATGTACGATAATGGACAACGCCTGCTAGCAAATCGTTAGACTTGCACCTTCATTGGACTTAATGATGTCCTCCGGCAGACTTCCTTGAGACAGCAGTTATAGAACGCTGGTCGGTTGGCTCCCTCTCAGATTCACCGCGCGAACCGAAATTCAGAGGAGTTTAACCTGGGCTATACTTAACACCGACTGACAAGGGGGGGGAGGAGTGCGTGGGGTACCGATGAATAATGAAAAAAACTAGATGAATAAACGAAACATGCAGCAAGAAGTCCTCTACACTTTACGCTAGGTAAGATTTACAAGCTGCAGCCATAAGGAAAGCAAAAGGTTAAATAAATAAATAGATTAGAAAGAAAAATCAATAAAAACCGCCAGAAACACTGTTTTCATAAATCCAGACATATATTTCAACGGATTAATTAAACTGAACAATTCCTGATTCAACGAAAAAAACGGTGAAATTAGTCTTCCTGGCCTCAAAAGGCATACAGGAGAGTTATCCCTTTTTATTTGAGCGACGATAAGCCTTGTGGAAAGCTAGCTCTAGGACAGAATTGTATCAAGATTGTCAGTGACAAGTCAAATTCTGTAGCCACGTTTTTGCGAATCCAGACAGATATTGAAATGAAATGTCACGTTAGGGCTACGTTTTCGCTGAAATACATGAGCAAATAACCGATTCGACTGCTTACCGTGCTCTTGTCGCCATGATTGGCTAATTTAACCCACCGTAAAGACATAGTGAGGTCATTTAAGTGAAATTGTAGAGGTTAAGCATGTCTAAATAAGTGCCACGAATCCAATGATCAATTTAAGCTCTAATTTAGCTTTGTGTTTAGGCATGCTTAACCTCTACGATTTCACCTAAATGACCTCACTATGTCTTTACGGTGGGTTAAATTAGCCAATCATGGCGACAAGAGCGCGGTAAGCAGTCGAATCGGTTATTTGCTCATGTATTTCAGCGAAAACGTAGCCCTAACGTGACATTTCATTTCAATATCTGTCTGGATTCGCAAAAACGTGGCTACAGAATTTGACTTGTCACTGATAATCTTGATACAATTCTGTCCTAGAGCAACCTTTCCATAAGGCTTATCGTCGCTCAAATAAAAGGGGATAACTCTCCTGTATGCCTTTTGAGGCCAGGAAGACTAATTTCACCATCTTTCCGCTGAATCAGGAATTGTTCAATTTAATTAAGAGTGCTTTTAACATGAAATTGGAGTCTAAATCAACATGAACGTACACTATGTCAAGACCGCGGCGTAGAGCTTATCTATAACTTTCTAAAGGCCTGCATCGTCCTAAATGGACTGAACAAGAGCTTCCTACATCGAGAATCGATTCAACTTCCACCAAAATAAGCCATAGTTAGCAGTAAGCGAACACTCAACATGTTGTCGTTACGTCAATTATCGCCCGGAAGCCACGCAAATAAATTTCTTCTGCGCTAGCGAATCACAGACAGTTCTGATAGTTAGCTACGCCGAGAACGCCTAAAATTGATAAAACAAGGAAATTCTACTCATGATCAGCGCTTGGACTCATGTTCTTCCCTCTGCTCGTGGCCATGCTTTGCTCGCAAATAGCAATGTCCCGGATGAACTTGATTTTTGTTGAGCGCGGAACGGCAGATCAAGATTTCAACAGATTTTTTTCTAAGTCTTTAGCTACATCAATGTTCAGAGCAAATAACGCCAACAGCAGCTAGCAGTGTCTAGTCCATTGCACGTCTAAGCCCTAAATTGATGTGGCTAAAGCTTTTTGCTGTCTAAAGCAAGCACAACATTATCGCCACAGTGCTAACGGCCCACGTATAGTACGGAGCTAAATGACGTCCCGTTTTCAGTGGGCCCTTCATGTACGATAATGGACAACGCCTGCTAGCAAATCGTTAGACTTGCACCTTCATTGGACTTAATGATGTCCTCCGGCAGACTTCCTTGAGACAGCAGTTATAGAACGCTGGTCGGTTGGCTCCCTCTCAGATTCACCGCGCGAACCGAAATTCAGAGGAGTTTAACCTGGGCTATACTTAACACCGACTGACAAGGGGGGGGAGGAGTGCGTGGGGTACCGATGAATAATGAAAAAAACTAGATGAATAAACGAAACATGCAGCAAGAAGTCCTCTACACTTTACGCTAGGTAAGATTTACAAGCTGCAGCCATAAGGAAAGCAAAAGGTTAAATAAATAAATAGATTAGAAAGAAAAATCAATAAAAACCGCCAGAAACACTGTTTTCATAAATCCAGACATATATTTCAACGGATTAATTAAACTGAACAATTCCTGATTCAACGAAAAGACGGTGAAATTAGTCTTCCTGGCCTCAAAAGGCATACAGGAGAGTTATCCCTTTTTATTTGAGCGACGATAAGCCTTGTGGAAAGCTAGCTCTAGGACAGAATTGTATCAAGATTGTCAGTGACAAGTCAAATTCTGTAGCCACGTTTTTGCGAATCCAGACAGATATTGAAATGAAATGTCATGTTAGGGCTACGTTTTCGCTGAAATACATGAGCAAATAACCGATTCGACTGCTTACCGTGCTCTTGTCGCCATGATTGGCTAATTTAACCCACCGTAAAGACATAGCGAGGTCATTTAAGTGAAATTGTAGAGGTTAAGCATGTCCAAATTAGTGCCGTGAATGCAATGATCAATTTAAGCTCTAATTTAGCTTTGTGTTTAGGCATGCTTAACCTCTACGATTTCACCTAAATGACCTCACTATGTCTTTACGGTGGGTTAAATTAGCCAATCATGGCGACAAGAGCACGGTAAGCAGTCGAATCGGTTATTTGCTCAAGTATTTCAGCGAAAACGTAGCCCTAACGTGACATTTCATTTCAATATCTGTCTGGATTCGCAAAAACGTGGCTACAGAATTTGACTTGTCACTGATAATCTTGATACAATTCTGTCCTAGAGCTAGCTTTCCAGAAGGCTTATCGTCGCTCAAATAAAAGGGGATAACTCTCCTGTATGCCTTTTGAGGCCAGGAAGACTAATTTCACCGTCTTTTCGCTGAATCAGGAATTGTTCAATTTAATTAAGAGTGCTTTTAACATGAAATTGGAGTCTAAATCAACATGAACGTACACTATGTCAAGACCGCGGCGTAGAGCTTATCTATAACTTTCTAAAGGCCTGCATCGTCCTAAATGGACTGAACAAGAGCTTCCTACATCGAGAATCGATTCAACTTCCACCAAAATAAGCCATAGTTAGCAGTAAGCGAACACTCAACATGTTGTCGTTACGTCAATTATCGCCCGGAAGCCACGCAAATAAATTTCTTCTGCGCTAGCGAATCACAGACAGTTCTGATAGTTAGCTACGCCGAGAACGCCTAAAATTGATAAAACAAGGAAATTCTACTCATGATCAGCGCTTGGACTCATGTTCTTCCCTCTGCTCGTGGCCATGCTTTGCTCGCAAATAGCAATGTCCCGGATGAACTTGATTTTTGTTGAGCGCGGAACGGCAGATCAAGATTTCAACAGATTTTTTTCTAAGTCTTTAGCTACATCAATGTTCAGAGCAAATAACGCCAACAGCAGCTAGCAGTGTCTAGTCCATTGCACGTCTAAGCCCTAAATTGATGTGGCTAAAGCTTTTTGCTGTCTAAAGCAAGCACAACATTATCGCCACAGTGCTAACGGCCCACGTATAGTACGGAGCTAAATGACGTCCCGTTTTCAGTGGGCCCTTCATGTACGATAATGGACAACGCCTGCTAGCAAATCGTTAGACTTGCACCTTCATTGGACTTAATGATGTCCTCCGGCAGACTTCCTTGAGACAGCAGTTATAGAACGCTGGTCGGTTGGCTCCCTCTCAGATTCACCGCGCGAACCGAAATTCAGAGGAGTTTAACCTGGGCTATACTTAACACCGACTGACAAGGGGGGGGGAGGAGTGCGTGGGGTACCGATGAATAATGAAAAAAACTAGATGAATAAATGAAACATGCAGCAAGAAGTCCTCTACACATTACGCTAGGTAAGATTTACAAGCTGCAGCCATAAGGAAAGCAAAAGGTTAAATAAATAAATAGATTAGAAAGAAAAATCAATAAAAACCGCCAGAAACACTGTTTTCATAAATCCAGACATATATTTCAACGGATTAATTAAACTGAACAATTCCTGATTCAACGAAAAGACGGTGAAATTAGTCTTCCTGGCCTCAAAAGGCATACAGGAGAGTTATCCCTTTTTATTTGAGCGACGATAAGCCTTGTGGAAAGCTAGCTCTAGGACAGAATTGTATCAAGATTGTCAGTGACAAGTCAAATTCTGTAGCCACGTTTTTGCGAATCCAGACAGATATTGAAATGAAATGTCACGTTAGGGCTACGTTTTCGCTGAAATACATGAGCAAATAACCGATTCGACTGCTTACCGTGCTCTTGTCGCCATGATTGGCTAATTTAACCCACCGTAAAGACATAGCGAGGTCATTTAAGTGAAATTGTAGAGGTTAAGCATGTCCAAATTAGTGCCGCGAATCCAATGATCAATTTAAGCTCTAATTTAGCTTTGTGTTTAGGCATGCTTAACCTCTACGATTTCACCTAAATGACCTCACTATGTCTTTACGGTGGGTTAAATTAGCCAATCATGGCGACAAGAGCACGGTAAGCAGTCGAATCGGTTATTTGCTCAAGTATTTCAGCGAAAACGTAGCCCTAACGTGACATTTCATTTCAATATCTGTCTGGATTCGCAAAAACGTGGCTACAGAATTTGACTTGTCACTGATAATCTTGATACAATTCTGTCCTAGAGCTAGCTTTCCAGAAGGCTTATCGTCGCTCAAATAAAAGGGGATAACTCTCCTGTATGCCTTTTGAGGCCAGGAAGACTAATTTCACCGTCTTTTCGCTGAATCAGGAATTGTTCAATTTAATTAAGAGTGCTTTTAACATGAAATTGGAGTCTAAATCAACATGAACGTACACTATGTCAAGACTGCGGCGTAGAGCTTATCTATAACTTTCTAAAGGCCTGCATCGTCCTAAATGGACTGAACAAGAGCTTGCTACATCGAGAATTGATTAAACTTCCACCATTTCTTTTCTACAGTTGGCCAAAAGCTAGCGGCAAATGTACCAGATAGCAATTGTCACTACTGCGAATACTTAGCTAGCACCAATTTCACCAGTTCCTTTTACTTTGAACCGGTCATTTCGTCTGACATAGAGTTAGAAATCTCGCTTCTACAATCTAAAAAGGCTTCTGGGCTATATTCATGTGCTATTCACGTTTTGAAATGCTTAAAGAACGTACTTTCACCTCCCTTAGCCGAGCTTATCAACCTCTCTGTTCAAACTGGAAAGTATCCTTCCAAGTTAAAACACGCAAAAATTATCCCGGTATACAAAGGCGACGATGAGACCGACCCTAGCAACTACCGTCCTATTTCGTTACTTTCCATCTTTAACAGGATTTTTGAAAAAATTATGTACAACGGTTAAAAATCATACATCGAAGATAATGAACTTTTATATAAAGCCCAGTATGGCTTTAGAGAGACATTTTCCACTCAGCATGCAATTTTGGACATTGTGAGTATGATCCAAACAAATATGGACAAAAAAATGTTTACATGTGGCATTTTTCTGGACTTTAAGAAAGCGTTCGATACGGTCAATCACATTATTTTACTTGATAAATTGCACCATTATGGGATTAGAGGTATTGTACATGAGTGGTGTACGTCGTACTTAGCTAATCGAACACAAACAACACACATTGACAATGACCATATTTCATCCAAGAAGAACTCGATAACTGGAGTTCCACAAGGGTCTGTTCTAGGTCCTTTACTTTTCCTGATTTATATCAACGACATTTATCTGTGTAGCAATAAACTTGGCTTTTATCTATTTGCTGATGACACAAACCTATTATATGCTGACAAGGACCTGAATACCCTGGAAACCGTTGTTAATAATGAGCTAAATAGTGTCTGTAACTGGCTTAATGCTAATAAACTAACCATTAATGCAAAGAAATCAAACTTTGTCATCTTTAGGCCAGCACAAAAAAGAATTAATCATCAGCCGTGTATCAGAATTTCGGATAAGAAAAATAATGGATTCGCGCTTCTTGAATGCAAAGATTATGTAAAATTTTTAGGAGTACTGATTGACAAAAACCTAACCTGGAGGCCTCATATTGATCATATTGCCTCGAAGATTAGCAAAATAATAGGTATAATTGCCAGGCTGAGGCACTATGTACCTTTAAATACCCTTCTTGAAATTTACTGTTTGCTGATATTTCCCTACACGCTCTACGGTATACTTGCTTGGGGTCAGGCTTCTCAGTGTGAATTAAAAAGGATTCTCACTCTGCAAAAGCGCGCACTCCGCCTAATTTTCTTTGCCAGTAATAGATCCCATGCCATCCCTCTTTTTGTTGCTTCCAACATCTTACCTGTTAATATGCTCTACATTGAAACGGTCTCCACCATAATGCATGATGTTTCTACTCATTGTACACTCAAAAATATTTGTGAACTTTTTATACATGCATCTGACGTTCATGCATATAATACGCGTTTCTCGGGTGCAGATAATCTTTTTGTACAGAAATCTAAAGTCATTTCCTGCGTTCGGTACGAGATTGTGGAACTGTGTACACCCAGATTGGTGTAAGCTCACGAAAAGAGCATTTAAAAGAAAAAATTCATAAGTTGCTTCTAACTGTACTTGAGATTGAGGACTATTATGTTGATACCCATTCTGTAATATTGAATTTAAACACAAGTAATTATTACACCCTATAGCTATCAATTTCGCATGTAGTCGTATTTTTTACTTTACACATTTTAATTTGCTTTACCCTTGTACTGTTATTGTACGTGTATCTATTTAGTAACTGTATCAATTCACATTTTGCACAGTAAATATATATTGTAAGGAGTACAACCCACCTAGATTAGCTCTGCTATAAGCGGGTGTGTAATCCTTTAAACTATAGACTCAAATAATAATAATAAATGGTTAAATGGTTAAATGGTTCAAAATAAGCCATAGTTAGCAGTAAGCGAACACTCAACATCTTGTCGTTACGTCAATTATCGCCCGGAAGCCACGCAAATAAATTTCTTCCGCGCTAGCGAATCACAGACAGTTCTGATAGTTAGCTAAGCCGAGAACGCCTAAAATTGATAAAACAAGGAAATTCTACTCACGATCAGCGCTTGAACTCATGTTCTTCCCTCTGCTCGTGGCCATGCTTTGCTCGCAAATAGCAGTGTCCCGGATGAACTTGATTTTTGTCGAGTGCGGAACGGCAGATCCAGATTTCCACAGATTTTTTTCTAAGTCTTAAGCTACATCAATGTTCAGAGCAAATAACGCCAACAGCAGCTAGAAGTGTCTAGTCCATTGCACGCCTAAGCCCTAAATTGATGTCGCTAAAGCTTTTTGCTGTCTAAAGCAAGCACAACATTATCCCCACAGTGCTAACGGCCCACGTATAGTAGGGAGCTAGATGACGTCCCGTTTTCAGTGGGCCCTTCATGTACGACGCTTGCTAGCAAATCGTTAGACTTGCACCTTCATTGGACTTAATGATGTCCTCCAGCAGACTTCCTTTAGACAGCAGTTATAGAACGCTGGTCGGTTGGCTCCCTCTCAGAGTCATAAAAACTGCTAGAAACACTGTTTTCATAAATCCAGACATATATTTCAACGGATTAATTAAATTGAACAATTCCTGATTCAAGGAAAAGACGGTGAAATTAGTCTTCCTGGCCTCAAAAGGCATACAGGAGAGTCATCCCCTTTTATTTGAGCTACGATAAGCCTTGTGGAAAGCTAGCTCTAGGACAGAATTGTATCAAGATTGTCAGTGACAAGTCAATTTCTTTAGCCACGTTTTTGCGAATCCAGACAGATATTGAAATGCAATGTCACGTTAGGGCTACGTTTTCGCTGAAATACATGAGCAAATAACCGATTCGACTGCTTACCGTGCTCTTGTCGCCATGATTGGCTAATTTAACCCACCGTTAAGACATAGTGAGGTCATTTAGGTGAAATCGTAGAGTTTAAACATGCCTAAACACAAAGCTAAATTAGAGCTTAAATTGATCATTGGATTCGCGGCACTAATTTAGACATGCTTAACCTCTACAATTTCACCTAAATGACCTTACTATGTCTTTACGGTGGGTTAAATTAGCCAATCATGGCGACAAGAGCACGGTAAGCAGTCGAATCGGTTATTTGCTCGTGTATTTCAGCGAAAACGTAGCCCTAACGTGACATTTCATTTCAATATCTGTCTGGATTCGCAAAAACGTGGCTACAGAATTTGACTTGTCACTGATAATCTTGATACAATTCTGTCCTAGAGCTAGCTTTCCACAAGGCTTATCGTCGCTCAAATAAAAGGGGATAACTCTCCTGTATGCCCTTTGAGGCCAGGAAGACTTATTTCACTGTCTTTTCGCTGAATCAGGAATTGTTCAATTTAATTAAGAGTGCTTTTAACATGAAATCGGAGTCTAAATCAACATGAACGTAGACTATGTCAAGACCGCGGCGGAGAGCTTATCTATAACTTTCTAAAGGCCTGCATCGTCCTAAATGGACTGAACAAGAGCTTGCTACATCGAGAATTGATTAAACTTCCACCATTTCTTTTCTACAGTTGGCCAAAAGCTAGCGGCAAATGTACCAGATAGCAATTGTCACTACTGCGAATACTTAGCTAGCACCAATTTCACCAGTTCCTTTTACTTTGAACCGGTCATTTCGTCTGACATAGAGTTAGAAATCTCGCTTCTACAATCTAAAAAGGCTTCTGGGCTATATTCATGTCCTATTCACGTTTAGAAATGCGTAAAGAACGTACTTTCACCTCCCTTAGCCGAGCTTATCAACCTCTCTGTTCAAACTGGAAAGTATCCTTCCAAGTTAAAACACGCAAAAATTATCCCGGTATACAAAGGCGACGATGAGACCGACCCTAGCAACTACCGTCCTATTTTGTTACTTTCCGTCTTTAACAGGATTTTTGAAAAAATTATGTAACAACCGTTAAAAATCATACATCGAAGATAATGAACTTTTATATAAAGCCCAGTATGGCTTTAGAGAGACATTTTCCACTCAGCATGCAATTTTGGACATTGTGAGTATGATCCAAACAAATATGGACAAAAAAATGTTTACATGTGGCATTTTTCTGGACTTTAAGAAAGCGTTCGATACGGTCAATCACATTATTTTACTTGATAAATTGCACCATTATGGGATTAGAGGTATTGTACATGAGTGGTTTACGTCGTACTTAGCTAATCGAACACAAACAACACACATTGACAATGACCATATTTCATCCAAGAAGAACTCGATAACTGGAGTTCCACAAGGGTCTGTTCTAGGTCCTTTACTTTTCCTGATTTATATCAACGACATTTATCTGTATAGCAATAAACTTGGCTTTTATCTATTTGCTGATGACACAAACCTATTATATGCTGACAAGGACCTGAATACCCTGGAAACCATTGTTAATAATGAGCTAAATAGTGTCTGTAACTGGCTTAATGCTAATAAACTAACCATTAATGCAAAGAAATCAAACTTTGTCATCTTTAGGCCAGCACAAAAAAGAATTAATCATCAGCCGTGTATCAGAATTTCGGATAAGAAAAATAATGGATTCGCGCTTCTTGAATGCAAAGATTATGTAAAATTTTTAGGAGTACTGATTGACAAAAACCTAACCTGGAGGCCTCATATTGATCATATTGCCTGGAAGATTAGCAAAATAATAGGTATAATTGCCAAGCTGAGGCACTATGTACCCTGAAATAACCCTTCTTGAAATTTACTGTTCGCTGATATTTCCCTACACCCTCTACGGTATACTTGCTTGGGGTCAGGCTTCTCAGTGTGAATTAAAAAAGATTCTCACTCTGCAAAAGCGCGCACTCCGCCTAATTTTCTTTGCCAGTAATAGATCCCATGCCATCCCTCTTTTTGTTGCTTCCAACATCTTACCTGTTAATATGCTCTACATTGAAACGGTCTCCACCATAATGCATGATGTTTCTACTCATTGTACACCTAAAAATATTTGTGAACTTTTTATACATGCATCTGACGTTCATGCATATAATACGCGTTTCTCGGGTGCAGATAATCTTTTTGTACAGAAATCTAGATTGAATATGAAACTTAAGTCATTTCCTGCGTTCGGTACGAGATTGTGGAACTGTGTACACCCAGATTGGCATAAGCTCACGAAAAGAGCATTTAAAAGAAAAAATTCATAAGTTGCTTCTAACTGTACTTGAGATTGAGGACTATTATGTTGATACCCATTCTGTAATATTGAATTTAAACACAAGTAATTATTACACCCTATAGCTATCAATTTCGCATGTAGTCGTATTTTTTACTTTACACATTTTAATTTGCTTTACCCTTGTACTATTATTGTACGTGTATCTATTTAGTAACTGTATCAATTCACTTTTTGCACAGTAAATATATATTGTAAAGAGTACAACCCGCCTAGATTAGCTCTGCTATAAGCGGGTGTGTAATCCTTTAAACTATAGACTCAAATAATAATAATAAATGGTTAAATGGTTCAAAATAAGCCATAGTTAGCAGTAAGCGAACACTCAACATCTTGTCGTTACGTCAATTATCGCCCGGAAGCCACGCAAATAAATTTCTTCCGCGCTAGCGAATCACAGACAGTTCTGATAGTTAGCTAAGCCGAGAACGCCTAAAATTGATAAAACAAGGAAATTCTACTCACGATCAGCGCTTGAACTCATGTTCTTCCCTCTGCTCGTGGCCATGCTTTGCTCGCAAATAGCAGTGTCCCGGATGAACTTGATTTTTGTCGAGTGCGGAACGGCAGATCCAGATTTCAACAGATTTTTTTCCAAGTCTTAAGCTACATCAATGTTCAGAGCAAATAACGCCAACAGCAGCTAGAAGTGTCTTGTCCATTGCACGTCTAAGCCCTAAATTGATGTCGCTAAAGCTTTTTGCTGTCTAAAGCAAGCACAACATTATCGCCACAGTGCTAACGGCCCACGTATAGTAGGGAGCTAGATGACGTCCCGTTTTCAGTGGGCCCTTCATGTACGACGCTTGCTAGCAAATCGTTAGACTTGCACCTTCATTGGACTTAATGATGTCCTCCAGCAGACTTCCTTTTAGACAGCAGTTATAGAACGCTGGTCGGTTGGCTCCCTTTCAGAGTCATAAAAACTGCTAGAAACACTGTTTTCATAAATCCAGACATATATTTCAACGGATTAATTAAATTGAACAATTCCTGATTCAAGGAAAAGACGGTGAAATTAGTCTTCCTGGCCTCAAAAGGCATACAGGAGAGTCATCCCCTTTTATTTGAGCTACGATAAGCCTTGTGGAAAGCTAGCTCTAGGACAGAATTGTATCAAGATTGTCAGTGACAAGTCAATTTCTTTAGCCACGTTTTTGCGAATCCGGACAGATATTGAAATGAAATGTCACGTTAGGGCTACGTTTTTCGCTGAAATACATGAGCAAGTAACCGATTCGACTGCTTACCGTGCTCTTGTCGCCATGATTGGCTAATTTAACCCACCGTTAAGACATAGTGAGGTCATTTAGGTGAAATCGTAGAGTTTAAACATGCCTAAACACAAAGCTAAATTAGAGCTTAAATTGATCATTGGATTCGCGGCACTAATTTAGACATGCTTAACCTCTACAATTTCACCTAAATGACCTTACTATGTCTTTACGGTGGGTTAAATTAGCCAATCATGGCGACAAGAGCACGGTAAGCAGTCGAATCGGTTATTTGCTCGTGTATTTCAGCGAAAACGTAGCCCTAACGTGACATTTCATTTCAATATCTGTCTGGATTCGCAAAAACGTGGCTACAGAATTTGACTTGTCACTGATAATCTTGATACAATTCTGTCCTAGAGCTAGCTTTCCACAAGGCTTATCGTCGCTCAAATAAAAGGGGATAACTCTCCTGTATGCCCTTTGAGGCCAGGAAGACTTATTTCACTGTCTTTTCGCTGAATCAGGAATTGTTCAATTTAATTAAGAGTGCTTTTAACATGAAATCGGAGTCTAAATCAACATGAACGTAGACTATGTCAAGACCGCGGCGGAGAGCTTATCTATAACTTTCTAAAGGCCTGCATCGTCCTAAATGGACTGAACAAGAGCTTGCTACATCGAGAATTGATTAAACTTCCACCATTTCTTTTCTACAGTTGGCCAAAAGCTAGCGGCAAATGTACCAGATAGCAATTGTCACTACTGCGAATACTTAGCTAGCACCAATTTCACCAGTTCCTTTTACTTTGAACCGGTCATTTCGTCTGACATAGAGTTAGAAATCTCGCTTCTACAATCTAAAAAGGCTTCTGGGCTATATTCATGTCCTATTCACGTTTAGAAATGCGTAAAGAACGTACTTTCACCTCCCTTAGCCGAGCTTATCAACCTCTCTGTTCAAACTGGAAAGTATCCTTCCAAGTTAAAACACGCAAAAATTATCCCGGTATACAAAGGCGACGATGAGACCGACCCTAGCAACTACCGTCCTATTTCGTTACTTTCCGTCTTTAACAGGATTTTTGAAAAAATTATGTAACAACCGTTAAAAATCATACATCGAAGATAATGAACTTTTATATAAAGCCCAGTATGGCTTTAGAGAGACATTTTCCACTCAGCATGCAATTTTGGACATTGTGAGTATGAACCAAACAAATATGGACAAAAAAATGTTTACATGTGGCATTTTTCTGGACTTTAAGAAAGCGTTCGATACGGTCAATCACATTATTTTACTTGATAAATTGCACCATTATGGGATTAGAGGTATTGTACATGAGTGGTTTACGTCGTACTTAGCTAATCGAACACAAACAACACACATTGACAATGACCATATTTCATCCAAGAAGAACTCGATAACTGGAGTTCCACAAGGGTCTGTTCTAGGTCCTTTACTTTTCCTGATTTATATCAACGACATTTATCTGTATAGCAATAAACTTGGCTTTTATCTATTTGCTGATGACACAAACCTATTATATGCTGACAAGGACCTGAATACCCTGGAAACCGTTGTTAATAATGAGCTAAATAGTGTCTGTAACTGGCTTAATGCTAATAAACTAACCATTAATGCAAAGAAATCAAACTTTGTCATCTTTAGGCCAGCACAAAAAAGAATTAATCATCAGCCGTGTATCAGAATTTCGGATAAGAAAAATAATGGATTCGCGCTTCTTGAATGCAAAGATTATGTAAAATTTTTAGGAGTACTGATTGACAAAAACCTAACCTGGAGGCCTCATATTGATCATATTGCCTGGAAGATTAGCAAAATAATAGGTATAATTGCCAAGCTGAGGCACTATGTACCCTTAAATACCCTTCTTGAAATTTACTGTTCGCTGATATTTCCCTACACCCTCTACGGTATACTTGCTTGGGGTCAGGCTTCTCAGTGTGAATTAAAAAAGATTCTCACTCTGCAAAAGCGTGCACTCCGCCCAATTTTCTTTGCCAGTAATAGATCCCATGCCATCCCTTTTTTTGTTGCTTCCAACATCTTACCTGTTAATATGCTCTACATTGAAACGGTCTCCACCATAATGCATGATGTTTCTACTCATTGTACACCTAAAAATATTTGTGAACTTTTTATACATGCATCTGACGTTCATGCATATAATACGCGTTTCTCGGGTGCAGATAATCTTTTTGTACAGAAATCTAGATTGAATATGAAACTTAAGTCATTTCCTGCGTTCGGTACGAGATTGTGGAACTGTGTACACCCAGATTGGTGTAAGCTCACGAAAAGAGCATTTAAAAGAAAAAAATCATGAATAAGTTGCTTCTACCTGTACTTGAGATTGAGGACTATTATGTTGATACCCATTCTGTAATATTGAATTTAAACACAAGTAATTATTACACCCTATAGCTATCAATTTCGCATGTAGTCGTATTTTTTACTTTACACATTTTAATTTGCTTTACCCTTGTACTGTTATTGTACGTGTATCTATTTAGTAACTGTATCAATTCACTTTTTGCACAGTAAATATATATTGTAAGGAGTACAACCCACCTAGATTAGCTCTGCTATAAGCGGGTGTGTAATCCTTTAAACTATAGACTCAAATAATAATAATAAATGGTTAAATGGTTCAAAATAAGCCATAGTTAGCAGTAAGCGAACACTCAACATCTTGTCGTTACGTCAATTATCGCCCGGAAGCCACGCAAATAAATTTCTTCCGCGCTAGCGAATCACAGACAGTTCTGATAGTTAGCTAAGCCGAGAACGCCTAAAATTGATAAAACAAGGAAATTCTACTCACGATCAGCGCTTGAACTCATGTTCTTCCCTCTGCTCGTGGCCATGCTTTGCTCGCAAATAGCAGTGTCCCGGATGAACTTGATTTTTGTCGAGTGCGGAACGGCAGATCCAGATTTCAACAGATTTTTTTCCAAGTCTTAAGCTACATCAATGTTCAGAGCAAATAACGCCAACAGCAGCTAGAAGTGTCTTGTCCATTGCACGTCTAAGCCCTAAATTGATGTCGCTAAAGCTTTTTGCTGTCTAAAGCAAGCACAACATTATCGCCACAGTGCTAACGGCCCACGTATAGTAGGGAGCTAGATGACGTCCCGTTTTCAGTGGGCCCTTCATGTACGACGCTTGCTAGCAAATCGTTAGACTTGCACCTTCATTGGACTTAATGATGTCCTCCAGCAGACTTCCTTTAGACAGCAGTTATAGAACGCTGGTCGGTTGGCTCCCTCTCAGAGTCATAAAAACTGCTAGAAACACTGTTTTCATAAATCCAGACATATATTTCAACGGATTAATTAAATTGAACAATTCCTGATTCAAGGAAAAGACGGTGAAATTAGTCTTCCTGGCCTCAAAAGGCATACAGGAGAGTCATCCCCTTTTATTTGAGCTACGATAAGCCTTGTGGAAAGCTAGCTCTAGGACAGAATTCTATCAAGATTGTCAGTGACAAGTCAATTTCTTTAGCCACGTTTTTGCGAATCCAGACAGATATTGAAATGCAATGTCACGTTAGGGCTACGTTTTCGCTGAAATACATGAGCAAATAACCGATTCGACTGCTTACCGTGCTCTTGTCGCCATGATTGGCTAATTTAACCCACCGTTAAGACATAGTGAGGTCATTTAGGTGAAATCGTAGAGTTTAAACATGCCTAAACACAAAGCTAAATTAGAGCTTAAATTGATCATTGGATTCGCGGCACTAATTTAGACATGCTTAACCTCTACAATTTCACCTAAATGACCTTACTATGTCTTTACGGTGGGTTAAATTAGCCAATCATGGCGACAAGAGCACGGTAAGCAGTCGAATCGGTTATTTGCTCGTGTATTTCAGCGAAAACGTAGCCCTAACGTGACATTTCATTTCAATATCTGTCTGGATTCGCAAAAACGTGGCTACAGAATTTGACTTGTCACTGATAATCTTGATACAATTCTGTCCTAGAGCTAGCTTTCCACAAGGCTTATCGTCGCTCAAATAAAAGGGGATAACTCTCCTGTATGCCCTTTGAGGCCAGGAAGACTTATTTCACTGTCTTTTCGCTGAATCAGGAATTGTTCAATTTAATTAAGAGTGCTTTTAACATGAAATTGGAGTCTAAATCAACATGAACGTAGACTATGTCAAGACCGCGGCGGAGAGCTTATCTATAACTTTCTAAAGGCCTGCATCGTCCTAAATGGACTGAACAAGAGCTTGCTACATCGAGAATTGATTAAACTTCCACCATTTCTTTTCTACAGTTGGCCAAAAGCTAGCGGCAAATGTACCAGATAGCAATTGTCACTACTGCGAATACTTAGCTAGCACCAATTTCACCAGTTCCTTTTACTTTGAACCGGTCATTTCGTCTGACATAGAGTTAGAAATCTCGCTTCTACAATCTAAAAAGGCTTCTGGGCTATATTCATGTCCTATTCACGTTTAGAAATGCGTAAAGAACGTACTTTCACCTCCCTTAGCCGAGCTTATCAACCTCTCTGTTCAAACTGGAAAGTATCCTTCCAAGTTAAAACACGCAAAAATTATCCCGGTATACAAAGGCGACGATGAGACCGACCCTAGCAACTACCGTCCTATTTCGTTACTTTCCGTCTTTAACAGGATTTTTGAAAAAATTATGTAACAACCGTTAAAAATCATACATCGAAGATAATGAACTTTTATATAAAGCCCAGTATGGCTTTAGAGAGACATTTTCCACTCAGCATGCAATTTTGGACATTGTGAGTATGATCCAAACAAATATGGACAAAAAAATGTTTACATGTGGCATTTTTCTGGACTTTAAGAAAGCGTTCGATACGGTCAATCACATTATTTTACTTGATAAATTGCACCATTATGGGATTAGAGGTATTGTACATGAGTGGTTTACGTCGTACTTAGCTAATCGAACACAAACAACACACATTGACAATGACCATATTTCATCCAAGAAGAACTCGATAACTGGAGTTCCACAAGGGTCTGTTCTAGGTCCTTTACTTTTCCTGATTTATATCAACGACATTTATCTGTATAGCAATAAACTTGGCTTTTATCTATTTGCTGATGACACAAACCTATTATACGCTGACAAGGACCTGAATACCCTGGAAACCGTTGTTAATAATGAGCTAAATAGTGTCTGTAACTGGCTTAATGCTAATAAACTAACCATTAATGCAAAGAAATCAAACTTTGTCATCTTTAGGCCAGCACAAAAAAGAATTAATCATCAGCCGTGTATCAGAATTTCGGATAAGAAAAATAATGGATTCGCGCTTCTTGAATGCAAAGATTATGTAAAATTTTTAGGAGTACTGATTGACAAAAACCTAACCTGGAGGCCTCATATTGATCATATTGCCTGGAAGATTAGCAAAATAATAGGTATAATTGCCAAGCTGAGGCACTATGTACCCTTAAATACCCTTCTTGAAATTTACTGTTCGCTGATATTTCCCTACACCCTCTACGGTATACTTGCTTGGGATCAGGCTTCTCAGTGTGAATTAAAAAAGATTCTCACTCTGCAAAAGCGCGCACTCCGCCTAATTTTCTTTGCCAGTAATAGATCCCATGCCATCCCTCTTTTTGTTGCTTCCAACATCTTACCTGTTAATATGCTCTACATTGAAACAGTCTCCACCATAATGCATGATGTTTCTACTCATTGTACACCTAAAAATATTTGTGAACTTTTTATACATGCATCTGACGTTCATGCATATAATACGCGTTTCTCGGGTGCAGATAATCTTTTTGTACAGAAATCTAGATTGAATATGAAACTTAAGTCATTTCCTGCGTTCGGTACGAGATTGTGGAACTGTGTACACCCAGATTGGCGTAAGCTCACGAAAAGAGCATTTAAAAGAAAAAAATCATGAATAAGTTGCTTCTACCTGTACTTGAGATTGAGGACTATTATGTTGATACCCATTCTGTAATATTGAATTTAAACACAAGTAATTATTACACCCTATAGCTATCAATTTCGCATGTAGTCGTATTTTTTACTTTACACATTTTAATTTGCTTTACCCTTGTACTATTATTGTACGTGTATCTATTTAGTAACTCTATCAATTCACTTTTTGCACAGTAAATATATATTGTAAAGAGTACAACCCGCCTAGATTAGCTCTGCTATAAGCGGGTGTGTAATCCTTTAAACTATAGACTCAAATAATAATAATAAATGGTTAAATGGTTCAAAATAAGCCATAGTTAGCAGTAAGCGAACACTCAACATCTTGTCGTTACGTCAATTATCGCCCGGAAGCCACGCAAATAAATTTCTTCCGCGCTAGCGAATCACAGACAGTTCTAATAGTTAGCTAAGCCGAGAACGCCTAAAATTGATAAAACAAGGAAATTCTACTCACGATCAGCCCTTGAACTCATGTTCTTCCCTCTGCTCGTGGCCATGCTTTGCTCGCAAATAGCAGTGTCCCGGATGAACTTGATTTTTGTCGAGTGCGGAACGGCAGATCCAGATTTCAACAGCTTTTTTTCCAAGTCTTAAGCTACATCAATGTTCAGAGCAAATAACGCCAACAGCAACTAGAAGTGTCTTGTCCATTGCACGTCTAAGCCCTAAATTGATGTCGCTAAAGCTTTTTGCTGTCTAAAGCAAGCACAACATTATCGCCACAGTGCTAACGGCCCACGTATAGTAGGGAGCTAGATGACGTCCCGTTTTCAGTGGGCCCTTCATGTACGACGCTTGCTAGCAAATCGTTAGACTTGCACCTTCATTGGACTTAATGATGTCCTCCGGCAGACTTCCTTTTAGACAGCAGTTATAGAACGCTGGTCGGTTGGCTCCCTTTCAGAGTCATAAAAACTGCTAGAAACACTGTTTTCATAAATCCAGACATATATTTCAACGGATTAATTAAATTGAACAATTCCTGATTCAAGGAAAAGACGGTGAAATTAGTCTTCCTGGCCTCAAAAGGCATACAGGAGAGTCATCCCCTTTTATTTGAGCTACGATAAGCCTTGTGGAAAGCTAGCTCTAGGACAGAATTCTATCAAGATTGTCAGTGACAAGTCAATTTCTTTAGCCACGTTTTTGCGAATCCGGACAGATATTGAAATGAAATGTCACGTTAGGGCTACGTTTTTCGCTGAAATACATGAGCAAGTAACCGATTCGACTGCTTACCGTGCTCTTGTCGCCATGATTGGCTAATTTAACCCACTGTTAAGACATAGTGAGGTCATTTAGGTGAAATCGTAGAGTTTAAGCATGCCTAAACACAAAGCTAAATTAGAGCTTAAATTGATCATTGGATTCGCGGCACTAATTTAGACATGCTTAACCTCTACAATTTCACCTAAATGACCTTACTATGTCTTTACGGTGGGTTAAATTAGCCAATCATGGCGACAAGAGCACGGTAAGCAGTCGAATCGGTTATTTGCTCGTGTATTTCAGCGAAAACGTAGCCCTAACGTGACATTTCATTTCAATATCTGTCTGGATTCGCAAAAACGTGGCTACAGAATTTGACTTGTCACTGATAATCTTGATACAATTCTGTCCTAGAGCTAGCTTTCCACAAGGCTTATCGTCGCTCAAATAAAAGGGGATAACTCTCCTGTATGCCCTTTGAGGCCAGGAAGACTAATTTCACTGTCTTTTCGCTGAATCAGGAATTGTTCAATTTAATTAAGAGTGCTTTTAACATGAAATCGGAGTCTAAATCAACATGAACGTAGACTATGTCAAGACCGCGGCGGAGGGCTTATCTATAACTTTCTAAAGGCCTGCATCGTCCTAAATGGACTGAACAAGAGCTTGCTACATCGAGAATTGATTAAACTTCCACCATTTCTTTTCTACAGTTGGCCAAAAGCTAGCGGCAAATGTACCAGATAGCAATTGTCACTACTGCGAATACTTAGCTAGCACCAATTTCACCAGTTCCTTTTACTTTGAACCGGTCATTTCGTCTGACATAGAGTTAGAAATCTCGCTTCTACAATCTAAAAAGGCTTCTGGGCTATATTCATGTCCTATTCACGTTTTGAAATGCTTAAAGAACGTACTTTCACCTCCCTTAGCCGAGCTTATCAACCTCTCTGTTCAAACTGGAAAGTATCCTTCCAAGTTAAAACACGCAAAAATTATCCCGGTATACAAAGGCGACGATGAGACCGACCCTAGCAACTACCGTCCTATTTCGTTACTTTCCGTCTTTAACAGGATTTTTGAAAAAATTATGTAACAACCGTTAAAAATCATACATCGAAGATAATGAACTTTTATATAAAGCCCAGTATGGCTTTAGAGAGACATTTTCCACTCAGCATGCAATTTTGGACATTGTGAGTATGATCCAAACAAATATGGACAAAAAAATGTTTACATGTGGCATTTTTCTGGACTTTAAGAAAGCGTTCGATACGGTCAATCACATTATTTTACTTGATAAATTGCACCATTATGGGATTAGAGGTATTGTACATGAGTGGTTTACGTCGTACTTAGCTAATCGAACACAAACAACACACATTGACAATGACCATATTTCATCCAAGAAGAACTCGATAACTGGAGTTCCACAAGGGTCTGTTCTAGGTCCTTTACTTTTCCTGATTTATATCAACGACATTTATCTGTATAGCAATAAACTTGGCTTTTATCTATTTGCTGATGACACAAACCTATTATACGCTGACAAGGACCTGAATACCCTGGAAACCGTTGTTAATAATGAGCTAAATAGTGTCTGTAACTGGCTTAATGCTAATAAACTAACCATTAATGCAAAGAAATCAAACTTTGTCATCTTTAGGCCAGCACAAAAAAGAATTAATCATCAGCCGTGTATCAGAATTTCGGATAAGAAAAATAATGGATTCGCGCTTCTTGAATGCAAAGATTATGTAAAATTTTTAGGAGTACTGATTGACAAAAACCTAACCTGGAGGCCTCATATTGATCATATTGCCTGGAAGATTAGCAAAATAATAGGTATAATTGCCAAGCTGAGGCACTATGTACCCTTAAATACCCTTCTTGAAATTTACTGTTCGCTGATATTTCCCTACACCCTCTACGGTATACTTGCTTGGGGTCAGGCTTCTCACTGTGAATTAAAAAAGATTCTCACTCTGCAAAAGCGCGCACTCCGCCTAATTTTCTTTGCCAGTAATAGATCCCATGCCATCCCTCTTTTTGTTGCTTCCAACATCTTACCTGTTAATATGCTCTACATTGAAACAGTCTCCACCATAATGCATGATGTTTCTACTCATTGTACACCTAAAAATATTTGTGAACTTTTTATACATGCATCTGACGTTCATGCATATAATACGCGTTTCTCGGGTGCAGATAATCTTTTTGTACAGAAATCTAGATTGAATATGAAACTTAAGTCATTTCCTGCGTTCGGTACGAGATTGTGGAACTGTGTACACCCAGATTGGCGTAAGCTCACGAAAAGAGCATTTAAAAGAAAAAAATCATGAATAAGTTGCTTCTAACTGTACTTGAGATTGAGGACTATTATGTTGATACCCATTCTGTAATATTGAATTTAAACACAAGTAATTATTACACCCTATAGCTATCAATTTCGCATGTAGTCGTATTTTTTACTTTACACATTTTAATTTGCTTTACCCTTGTACTATTATTGTACGTGTATCTATTTAGTAACTCTATCAATTCACTTTTTGCACAGTAAATATATATTGTAAAGAGTACAACCCGCCTAGATTAGCTCTGCTATAAGCGGGTGTGTAATCCTTTAAACTATAGACTCAAATAATAATAATAAATGGTTAAATGGTTCAAAATAAGCCATAGTTAGCAGTAAGCGAACACTCAACATCTTGTCGTTACGTCAATTATCGCCCGGAAGCCACGCAAATAAATTTCTTCCGCGCTAATTGCGAATCCGGACAGATATTGAAATGAAATGTCACGTTAGGGCTACGTTTTTCGCTGAAATACATGAGCAAGTAACCGATTCGACTGCTTACCGTGCTCTTGTCGCCATGATTGGCTAATTTAACCCACTGTTAAGACATAGTGAGGTCATTTAGGTGAAATCGTAGAGTTTAAGCATGCCTAAACACAAAGCTAAATTAGAGCTTAAATTGATCATTGGATTCGCGGCACTAATTTAGACATGCTTAACCTCTACAATTTCACCTAAATGACCTTACTATGTCTTTACGGTGGGTTAAATTAGCCAATCATGGCGACAAGAGCACGGTAAGCAGTCGAATCGGTTATTTGCTCGTGTATTTCAGCGAAAACGTAGCCCTAACGTGACATTTCATTTCAATATCTGTCTGGATTCGCAAAAACGTGGCTACAGAATTTGACTTGTCACTGATAATCTTGATACAATTCTGTCCTAGAGCTAGCTTTCCACAAGGCTTATCGTCGCTCAAATAAAAGGGGATAACTCTCCTGTATGCCCTTTGAGGCCAGGAAGACTAATTTCACTGTCTTTTCGCTGAATCAGGAATTGTTCAATTTAATTAAGAGTGCTTTTAACATGAAATCGGAGTCTAAATCAACATGAACGTAGACTATGTCAAGACCGCGGCGGAGGGCTTATCTATAACTTTCTAAAGGCCTGCATCGTCCTAAATGGACTGAACAAGAGCTTGCTACATCGAGAATTGATTAAACTTCCACCATTTCTTTTCTACAGTTGGCCAAAAGCTAGCGGCAAATGTACCAGATAGCAATTGTCACTACTGCGAATACTTAGCTAGCACCAATTTCACCAGTTCCTTTTACTTTGAACCGGTCATTTCGTCTGACATAGAGTTAGAAATCTCGCTTCTACAATCTAAAAAGGCTTCTGGGCTATATTCATGTCCTATTCACGTTTTGAAATGCTTAAAGAACGTACTTTCACCTCCCTTAGCCGAGCTTATCAACCTCTCTGTTCAAACTGGAAAGTATCCTTCCAAGTTAAAACACGCAAAAATTATCCCGGTATACAAAGGCGACGATGAGACCGACCCTAGCAACTACCGTCCTATTTCGTTACTTTCCGTCTTTAACAGGATTTTTGAAAAAATTATGTAACAACCGTTAAAAATCATACATCGAAGATAATGAACTTTTATATAAAGCCCAGTATGGCTTTAGAGAGACATTTTCCACTCAGCATGCAATTTTGGACATTGTGAGTATGATCCAAACAAATATGGACAAAAAAATGTTTACATGTGGCATTTTTCTGGACTTTAAGAAAGCGTTCGATACGGTCAATCACATTATTTTACTTGATAAATTGCACCATTATGGGATTAGAGGTATTGTACATGAGTGGTTTACGTCGTACTTAGCTAATCGAACACAAACAACACACATTGACAATGACCATATTTCATCCAAGAAGAACTCGATAACTGGAGTTCCACAAGGGTCTGTTCTAGGTCCTTTACTTTTCCTGATTTATATCAACGACATTTATCTGTATAGCAATAAACTTGGCTTTTATCTATTTGCTGATGACACAAACCTATTATACGCTGACAAGGACCTGAATACCCTGGAAACCGTTGTTAATAATGAGCTAAATAGTGTCTGTAACTGGCTTAATGCTAATAAACTAACCATTAATGCAAAGAAATCAAACTTTGTCATCTTTAGGCCAGCACAAAAAAGAATTAATCATCAGCCGTGTATCAGAATTTCGGATAAGAAAAATAATGGATTCGCGCTTCTTGAATGCAAAGATTATGTAAAATTTTTAGGAGTACTGATTGACAAAAACCTAACCTGGAGGCCTCATATTGATCATATTGCCTGGAAGATTAGCAAAATAATAGGTATAATTGCCAAGCTGAGGCACTATGTACCCTTAAATACCCTTCTTGAAATTTACTGTTCGCTGATATTTCCCTACACCCTCTACGGTATACTTGCTTGGGGTCAGGCTTCTCACTGTGAATTAAAAAAGATTCTCACTCTGCAAAAGCGCGCACTCCGCCTAATTTTCTTTGCCAGTAATAGATCCCATGCCATCCCTCTTTTTGTTGCTTCCAACATCTTACCTGTTAATATGCTCTACATTGAAACAGTCTCCACCATAATGCATGATGTTTCTACTCATTGTACACCTAAAAATATTTGTGAACTTTTTATACATGCATCTGACGTTCATGCATATAATACGCGTTTCTCGGGTGCAGATAATCTTTTTGTACAGAAATCTAGATTGAATATGAAACTTAAGTCATTTCCTGCGTTCGGTACGAGATTGTGGAACTGTGTACACCCAGATTGGCGTAAGCTCACGAAAAGAGCATTTAAAAGAAAAAAATCATGAATAAGTTGCTTCTAACTGTACTTGAGATTGAGGACTATTATGTTGATACCCATTCTGTAATATTGAATTTAAACACAAGTAATTATTACACCCTATAGCTATCAATTTCGCATGTAGTCGTATTTTTTACTTTACACATTTTAATTTGCTTTACCCTTGTACTATTATTGTACGTGTATCTATTTAGTAACTCTATCAATTCACTTTTTGCACAGTAAATATATATTGTAAAGAGTACAACCCGCCTAGATTAGCTCTGCTATAAGCGGGTGTGTAATCCTTTAAACTATAGACTCAAATAATAATAATAAATGGTTAAATGGTTCAAAATAAGCCATAGTTAGCAGTAAGCGAACACTCAACATCTTGTCGTTACGTCAATTATCGCCCGGAAGCCACGCAAATAAATTTCTTCCGCGCTAATTGCGAATCCGGACAGATATTGAAATGAAATGTCACGTTAGGGCTACGTTTTTCGCTGAAATACATGAGCAAGTAACCGATTCGACTGCTTACCGTGCTCTTGTCGCCATGATTGGCTAATTTAACCCACTGTTAAGACATAGTGAGGTCATTTAGGTGAAATCGTAGAGTTTAAGCATGCCTAAACACAAAGCTAAATTAGAGCTTAAATTGATCATTGGATTCGCGGCACTAATTTAGACATGCTTAACCTCTACAATTTCACCTAAATGACCTTACTATGTCTTTACGGTGGGTTAAATTAGCCAATCATGGCGACAAGAGCACGGTAAGCAGTCGAATCGGTTATTTGCTCGTGTATTTCAGCGAAAACGTAGCCCTAACGTGACATTTCATTTCAATATCTGTCTGGATTCGCAAAAACGTGGCTACAGAATTTGACTTGTCACTGATAATCTTGATACAATTCTGTCCTAGAGCTAGCTTTCCACAAGGCTTATCGTCGCTCAAATAAAAGGGGATAACTCTCCTGTATGCCCTTTGAGGCCAGGAAGACTAATTTCACTGTCTTTTCGCTGAATCAGGAATTGTTCAATTTAATTAAGAGTGCTTTTAACATGAAATCGGAGTCTAAATCAACATGAACGTAGACTATGTCAAGACCGCGGCGGAGGGCTTATCTATAACTTTCTAAAGGCCTGCATCGTCCTAAATGGACTGAACAAGAGCTTGCTACATCGAGAATTGATTAAACTTCCACCATTTCTTTTCTACAGTTGGCCAAAAGCTAGCGGCAAATGTACCAGATAGCAATTGTCACTACTGCCAATACTTAGCTAGCACCAATTTCACCAGTTCCTTTTACTTTGAACCGGTCATTTCGTCTGACATAGAGTTAGAAATCTCGCTTCTACAATCTAAAAAGGCTTCTGGGCTATATTCATGTCCTATTCACGTTTTGAAATGCTTAAAGAACGTACTTTCACCTCCCTTAGCCGAGCTTATCAACCTCTCTGTTCAAACTGGAAAGTATCCTTCCAAGTTAAAACACGCAAAAATTATCCCGGTATACAAAGGCGACGATGAGACCGACCCTAGCAACTACCGTCCTATTTCGTTACTTTCCGTCTTTAACAGGATTTTTGAAAAAATTATGTAACAACCGTTAAAAATCATACATCGAAGATAATGAACTTTTATATAAAGCCCAGTATGGCTTTAGAGAGACATTTTCCACTCAGCATGCAATTTTGGACATTGTGAGTATGAACCAAACAAATATGGACAAAAAAATGTTTACATGTGGCATTTTTCTGGACTTTAAGAAAGCGTTCGATACGGTCAATCACATTATTTTACTTGATAAATTGCACCATTATGGGATTAGAGGTATTGTACATGAGTGGTTTACGTCGTACTTAGCTAATCGAACACAAACAACACACATTGACAATGACCATATTTCATCCAAGAAGAACTCGATAACTGGAGTTCCACAAGGGTCTGTTCTAGGTCCTTTACTTTTCCTGATTTATATCAACGACATTTATCTGTATAGCAATAAACTTGGCTTTTATCTATTTGCTGATGACACAAACCTATTATACGCTGACAAGGACCTGAATACCCTGGAAACCGTTGTTAATAATGAGCTAAATAGTGTCTGTAACTGGCTTAATGCTAATAAACTAACCATTAATGCAAAGAAATCAAACTTTGTCATCTTTAGGCCAGCACAAAAAAGAATTAATCATCAGCCGTGTATCAGAATTTCGGATAAGAAAAATAATGGATTCGCGCTTCTTGAATGCAAAGATTATGTAAAATTTTTAGGAGTACTGATTGACAAAAACCTAACCTGGAGGCCTCATATTGATCATATTGCCTGGAAGATTAGCAAAATAATAGGTATAATTGCCAAGCTGAGGCACTATGTACCCTTAAATACCCTTCTTGAAATTTACTGTTCGCTGATATTTCCCTACACCCTCTACGGTATACTTGCTTGGGGTCAGGCTTCTCACTGTGAATTAAAAAAGATTCTCACTCTGCAAAAGCGCGCACTCCGCCTAATTTTCTTTGCCAGTAATAGATCCCATGCCATCCCTCTTTTTGTTGCTTCCAACATCTTACCTGTTAATATGCTCTACATTGAAACAGTCTCCACCATAATGCATGATGTTTCTACTCATTGTACACCTAAAAATATTTGTGAACTTTTTATACATGCATCTGACGTTCATGCATATAATACGCGTTTCTCGGGTGCAGATAATCTTTTTGTACAGAAATCTAGATTGAATATGAAACTTAAGTCATTTCCTGCGTTCGGTACGAGATTGTGGAACTGTGTACACCCAGATTGGCGTAAGCTCACGAAAAGAGCATTTAAAAGAAAAAAATCATGAATAAGTTGCTTCTAACTGTACTTGAGATTGAGGACTATTATGTTGATACCCATTCTGTAATATTGAATTTAAACACAAGTAATTATTACACCCTATAGCTATCAATTTCGCATGTAGTCGTATTTTTTACTTTACACATTTTAATTTGCTTTACCCTTGTACTATTATTGTACGTGTATCTATTTAGTAACTCTATCAATTCACTTTTTGCACAGTAAATATATATTGTAAAGAGTACAACCCGCCTAGATTAGCTCTGCTATAAGCGGGTGTGTAATCCTTTAAACTATAGACTCAAATAATAATAATAAATGGTTAAATGGTTCAAAATAAGCCATAGTTAGCAGTAAGCGAACACTCAACATCTTGTCGTTACGTCAATTATCGCCCGGAAGCCACGCAAATAAATTTCTTCCGCGCTAATTGCGAATCCGGACAGATATTGAAATGAAATGTCACGTTAGGGCTACGTTTTTCGCTGAAATACATGAGCAAGTAACCGATTCGACTGCTTACCGTGCTCTTGTCGCCATGATTGGCTAATTTAACCCACTGTTAAGACATAGTGAGGTCATTTAGGTGAAATCGTAGAGTTTAAGCATGCCTAAACACAAAGCTAAATTAGAGCTTAAATTGATCATTGGATTCGCGGCACTAATTTAGACATGCTTAACCTCTACAATTTCACCTAAATGACCTTACTATGTCTTTACGGTGGGTTAAATTAGCCAATCATGGCGACAAGAGCACGGTAAGCAGTCGAATCGGTTATTTGCTCGTGTATTTCAGCGAAAACGTAGCCCTAACGTGACATTTCATTTCAATATCTGTCTGGATTCGCAAAAACGTGGCTACAGAATTTGACTTGTCACTGATAATCTTGATACAATTCTGTCCTAGAGCTAGCTTTCCACAAGGCTTATCGTCGCTCAAATAAAAGGGGATAACTCTCCTGTATGCCCTTTGAGGCCAGGAAGACTAATTTCACTGTCTTTTCGCTGAATCAGGAATTGTTCAATTTAATTAAGAGTGCTTTTAACATGAAATCGGAGTCTAAATCAACATGAACGTAGACTATGTCAAGACCGCGGCGGAGGGCTTATCTATAACTTTCTAAAGGCCTGCATCGTCCTAAATGGACTGAACAAGAGCTTGCTACATCGAGAATTGATTAAACTTCCACCATTTCTTTTCTACAGTTGGCCAAAAGCTAGCGGCAAATGTACCAGATAGCAATTGTCACTACTGCGAATACTTAGCTAGCACCAATTTCACCAGTTCCTTTTACTTTGAACCGGTCATTTCGTCTGACATAGAGTTAGAAATCTCGCTTCTACAATCTAAAAAGGCTTCTGGGCTATATTCATGTCCTATTCACGTTTTGAAATGCTTAAAGAACGTACTTTCACCTCCCTTAGCCGAGCTTATCAACCTCTCTGTTCAAACTGGAAAGTATCCTTCCAAGTTAAAACACGCAAAAATTATCCCGGTATACAAAGGCGACGATGAGACCGACCCTAGCAACTACCGTCCTATTTCGTTACTTTCCGTCTTTAACAGGATTTTTGAAAAAATTATGTAACAACCGTTAAAAATCATACATCGAAGATAATGAACTTTTATATAAAGCCCAGTATGGCTTTAGAGAGACATTTTCCACTCAGCATGCAATTTTGGACATTGTGAGTATGAACCAAACAAATATGGACAAAAAAATGTTTACATGTGGCATTTTTCTGGACTTTAAGAAAGCGTTCGATACGGTCAATCACATTATTTTACTTGATAAATTGCACCATTATGGGATTAGAGGTATTGTACATGAGTGGTTTACGTCGTACTTAGCTAATCGAACACAAACAACACACATTGACAATGACCATATTTCATCCAAGAAGAACTCGATAACTGGAGTTCCACAAGGGTCTGTTCTAGGTCCTTTACTTTTCCTGATTTATATCAACGACATTTATCTGTATAGCAATAAACTTGGCTTTTATCTATTTGCTGATGACACAAACCTATTATATGCTGACAAGGACCTGAATACCCTGGAAACCGTTGTTAATAATGAGCTAAATAGTGTCTGTAACTGGCTTAATGCTAATAAACTAACCATTAATGCAAAGAAATCAAACTTTGTCATCTTTAGGCCAGCACAAAAAAGAATTAATCATCAGCCGTGTATCAGAATTTCGGATAAGAAAAATAATGGATTCGCGCTTCTTGAATGCAAAGATTATGTAAAATTTTTAGGAGTACTGATTGACAAAAACCTAACCTGGAGGCCTCATATTGATCATATTGCCTGGAAGATTAGCAAAATAATAGGTATAATTGCCAAGCTGAGGCACTATGTACCCTTAAATACCCTTCTTGAAATTTACTGTTCGCTGATATTTCCCTACACCCTCTACGGTATACTTGCTTGGGGTCAGGCTTCTCAGTGTGAATTAAAAAAGATTCTCACTCTGCAAAAGCGTGCACTCCGCCCAATTTTCTTTGCCAGTAATAGATCCCATGCCATCCCTTTTTTTGTTGCTTCCAACATCTTACCTGTTAATATGCTCTACATTGAAACGGTCTCCACCATAATATGCATGATGTTTCTACTCATTGTACACCTAAAAATATTTGTGAACTTTTTATACATGCATCTGACGTTCATGCATATAATACGCGTTTCTCGGGTGCAGATAATCTTTTTGTACAGAAATCTAGATTGAATATGAAACTTAAGTCATTTCCTGCGTTCGGTACGAGATTGTGGAACTGTGTACACCCAGATTGGCGTAAGCTCACGAAAAGAGCATTTAAAAGAAAAAAATCATGAACAAGTTGCTTCTAACTGTACTTGAGATTGAGGACTATTATGTTGATACCCATTCTGTAATATTGAATTTAAACACAAGTAATTATTACACCCTATAGCTATCAATTTCGCATGTAGTCGTATTTTTTACTTTACACATTTTAATTTGCTTTACCCTTGTACTATTATTGTACGTGTATCTATTTAGTAACTCTATCAATTCACTTTTTGCACAGTAAATATATATTGTAAAGAGTACAACCCGCCTAGATTAGCTCTGCTATAAGCGGGTGTGTAATCCTTTAAACTATAGACTCAAATAATAATAATAAATGGTTAAATGGTTCAAAATAAGCCATAGTTAGCAGTAAGCGAACACTCAACATCTTGTCGTTACGTCAATTATCGCCCGGAAGCCACGCAAATAAATTTCTTCCGCGCTAATTGCGAATCCGGACAGATATTGAAATGAAATGTCACGTTAGGGCTATGTTTTTCGCTGAAATACATGAGCAAGTAACCGATTCGACTGCTTACCGTGCTCTTGTCGCCATGATTGGCTAATTTAACCCACTGTTAAGACATAGTGAGGTCATTTAGGTGAAATCGTAGAGTTTAAGCATGCCTAAACACAAAGCTAAATTAGAGCTTAAATTGATCATTGGATTCGCGGCACTAATTTAGACATGCTTAACCTCTACAATTTCACCTAAATGACCTTACTATGTCTTTACGGTGGGTTAAATTAGCCAATCATGGCGACAAGAGCACGGTAAGCAGTCGAATCGGTTATTTGCTCGTGTATTTCAGCGAAAACGTAGCCCTAACGTGACATTTCATTTCAATATCTGTCTGGATTCGCAAAAACGTGGCTACAGAATTTGACTTGTCACTGATAATCTTGATACAATTCTGTCCTAGAGCTAGCTTTCCACAAGGCTTATCGTCGCTCAAATAAAAGGGGATAACTCTCCTGTATGCCCTTTGAGGCCAGGAAGACTAATTTCACTGTCTTTTCGCTGAATCAGGAATTGTTCAATTTAATTAAGAGTGCTTTTAACATGAAATCGGAGTCTAAATCAACATGAACGTAGACTATGTCAAGACCGCGGCGGAGGGCTTATCTATAACTTTCTAAAGGCCTGCATCGTCCTAAATGGACTGAACAAGAGCTTGCTACATCGAGAATTGATTAAACTTCCACCATTTCTTTTCTACAGTTGGCCAAAAGCTAGCGGCAAATGTACCAGATAGCAATTGTCACTACTGCCAATACTTAGCTAGCACCAATTTCACCAGTTCCTTTTACTTTGAACCGGTCATTTCGTCTGACATAGAGTTAGAAATCTCGCTTCTACAATCTAAAAAGGCTTCTGGGCTATATTCATGTCCTATTCACGTTTTGAAATGCTTAAAGAATGTACTTTCACCTCCCTTAGCCGAGCTTATCAACCTCTCTGTTCAAACTGGAAAGTATCCTTCCAAGTTAAAACACGCAAAAATTATCCCGGTATACAAAGGCGACGATGAGACCGACCCTAGCAACTACCGTCCTATTTCGTTACTTTCCGTCTTTAACAGGATTTTTGAAAAAATTATGTAACAACCGTTAAAAATCATACATCGAAGATAATGAACTTTTATATAAAGCCCAGTATGGCTTTAGAGAGACATTTTCCACTCAGCATGCAATTTTGGACATTGTGAGTATGATCCAAACAAATATGGACAAAAAAATGTTTACATGTGGCATTTTTCTGGACTTTAAGAAAGCGTTCGATACGGTCAATCACATTATTTTACTTGATAAATTGCACCATTATGGGATTAGAGGTATTGTACATGAGTGGTTTACGTCGTACTTAGCTAATCGAACACAAACAACACACATTGACAATGACCATATTTCATCCAAGAAGAACTCGATAACTGGAGTTCCACAAGGGTCTGTTCTAGGTCCTTTACTTTTCCTGATTTATATCAACGACATTTATCTGTATAGCAATAAACTTGGCTTTTATCTATTTGCTGATGACACAAACCTATTATACGCTGACAAGGACCTGAATACCCTGGAAACCGTTGTTAATAATGAGCTAAATAGTGTCTGTAACTGGCTTAATGCTAATAAACTAACCATTAATGCAAAGAAATCAAACTTTGTCATCTTTAGGCCAGCACAAAAAAGAATTAATCATCAGCCGTGTATCAGAATTTCGGATAAGAAAAATAATGGATTCGCGCTTCTTGAATGCAAAGATTATGTAAAATTTTTAGGAGTACTGATTGACAAAAACCTAACCTGGAGGCCTCATATTGATCATATTGCCTGGAAGATTAGCAAAATAATAGGTATAATTGCCAAGCTGAGGCACTATGTACCCTTAAATACCCTTCTTGAAATTTACTGTTCGCTGATATTTCCCTACACCCTCTACGGTATACTTGCTTGGGGTCAGGCTTCTCACTGTGAATTAAAAAAGATTCTCACTCTGCAAAAGCGCGCACTCCGCCTAATTTTCTTTGCCAGTAATAGATCCCATGCCATCCCTCTTTTTGTTGCTTCCAACATCTTACCTGTTAATATGCTCTACATTGAAACAGTCTCCACCATAATGCATGATGTTTCTACTCATTGTACACCTAAAAATATTTGTGAACTTTTTATACATGCATCTGACGTTCATGCATATAATACGCGTTTCTCGGGTGCAGATAATCTTTTTGTACAGAAATCTAGATTGAATATGAAACTTAAGTCATTTCCTGCGTTCGGTACGAGATTGTGGAACTGTGTACACCCAGATTGGCGTAAGCTCACGAAAAGAGCATTTAAAAGAAAAAAATCATGAATAAGTTGCTTCTAACTGTACTTGAGATTGAGGACTATTATGTTGATACCCATTCTGTAATATTGAATTTAAACACAAGTAATTATTACACCCTATAGCTATCAATTTCGCATGTAGTCGTATTTTTTACTTTACACATTTTAATTTGCTTTACCCTTGTACTATTATTGTACGTGTATCTATTTAGTAACTCTATCAATTCACTTTTTGCACAGTAAATATATATTGTAAAGAGTACAACCCGCCTAGATTAGCTCTGCTATAAGCGGGTGTGTAATCCTTTAAACTATAGACTCAAATAATAATAATAAATGGTTAAATGGTTCAAAATAAGCCATAGTTAGCAGTAAGCGAACACTCAACATCTTGTCGTTACGTCAATTATCGCCCGGAAGCCACGCAAATAAATTTCTTCCGCGCTAGCGAATCACAGACAGTTCTGATAGTTAGCTAAGCCGAGAACGCCTAAAATTGATAAAACAAGGAAATTCTACTCACGATCAGCGCTTGAACTCATGTTCTTCCCTCTGCTCGTGGCCATGCTTTGCTCGCAAATAGCAGTGTCCCGGATGAACTTGATTTTTGTCGAGTGCGGAACGGCAGATCCAGATTTCAACAGATTTTTTTCCAAGTCTTAAGCTACATCAATGTTCAGAGCAAATAACGCCAACAGCAGCTAGAAGTGTCTAGTCCATTGCACGTCTAAGCCCTAAATTGATGTCGCTAAAGCTTTTTGCTGTCTAAAGCAAGCACAACATTATCGCCACAGTGCTAACGGCCCACGTATAGTAGGGAGCTAGATGACGTCCCGTTTTCAGTGGGCCCTTCATGTACGACGCTTGCTAGCAAATCGTTAGACTTGCACCTTCATTGGACTTAATGATGTGCTCCGGCAGACTTCCTTTTAGACAGCAGTTATAGAACGCTGGTCGGTTGGCTCCCTCTCAGAGTCATAAAAACTGCTAGAAACACTGTTTTCATAAATCCAGACATATATTTCAACGGATTAATTAAATTGAACAATTCCTGATTCAAGGAAAAGACGGTGAAATTAGTCTTCCTGGCCTCAAAAGGCATACAGGAGAGTCATCCCCTTTTATTTGAGCTACGATAAGCCTTGTGGAAAGCTAGCTCTAGGACAGAATTGTATCAAGATTGTCAGTGACAAGTCAATTTCTTTAGCCACGTTTTTGCGAATCCAGACAGATATTGAAATGAAATGTCACGTTAGGGCTACGTTTTTCGCTGAAATACGTGAGCAAGTAACCGATTCGACTGCTTACCGTGCTCTTGTCGCCATGATTGGCTAATTTAACCCACCGTTAAGACATAGTGAGGTCATTTAGGTGAAATCGTAGAGTTTAAGCATGCCTAAACACAAAGCTAAATTAGAGCTTAAATTGATCATTGGATTCGCGGCACTAATTTAGACATGCTTAACCTCTACAATTTCACCTAAATGACCTTACTATGTCTTTACGGTGGGTTAAATTAGCCAATCATGGCGACAAGAGCACGGTAAGCAGTCGAATCGGTTATTTGCTCGTGTATTTCAGCGAAAACGTAGCCCTAACGTGACATTTCATTTCAATATCTGTCTGGATTCGCAAAAACGTGGCTACAGAATTTGACTTGTCACTGATAATCTTGATACAATTCTGTCCTAGAGCTAGCTTTCCACAAGGCTTATCGTCGCTCAAATAAAAGGGGATAACTCTCCTGTATGCCCTTTGAGGCCAGGAAGACTAATTTCACTGTCTTTTCGCTGAATCAGGAATTGTTCAATTTAATTAAGAGTGCTTTTAACATGAAATCGGAGTCTAAATCAACATGAACGTAGACTATGTCAAGACCGCGGCGGAGGGCTTATCTATAACTTTCTAAAGGCCTGCATCGTCCTAAATGGACTGAACAAGAGCTTGCTACATCGAGAATTGATTAAACTTCCACCATTTCTTTTCTACAGTTGGCCAAAAGCTAGCGGCAAATGTACCAGATAGCAATTGTCACTACTGCGAATACTTAGCTAGCACCAATTTCACCAGTTCCTTTTACTTTGAACCGGTCATTTCGTCTGACATAGAGTTAGAAATCTCGCTTCTACAATCTAAAAAGGCTTCTGGGCTATATTAATGTCCTATTCACGTTTTGAAATGCTTAAAGAACGTACTTTCACCTCCCTTAGCCGAGCTTATCAACCTCTCTGTTCAAACTGGAAAGTATCCTTCCAAGTTAAAACACGCAAAAATTATCCCGGTATACAAAGGCGACGATGAGACCGACCCTAGCAACTACCGTCCTATTTCGTTACTTTCCGTCTTTAACAGGATTTTTGAAAAAATTATGTAACAACCGTTAAAAATCATACATCGAAGATAATGAACTTTTATATAAAGCCCAGTATGGCTTTAGAGAGACATTTTCCACTCAGCATGCAATTTTGGACATTGTGAGTATGATCCAAACAAATCTGGACAAAAAAATGTTTACATGTGGCATTTTTCTGGACTTTAAGAAAGCGTTCGATATGGTCAATCACATTATTTTACTTGATAAATTGCACCATTATGGGATTAGAGGTATTGTACATGAGTGGTTTACGTCGTACTTAGCTAATCGAACACAAACAACACACATTGACAATGACCATATTTCATCCAAGAAGAACTCGATAACTGGAGTTCCACAAGGGTCTGTTCTAGGTCCTTTACTTTTCCTGATTTATATCAACGACATTTATCTGTATAGCAACAAACTTGGCTTTTATCTATTTGCTGATGACACAAACCTATTATATGCTGACAAGGACCTGAATACCCTGGAAACCGTTGTTAATAATGAGCTAAATAGTGTCTGTAACTGGCTTAATGCTAATAAACTAACCATTAATGCAAAGAAATCAAACTTTGTCATCTTTAGGCCAGCACAAAAAAGAATTAATCATCAGCCGTGTATCAGAATTTCGGATAAGAAAAATAATGGATTCGCGCTTCTTGAATGCAAAGATTATGTAAAATTTTTAGGAGTACTGATTGACAAAAACCTAACCTGGAGGCCTCATATTGATCATATTGCCTGGAAGATTAGCAAAATAATAGGTATAATTGCCAAGCTGAGGCACTATGTACCCTTAAATACCCTTCTTGAAATTTACTGTTCGCTGATATTTCCCTACACCCTCTACGGTATACTTGCTTGGGGTCAGGCTTCTCAGTGTGAATTAAAAAAGATTCTCACTCTGCAAAAGCGTGCACTCCGCCCAATTTTCTTTGCCAGTACAGTCGAACCTCGATTATCCGGACTCATCGGGACCTGGGTAAACAGTCCGGATAATCGAGAGTCCGGATAATCGAAAATATGAATATTAATGAGATCGCTCGTGTGTTTACATAAACCAAGCGGGAGGAACTACCATAAATGTCCGTGTATAAGCCGCATCTGTAGATAAGCCGCACCCCCAATTTGGAAGTGGAGATTTTGGAAAAAAAATAAAAACAATAAAGTTGGAAGTTCCAGTAGAGTTGTATTGCTATAAACAAACAAGGACAAACAATCAAGGTTTCGAAACACCGACATAGAAGTTGTCACCTTTCACATTTATCAAGTCTGAAGAAAGCGAAATTTCATTTGTGGTACCTTCTTTTTCGTTTGAATTTAAGACATCTTTAACTTAAAATGCTCTTTTGATCTGATTTTTTAAGATAATCACTTCGAAACACGCCATAAAGATGAAATTCCTTCGCCATTGAAACAAAACGAACAAGTGCTTAGTAGCCAAGCTTTAAGTGTGGGAGGAGTCTGGACTAGGGCCTGAGCGTCGTCTGTGCATCATAACACCAAAGCGGCCTTCACACCGCAAAGTTACACACATCAAAAAGATGTTTGGAAACCCGCAATAGGCGGAAAACTTCATGCAGAGCAGAAGCTTGATAATGCAGTCGACAAAGCTGCCGTAAAGGTGGTCAAAAACAACGAAACAGTTGGCCATTTATCTCACGAGTACTCGCGAATTTTGTCGTATTTCAAAGACACAAACGGCTCCTTTAGGAGCCACCACTCATCAAAAAGTCAATGAACAACAGCAACACGCTCTCAGTTTCTTTTATGTGTATTTCTTGACATCTTAAGAAGTTTTACGAATATTAATTAGGTTTTTCAGAACTCCAAACACAGATGTATCTGTGGATAAGCCGCACCCTTGATTTTTGGCTTCAATTTTGCGAAAAAAAGTGCGGCTTATAAATGGACGTTTACAAAAAGCTGAACGCATCAGAATATTTCTTTGTCTTGTCGCACTTGCGAATTTCGAAAAGCACACAGGATAATATGCTGTTTCAACAGTCTTTTGAAAGGATTATTGGGCTTTTGCGACTTTGTGTTTTCACTATCACAACTAATTAATATTCATGAAAAAATTGGGACCAGAGAAAAAAGTCCGGATAATCAAAAAGTCCGGATAATCGAGGTCCGGATAATCGAGGTTCGACTGTAATAGATCCCATGCCATCCCTTTTTTTGTTGCTTCCAACATCTTACCTGTTAATATGCTCTACATTGAAACGGTCTCCACCATAATGCATGATGTTTCTACTCATTGTACACCTAAAAATATTTGTGAACTTTTTATACATGCATCTGACGTTCATGCATATAATACGCGTTTCTCGGGTGCAGATAATCTTTTTGTACAGAAATCTAGATTGAATATGAAACTTAAGTCATTTCCTGCGTTCGGTACGAGATTGTGGAACTGTGTACACCCAGATTGGCGTAAGCTCACGAAAAGAGCATTTAAAAGAAAAAATTCATAAGTTGCTTCTAACTGTACTTGAGATTGAGGACTATTATGTTGATACCCATTCTGTAATATTGAATTTAAACACAAGTAATTATTACACCCTATAGCTATCAATTTCGCATGTAGTCGTATTTTTTACTTTACACATTTTAATTTGCTTTACCCTTGTACTATTATTGTACGTGTATCTATTTAGTAACTCTATCAATTCACTTTTTGCACAGTAAATATATATTGTAAAGAGTACAACCCGCCTAGATTAGCTCTGCTATAAGCGGGTGTGTAATCCTTTAAACTATAGACTCAAATAATAATAATAAATGGTTAAATGGTTCAAAATAAGCCATAGTTAGCAGTAAGCGAACACTCAACATCTTGTCGTTACGTCAATTATCGCCCGGAAGCCACGCAAATAAATTTCTTCCGCGCTAGCGAATCACAGACAGTTCTGATAGTTAGCTAAGCCGAGAACGCCTAAAATTGATAAAACAAGGAAATTCTACTCACGATCAGCGCTTGAACTCATGTTCTTCCCTCTGCTCGTGGCCATGCTTTGCTCGCAAATAGCAGTGTCCCGGATGAACTTGATTTTTGTCGAGTGCGGAACGGCAGATCCAGATTTCAACAGATTTTTTTCCAAGTCTTAAGCTACATCAATGTTCAGAGCAAATAACGCCAACAGCAGCTAGAAGTGTCTTGTCCATTGCACGTCTAAGCCCTAAATTGATGTCGCTAAAGCTTTTTGCTGTCTAAAGCAAGCACAACATTATCGCCACAGTGCTAACGGCCCACGTATAGTAGGGAGCTAGATGACGTCCCATTTTCAGTGGGCCCTTCATGTACGACGCTTGCTAGCAAATCGTTAGACTTGCACCTTCATTGGACTTAATGATGTCCTCCGGCAGACTTCCTTTTAGACAGCAGTTATAGAACGCTGGTCGGTTGGCTCCCTCTCAGAGTCATAAAAACTGCTAGAAACACTGTTTTCATAAATCCAGACATATATTTCAACGGATTAATTAAATTGAACAATTCCTGATTCAAGGAAAAGACGGTGAAATTAGTCTTCCTGGCCTCAAAAGGCATACAGGAGAGTCATCCCCTTTTATTTGAGCTACGATAAGCCTTGTGGAAAGCTAGCTCTAGGACAGAATTGTATCAAGATTGTCAGTGACAAGTCAATTTCTTTAGCCACGTTTTTGCGAATCCAGACAGATATTGAAATGAAATGTCACGTTAGGGCTACGTTTTTCGCTGAAATACGTGAGCAAGTAACCGATTCGACTGCTTACCGTGCTCTTGTCGCCATGATTGGCTAATTTAACCCACCGTTAAGACATAGTGAGGTCATTTAGGTGAAATCGTAGAGTTTAAGCATGCCTAAACACAAAGCTAAATTAGAGCTTAAATTGATCATTGGATTCGCGGCACTAATTTAGACATGCTTAACCTCTACAATTTCACCTAAATGACCTTACTATGTCTTTACGGTGGGTTAAATTAGCCAATCATGGCGACAAGAGCACGGTAAGCAGTCGAATCGGTTATTTGCTCGTGTATTTCAGCGAAAACGTAGCCCTAACGTGACATTTCATTTCAATATCTGTCTGGATTCGCAAAAACGTGGCTACAGAATTTGACTTGTCACTGATAATCTTGATACAATTCTGTCCTAGAGCTAGCTTTCCACAAGGCTTATCGTCGCTCAAATAAAAGGGGATAACTCTCCTGTATGCGCTTTGAGGCCAGGAAGACTAATTTCACTGTCTTTTCGCTGAATCAGGAATTGTTCAATTTAATTAAGAGTGCTTTTAACATGAAATCGGAGTCTAAATCAACATGAACGTAGACTATGTCAAGACCGCGGCGGAGGGCTTATCTATAACTTTCTAAAGGCCTGCATCGTCCTAAATGGACTGAACAAGAGCTTGCTACATCGAGAATTGATTAAACTTCCACCATTTCTTTTCTACAGTTGGCCAAAAGCTAGCGGCAAATGTACCAGATAGCAATTGTCACTACTGCGAATACTTAGCTAGCACCAATTTCACCAGTTCCTTTTACTTTGAACCGGTCATTTCGTCTGACATAGAGTTAGAAATCTCGCTTCTACAATCTAAAAAGGCTTCTGGGCTATATTAATGTCCTATTCACGTTTTGAAATGCTTAAAGAACGTACTTTCACCTCCCTTAGCCGAGCTTATCAACCTCTCTGTTCAAACTGGAAAGTATCCTTCCAAGTTAAAACACGCAAAAATTATCCCGGTATACAAAGGCGACGATGAGACCGACCCTAGCAACTACCGTCCTATTTCGTTACTTTCCGTCTTTAACAGGATTTTTGAAAAAATTATG
>OZ026607.1:22128605-22153605 GCA_964020085.1 Micromussa lordhowensis | reverse complement strand
AGTAACCGATTCGACTGCTTACCGTGCTCTTGTCGCCATGATTGGCTAATTTAACCCACCGTTAAGACATAGTGAGGTCATTTAGGTGAAATCGTAGAGTTTAAGCATGCCTAAACACAAAGCTAAATTAGAGCTTAAATTGATCATTGGATTCGCGGCACTAATTTAGACATGCTTAACCTCTACAATTTCACCTAAATGACCTTACTATGTCTTTACGGTGGGTTAAATTAGCCAATCATGGCGACAAGAGCACGGTAAGCAGTCGAATCGGTTATTTGCTCGTGTATTTCAGCGAAAACGTAGCCCTAACGTGACATTTCATTTCAATATCTGTCTGGATTCGCAAAAACGTGGCTACAGAATTTGACTTGTCACTGATAATCTTGATACAATTCTGTCCTAGAGCTAGCTTTCCACAAGGCTTATCGTCGCTCAAATAAAAGGGGATAACTCTCCTGTATGCCCTTTGAGGCCAGGAAGACTAATTTCACTGTCTTTTCGCTGAATCAGGAATTGTTCAATTTAATTAAGAGTGCTTTTAACATGAAATCGGAGTCTAAATCAACATGAACGTAGACTATGTCAAGACCGCGGCGGAGGGCTTATCTATAACTTTCTAAAGGCCTGCATCGTCCTAAATGGACTGAACAAGAGCTTGCTACATCGAGAATTGATTAAACTTCCACCATTTCTTTTCTACAGTTGGCCAAAAGCTAGCGGCAAATGTACCAGATAGCAATTGTCACTACTGCGAATACTTAGCTAGCACCAATTTCACCAGTTCCTTTTACTTTGAACCGGTCATTTCGTCTGACATAGAGTTAGAAATCTCGCTTCTACAATCTAAAAAGGCTTCTGGGCTATATTAATGTCCTATTCACGTTTTGAAATGCTTAAAGAACGTACTTTCACCTCCCTTAGCCGAGCTTATCAACCTCTCTGTTCAAACTGGAAAGTATCCTTCCAAGTTAAAACACGCAAAAATTATCCCGGTATACAAAGGCGACGATGAGACCGACCCTAGCAACTACCGTCCTAGTTGATAAAAGTGTTGTTTTTTGTCACTGACTTGTATATTACGGTAAGACGTTTCGGCTAACTCTTAAGCCTTCATCAGTTGAAAAAACCGCTTGATGTTACCGTCCTATTTCGTTACTTTCCGTCTTTAACAGGATTTTTGAAAAAATTATGTAACAACCGTTAAAAATCATACATCGAAGATAATGAACTTTTATATAAAGCCCAGTATGGCTTTAGAGAGACATTTTCCACTCAGCATGCAATTTTGGACATTGTGAGTATGATCCAAACAAATATGGACAAAAAAATGTTTACATGTGGCATTTTTCTGGACTTTAAGAAAGCGTTCGATACGGTCAATCACATTATTTTACTTGATAAATTGCACCATTATGGGATTAGAGGTATTGTACATGAGTGGTTTACGTCGTACTTAGCTAATCGAACACAAACAACACACATTGACAATGACCATATTTCATCCAAGAAGAACTCGATAACTGGAGTTCCACAAGGGTCTGTTCTAGGTCCTTTACTTTTCCTGATTTATATCAACGACATTTATCTGTATAGCAATAAACTTGGCTTTTATCTATTTGCTGATGACACAAGCCTATTATATGCTGACAAGGACCTGAATACCCTGGAAACCGTTGTTAATAATGAGCTAAATAGTGTCTGTAACTGGCTTAATGCTAATAAACTAACCATTAATGCAAAGAAATCAAACTTTGTCATCTTTAGGCCAGCACAAAAAAGAATTCATCATCAGAGGTGTATCAGAATTTCGGATAAGAAAAATAATGGATTCGCGCTTCTTGAATGCAAAGATTATGTAAAATTTTTAGGAGTACTGATTGACAAAAACCTAACCTGGAGGCCTCATATTGATCATATTGCCTGGAAGATTAGCAAAATAATAGGTATAATTGCCAAGCTGAGGCACTATGTACCCTTAAATACCCTTCTTGAAATTTACTGTTCGCTGATATTTCCCTACACCCTCTACGGTATACTTGCTTGGGGTCAGGCTTCTCAGTGTGAATTAAAAAAGATTCTCACTCTGCAAAAGCGCGCACTCCACCTAATTTTCTTTGCCAGTAATAGATCCCATGCCATCCCTCTTTTTGTTGCTTCCAACATCTTACCTGTTAATATGCTCTACATTGAAACGGTCTCCACCATAATGCATGATGTTTCTACTCATTGTACACCTAAAAATATTCGTGAACTTTTTATACATGCATCTGACGTTCATGCATATAATACGCGTTTCTCGGGTGCAGATAATCTTTTTGTACAGAAATCTAGATTGAATATGAAACTTAAGTCATTTCCTGCGTTCGGTACGAGATTGTGGAACTGTGTACACCCAGATTGGCGTAGGCTCACGAAAAGAGCATTTAAAAGAAAAAATTCATAAGTTGCTTCTAACTGTACTTGAGATTGAGGACTATTATGTTGATACCCATTCTGTAATATTGAATTTAAACACAAGTAATTATTACACCCTATAGCTATCAATTTCGCATGTAGTCGTATTTTTTACTTTACACATTTTAATTTGCTTTACCCTTGTACTATTATTGTACGTGTATCTATTTAGTAACTGTATCAATTCACTTTTTGCACAGTAAATATATATTGTAAAGAGTACAACCCGCCTAGATTAGCTCTGCTATAAGCGGGTGTGTAATCCTTTAAACTATAGACTCAAATAATAATAATAAATGGTTAAATGGTTCAAAATAAGCCATAGTTAGCAGTAAGCGAACACTCAACATCTTGTCGTTACGTCAATTATCGCCCGGAAGCCACGCAAATAAATTTCTTCCGCGCTAGCGAATCACAGACAGTTCTGATAGTTAGCTAAGCCGAGAACGCCTAAAATTGATAAAACAAGGAAATTCTACTCACGATCAGCGCTTGAACTCATGTTCTTCCCTCTGCTCGTGGCCATGCTTTGCTCGCAAATAGCAGTGTCCCGGATGAACTTGATTTTTGTCGAGTGCAGAACGGCAGATCCAGATTTCAACAGATTTTTTTCCAAGTCTTAAGCTACATCAATGTTCAGAGCAAATAACGCCAACAGCAGCTAGAAGTGTCTAGTCCATTGCACGTCTAAGCCCTAAATTGATGTCGCTAAAGCTTTTTGCTGTCTAAAGCAAGCACAACATTATCGCCACAGTGCTAACGGCCCACGTATAGTAGGGAGCTAGATGACGTCCCGTTTTCAGTGGGCCCTTCATGTACGACGCTTGCTAGCAAATCGTTAGACTTGCACCTTCATTGGACTTAATGATGTCCTCCGGCAGACTTCCTTTAGACAGCAGTTATAGAACGCTGGTCGGTTGGCTCCCTCTCAGAGTCATAAAAACTGCTAGAAACACTGTTTTCATAAATCCAGACATTTCACAAAGCTAAATTAGAGCTTAAATTGATCATTGGATTCGCGGCACTAATTTAGACATGCTTAACCTCTACAATTTCACCTAAATGACCTTACTATGTCTTTACGGTGGGTTAAATTAGCCAATCATGGCGACAAGAGCACGGTAAGCAGTCGAATCGGTTATTTGCTCGTGTATTTCAGCGAAAACGTGGCCCTAACGTGACATTTCATTTCAATATCTGTCTGGATTCGCAAAAACGTGGCTACAGAATTTGACTTGTCACTGATAATCTTGATACAATTCTGTCCTAGAGCTAGCTTTCCACAAGGCTTATCGTAGCTCAAATAAAAGGGGATGACTCTCCTGTATGCCTTTTGAGGCCAGGAAGACTAATTTCACTGTCTTTTCGCTGAATCAGGAATTGTTCAATTTAATTAAGAGTGCTTTTAACATGAAATCGGAGTCTAAATCAACATGAACGTAGACTATGTCAAGACCGCGGCGGAGAGCTTATCTATAACTTTCTAAAGGCCTGCATCGTCCTAAATGGACTGAACAAGAGCTTGCTACATCGAGAATTGATTAAACTTCCACCATTTCTTTTCTACAGTTGGCCAAAAGCTAGCGGCAAATGTACCAGATAGCAATTGTCACTACTGCGAATACTTAGCTAGCACCAATTTCACCAGTTCCTTTTACTTTGAACCGGTCATTTCGTCTGACATAGAGTTAGAAATCTCGCTTCTACAATCTAAAAAGGCTTCTGGGCTATATTAATGTCCTATTCACGTTTTGAAATGCTTAAAGAACGTACTTTCACCTCCCTTAGCCGAGCTTATCAACCTCTCTGTTCAAACTGGAAAGTATCCTTCCAAGTTAAAACACGCAAAAATTATCCCGGTATACAAAGGCGACGATGAGACCGACCCTAGCAACTACCGTCCTATTTCGTTACTTTCCGTCTTTAACAGGATTTTTGAAAAAATTATGTAACAACCGTTAAAAATCATACATCGAAGATAATGAACTTTTATATAAAGCCCAGTATGGCTTTAGAGAGACATTTTCCACTCAGCATGCAATTTTGGACATTGTGAGTATGATCCAAACAAATATGGACAAAAAAATGTTTACATGTGGCATTTTTCTGGACTTTAAGAAAGCGTTCGATACGGTCAATCACATTATTTTACTTGATAAATTGCACCATTATGGGATTAGAGGTATTGTACATGAGTGGTTTACGTCGTACTTAGCTAATCGAACACAAACAACACACATTGACAATGACCATATTTCATCCAAGAAGAACTCGATAACTGGAGTTCCACAAGGGTCTGTTCTAGGTCCTTTACTTTTCCTGATTTATATCAACGACATTTATCTGTATAGCAATAAACTTGGCTTTTATCTATTTGCTGATGACACAAACCTATTATATGCTGACAAGGACCTGAATACCCTGGAAACCGTTGTTAATAATGAGCTAAATAGTGTCTGTAACTGGCTTAATGCTAATAAACTAACCATTAATGCAAAGAAATCAAACTTTGTCATCTTTAGGCCAGCACAAAAAAGAATTAATCATCAGCCGTGTATCAGAATTTCGGATAAGAAAAATAATGGATTCGCGCTTCTTGAATGCAAAGATTATGTAAAATTTTTAGGAGTACTGATTGACAAAAACCTAACCTGGAGGCCTCGTATTGATCATATTGCCTTGAAGATTAGCAAAATAATAGGTATAATTGCCAAGCTGAGGCACTATGTACCTTTAAATACCCTTCTTGAAATTTACTGTTCGCTGATATTTCCCTACACGCTCTACGGTATACTTGCTTGGGGTCAGGCTTCTCAGTGTGAATTCAAAAAGATTCTCACTCTGCAAAAGCGCGCACTCCGCCTAATTTTCTTTGCCAGTAATAGATCCCATGCAATCCCTCTTTTTGTTGCTTCCAACATCTTACCTGTTAATATGCTCTACATTGAAACGGTCTCCACCATAATGCATGATGTTTCTACTCATTGTACACCTAAAAATATTCGTGAACTTTTTATACATGCACCTGACGTTCATGCATATAATACACGTTTCTCGGGTGCAGATAATCTTTTTGTACAGAAATCTAGATTGAATATGAAACTTAAGTCATTTCCTGCGTTCGGTACGAGATTGTGGAACTGTGTACACCCAGATTGGCGTAGGCTCACGAAAAGAGCATTTAAAAGAAAAAAATCATGAATAAGTTGCTTCTAACTGTACTTGAGATTGAGGACTATTATGTTGATACCCATTCTGTAATATTGAATTTAAACACAAGTAATTATTACACCCTATAGCTATCAATTTCGCATGTAGTCGTATTTTTTACTTTACACATTTTAATTTGCTTTACCCTTGTACTATTATTGTACGTGTATCTATTTAGTAACTGTATCAATTCACTTTTTGCACAGTAAATATATATTGTAAAGAGTACAACCCGCCTAGATTAGCTCTGCTATAAGCGGGTGTGTAATCCTTTAAACTATAGACTCAAATAATAATAATAAATGGTTAAATGGTTCAAAATAAGCCATAGTTAGCAGTAAGCGAACACTCAACATCTTGTCGTTACGTCAGTTATCGCCCGGAAGCCACGCAAATAAATTTCTTCCGCGCTAGCGAATCACAGACAGTTCTAATAGTTAGCTAAGCCGAGAACGCCTAAAATTGATAAAACAAGGAAATTCTACTCACGATCAGCCCTTGAACTCATGTTCTTCCCTCTGCTCGTGGCCATGCTTTGCTCGCAAATAGCAGTGTCCCGGATGAACTTGATTTTTGTCGAGTGCGGAACGGCAGATCCAGATTTCAACAGATTTTTTTCCAAGTCTTAAGCTACATCAATGTTCAGAGCAAATAACGCCAACAGCAGCTAGAAGTGTCTTGTCCATTGCACGTCTAAGCCCTAAATTGATGTCGCTAAAGCTTTTTGCTGTCTAAAGCAAGCACAACATTATCGCCACAGTGCTAACGGCCCACGTATAGTAGGGAGCTAGATGACGTCCCGTTTTCAGTGGGCCCTTCATGTACGACGCTTGCTAGCAAATCGTTAGACTTGCACCTTCATTGGACTTAATGATGTCCTCCGGCAGACTTCCTTTTAGACAGCAGTTATAGAACGCTGGTCGGTTGGCTCCCTCTCAGAGTCATAAAAACTGCTAGAAACACTGTTTTCATAAATCCAGACATATATTTCAACGGATTAATTAAATTGAACAATTCCTGATTCAAGGAAAAGACGGTGAAATTAGTCTTCCTGGCCTCAAAAGGCATACAGGAGAGTCATCCCCTTTTATTTGAGCTACGATAAGCCTTGTGGAAAGCTAGCTCTAGGACAGAATTGTATCAAGATTGTCAGTGACAAGTCAATTTCTTTAGCCACGTTTTTGCGAATCCAGACAGATATTGAAATGAAATGTCACGTTAGGGCTACGTTTTTCGCTGAAATACGTGAGCAAGTAACCGATTCGACTGCTTAACGTGCTCTTGTCGCCATGATTGGCTAATTTAACCCACCGTTAAGACATAGTGAGGTCATTTAGGTGAAATCGTAGAGTTTAAGCATGCCTAAACACAAAGCTAAATTAGAGCTTAAATTGATCATTGGATTCGCGGCACTAATTTAGACATGCTTAACCTCTACAATTTCACCTAAATGACCTTACTATGTCTTTACGGTGGGTTAAATTAGCCAATCATGGCGACAAGAGCACGGTAAGCAGTCGAATCGGTTATTTGCTCGTGTATTTCAGCGAAAACGTGGCCCTAACGTGACATTTCATTTCAATATCTGTCTGGATTCGCAAAAACGTGGCTACAGAATTTGACTTGTCACTGATAATCTTGATACAATTCTGTCCTAGAGCTAGCTTTCCACAAGGCTTATCGTAGCTCAAATAAAAGGGGATGACTCTCCTGTATGCCTTTTGAGGCCAGGAAGACTAATTTCACTGTCTTTTCGCTGAATCAGGAATTGTTCAATTTAATTAAGAGTGCTTTTAACATGAAATCGGAGTCTAAATCAACATGAACGTAGACTATGTCAAGACCGCGGCGGAGAGCTTATCTATAACTTTCTAAAGGCCTGCATCGTCCTAAATGGACTGAACAAGAGCTTGCTACATCGAGAATTGATTAAACTTCCACCATTTCTTTTCTACAGTTGGCCAAAAGCTAGCGGCAAATGTACCAGATAGCAATTGTCACTACTGCGAATACTTAGCTAGCACCAATTTCACCAGTTCCTTTTACTTTGAACCGGTCATTTCGTCTGACATAGAGTTAGAAATCTCGCTTCTACAATCTAAAAAGGCTTCTGGGCTATATTAATGTCCTATTCACGTTTTGAAATGCTTAAAGAACGTACTTTCACCTCCCTTAGCCGAGCTTATCAACCTCTCTGTTCAAACTGGAAAGTATCCTTCCAAGTTAAAACACGCAAAAATTATCCCGGTATACAAAGGCGACGATGAGACCGACCCTAGCAACTACCGTCCTATTTCGTTACTTTCCGTCTTTAACAGGATTTTTGAAAAAATTATGTAACAACCGTTAAAAATCATACATCGAAGATAATGAACTTTTATATAAAGCCCAGTATGGCTTTAGAGAGACATTTTCCACTCAGCATGCAATTTTGGACATTGTGAGTATGATCCAAACAAATATGGACAAAAAAATGTTTACATGTGGCATTTTTCTGGACTTTAAGAAAGCGTTCGATACGGTCAATCACATTATTTTACTTGATAAATTGCACCATTATGGGATTAGAGGTATTGTACATGAGTGGTTTACGTCGTACTTAGCTAATCGAACACAAACAACACACATTGACAATGACCATATTTCATCCAAGAAGAACTCGATAACTGGAGTTCCACAAGGGTCTGTTCTAGGTCCTTTACTTTTCCTGATTTATATCAACGACATTTATCTGTATAGCAATAAACTTGGCTTTTATCTATTTGCTGATGACACAAACCTATTATATGCTGACAAGGACCTGAATACCCTGGAAACCGTTGTTAATAATGAGCTAAATAGTGTCTGTAACTGGCTTAATGCTAATAAACTAACCATTAATGCAAAGAAATCAAACTTTGTCATCTTTAGGCCAGCACAAAAAAGAATTAATCATCAGCCGTGTATCAGAATTTCGGATAAGAAAAATAATGGATTCGCGCTTCTTGAATGCAAAGATTATGTAAAATTTTTAGGAGTACTGATTGACAAAAACCTAACCTGGAGGCCTCGTATTGATCATATTGCCTTGAAGATTAGCAAAATAATAGGTATAATTGCCAAGCTGAGGCACTATGTACCTTTAAATACCCTTCTTGAAATTTACTGTTCGCTGATATTTCCCTACACGCTCTACGGTATACTTGCTTGGGGTCAGGCTTCTCAGTGTGAATTCAAAAAGATTCTCACTCTGCAAAAGCGCGCACTCCGCCTAATTTTCTTTGCCAGTAATAGATCCCATGCAATCCCTCTTTTTGTTGCTTCCAACATCTTACCTGTTAATATGCTCTACATTGAAACGGTCTCCACCATAATGCATGATGTTTCTACTCATTGTACACCTAAAAATATTCGTGAACTTTTTATACATGCACCTGACGTTCATGCATATAATACACGTTTCTCGGGTGCAGATAATCTTTTTGTACAGAAATCTAGATTGAATATGAAACTTAAGTCATTTCCTGCGTTCGGTACGAGATTGTGGAACTGTGTACACCCAGATTGGCGTAGGCTCACGAAAAGAGCATTTAAAAGAAAAAAATCATGAATAAGTTGCTTCTAACTGTACTTGAGATTGAGGACTATTATGTTGATACCCATTCTGTAATATTGAATTTAAACACAAGTAATTATTACACCCTATAGCTATCAATTTCGCATGTAGTCGTATTTTTTACTTTACACATTTTAATTTGCTTTACCCTTGTACTATTATTGTACGTGTATCTATTTAGTAACTGTATCAATTCACTTTTTGCACAGTAAATATATATTGTAAAGAGTACAACCCGCCTAGATTAGCTCTGCTATAAGCGGGTGTGTAATCCTTTAAACTATAGACTCAAATAATAATAATAAATGGTTAAATGGTTCAAAATAAGCCATAGTTAGCAGTAAGCGAACACTCAACATCTTGTCGTTACGTCAGTTATCGCCCGGAAGCCACGCAAATAAATTTCTTCCGCGCTAGCGAATCACAGACAGTTCTAATAGTTAGCTAAGCCGAGAACGCCTAAAATTGATAAAACAAGGAAATTCTACTCACGATCAGCCCTTGAACTCATGTTCTTCCCTCTGCTCGTGGCCATGCTTTGCTCGCAAATAGCAGTGTCCCGGATGAACTTGATTTTTGTCGAGTGCGGAACGGCAGATCCAGATTTCAACAGATTTTTTTCCAAGTCTTAAGCTACATCAATGTTCAGAGCAAATAACGCCAACAGCAGCTAGAAGTGTCTTGTCCATTGCACGTCTAAGCCCTAAATTGATGTCGCTAAAGCTTTTTGCTGTCTAAAGCAAGCACAACATTATCGCCACAGTGCTAACGGCCCACGTATAGTAGGGAGCTAGATGACGTCCCGTTTTCAGTGGGCCCTTCATGTACGACGCTTGCTAGCAAATCGTTAGACTTGCACCTTCATTGGACTTAATGATGTCCTCCGGCAGACTTCCTTTTAGACAGCAGTTATAGAACGCTGGTCGGTTGGCTCCCTCTCAGAGTCATAAAAACTGCTAGAAACACTGTTTTCATAAATCCAGACATATATTTCAACGGATTAATTAAATTGAACAATTCCTGATTCAAGGAAAAGACGGTGAAATTAGTCTTCCTGGCCTCAAAAGGCATACAGGAGAGTCATCCCCTTTTATTTGAGCTACGATAAGCCTTGTGGAAAGCTAGCTCTAGGACAGAATTGTATCAAGATTGTCAGTGACAAGTCAATTTCTTTAGCCACGTTTTTGCGAATCCAGACAGATATTGAAATGAAATGTCACGTTAGGGCTACGTTTTTCGCTGAAATACGTGAGCAAGTAACCGATTCGACTGCTTAACGTGCTCTTGTCGCCATGATTGGCTAATTTAACCCACCGTTAAGACATAGTGAGGTCATTTAGGTGAAATCGTAGAGTTTAAGCATGCCTAAACACAAAGCTAAATTAGAGCTTAAATTGATCATTGGATTCGCGGCACTAATTTAGACATGCTTAACCTCTACAATTTCACCTAAATGACCTTACTATGTCTTTACGGTGGGTTAAATTAGCCAATCATGGCGACAAGAGCACGGTAAGCAGTCGAATCGGTTATTTGCTCGTGTATTTCAGCGAAAACGTGGCCCTAACGTGACATTTCATTTCAATATCTGTCTGGATTCGCAAAAACGTGGCTACAGAATTTGACTTGTCACTGATAATCTTGATACAATTCTGTCCTACAGCTAGCTTTCCACAAGGCTTATCGTAGCTCAAATAAAAGGGGATGACTCTCCTGTATGCCTTTTGAGGCCAGGAAGACTAATTTCACTGTCTTTTCGCTGAATCAGGAATTGTTCAATTTAATTAAGAGTGCTTTTAACATGAAATCGGAGTCTAAATCAACATGAACGTAGACTATGTCAAGACCGCGGCGGAGAGCTTATCTATAACTTTCTAAAGGCCTGCATCGTCCTAAATGGACTGAACAAGAGCTTGCTACATCGAGAATTGATTAAACTTCCACCATTTCTTTTCTACAGTTGGCCAAAAGCTAGCGGCAAATGTACCAGATAGCAATTGTCACTACTGCGAATACTTAGCTAGCACCAATTTCACCAGTTCCTTTTACTTTGAACCGGTCATTTCGTCTGACATAGAGTTAGAAATCTCGCTTCTACAATCTAAAAAGGCTTCTGGGCTATATTAATGTCCTATTCACGTTTTGAAATGCTTAAAGAACGTACTTTCACCTCCCTTAGCCGAGCTTATCAACCTCTCTGTTCAAACTGGAAAGTATCCTTCCAAGTTAAAACACGCAAAAATTATCCCGGTATACAAAGGCGACGATGAGACCGACCCTAGCAACTACCGTCCTATTTCGTTACTTTCCGTCTTTAACAGGATTTTTGAAAAAATTATGTAACAACCGTTAAAAATCATACATCGAAGATAATGAACTTTTATATAAAGCCCAGTATGGCTTTAGAGAGACATTTTCCACTCAGCATGCAATTTTGGACATTGTGAGTATGATCCAAACAAATATGGACAAAAAAATGTTTACATGTGGCATTTTTCTGGACTTTAAGAAAGCGTTCGATACGGTCAATCACATTATTTTACTTGATAAATTGCACCATTGTGGGATTAGAGGTATTGTACATGAGTGGTTTACGTCGTACTTAGCTAATCGAACACAAACAACACACATTGACAATGACCATATTTCATCCAAGAAGAACTCGATAACTGGAGTTCCACAAGGGTCTGTTCTAGGTCCTTTACTTTTCCTGATTTATATCAACGACATTTATCTGTATAGCAATAAACTTGGCTTTTATCTATTTGCTGATGACACAAACCTATTATATGCTGACAAGGACCTGAATACCCTGGAAACCGTTGTTAATAATTAGCTAAATAGTGTCTGTAACTGGCTTAATGCTAATAAACTAACCATTAATGCAAAGAAATCAAACTTTGTCATCTTTAGGCCAGCACAAAAAAGAATTAATCATCAGCCGTGTATCAGAATTTCGGATAAGAAAAATAATGGATTCGCGCTTCTTGAATGCAAAGATTATGTAAAATTTTTTAGGAGTACTGATTGACAAAAACCTAACCTGGAGGCCTCGTATTGCTCATATTGCCTTGAAGATTAGCAAAATAATAGGTATAATTGCCAAGCTGAGGCACTATGTACCTTTAAATACCCTTCTTGAAATTTACTGTTCGCTGATATTTCCCTACACGCTCTACGGTATACTTGCTTGGGGTCAGGCTTCTCAGTGTGAATTAAAAAAGATTCTCACTCTGCAAAAGCGCGCACTCCGCCTAATTTTCTTTGCCAGTAATAGATCCCATGCCATCCCTCTTTTTGTTGCTTCCAACATCTTACCTGTTAATATGCTCTACATTGAAACGGTCTCCACCATAATGCATGATGTTTCTACTCATTGTACACCTAAAAATGTTCGTGAACTTTTTATACATGCATCTGACGTTCATGCATATAATACGCGTTTCTCGGGTGCAGATAATCTTTTTGTACAGAAATCTAGATTGAATATGAAACTTAAGTCATTTCCTGCGTTTGGTACGAGATTGTGGAACTGTGTACACCCAGATTGGCGTAAGCTCACGAAAAGAGCATTTAAAAGAAAAAATTCATAAGTTGCTTCTAACTGTACTTGAGATTGAGGACTATTATGTTGATACCCATTCTGTAATATTGAATTTAAACACAAGTAATTATTACACCCTATAGCTATCAATTTCGCATGTAGTCGTATTTTTTACTTTACACATTTTAATTTGCTTTACCCTTGTACTATTATTGTACGTGTATCTATTTAGTAACTGTATCAATTCACTTTTTGCACAGTAAATATATATTGTAAAGAGTACAACCCGCCTAGATTAGCTCTGCTATAAGCGGGTGTGTAATCCTTTAAACTATAGACTCAAATAATAATAATAAATGGTTAAATGGTTCAAAATAAGCCATAGTTAGCAGTAAGCGAACACTCAACATCTTGTCGTTACGTCAATTATCGCCCGGAAGCCACGCAAATAAATTTCTTCCGCGCTAGCGAATCACAGACAGTTCTGATAGTTAGCTAAGCCGAGAACGCCTAAAATTGATAAAACAAGGAAATTCTACTCACGATCAGCGCTTGAACTCATGTTCTTCCCTCTGCTCGTGGCCATGCTTTGCTCGCAAATAGCAGTGTCCCGGATGAACTTGATTTTTGTCGAGTGCGGAACGGCAGATCCAGATTTCAACAGATTTTTTTCCAAGTCTTAAGCTACATCAATGTTCAGAGCAAATAATGCCAACAGCAGCTAGAAGTGTCTTGTCCATTGCACGTCTAAGCCCTAAATTGATGTCGCTAAAGCTTTTTGCTGTCTAAAGCAAGCACAACATTATCGCCACAGTGCTAACGGCCCACGTATAGTAGGGAGCTAGATGACGTCCCGTTTTCAGTGGGCCCTTCATGTACGACGCTTGCTAGCAAATCGTTAGACTTGCACCTTCATTGGACTTAATGATGTCCTCCGGCAGACTTCCTTTTAGACAGCAGTTATAGAACGCTGGTCGGTTGGCTCCCTCTCAGAGTCATAAAAACTGCTAGAAACACTGTTTTCATAAATCCAGACATATATTTCACAAAGCTAAATTAGAGCTTAAATAGATCATTGGATTCGCGGCACTAATTTAGAATGCTTAACCTCTACAATTTCACCTAAATGACCTTACTATGTCTTTACGGTGGGTTAAATTAGCCAATCATGGCGACAAGAGCACGGTAAGCAGTCGAATCGGTTATTTGCTCGTGTATTTCAGCGAAAACGTGGCCCTAACGTGACATTTCATTTCAATATCTGTCTGGATTCGCAAAAACGTGGCTACAGAATTTGACTTGTCACTGATAATCTTGATACAATTCTGTCCTAGAGCTAGCTTTCCACAAGGCTTATCGTAGCTCAAATAAAAGGGGATGACTCTCCTGTATGCCTTTTGAGGCCAGGAAGACTAATTTCACTGTCTTTTCGCTGAATCAGGAATTGTTCAATTTAATTAAGAGTGCTTTTAACATGAAATCGGAGTCTAAATCAACATGAACGTAGACTATGTCAAGACCGCGGCAGAGAGCTTATCTATAACTTTCTAAAGGCCTGCATCGTCCTAAATGGACTGAACAAGAGCTTGCTACATCGAGAATTGATTAAACTTCCACCATTTCTTTTCTACAGTTGGCCAAAAGCTAGCGGCAAATGTACCAGATAGCAATTGTCACTACTGCGAATACTTAGCTAGCACCAATTTCACCAGTTCCTTTTACTTTGAACCGGTCTTTTCGTCTGACATAGAGTTAGAAATCTCGCTTCTACAATCTAAAAAGGCTTCTGGGCTATATTAATGTCCTATTCACGTTTTGAAATGCTTAAAGAACGTACTTTCACCTCCCTTAGCCGAGCTTATCAACCTCTCTGTTCAAACTGGAAAGTATCCTTCCAAGTTAAAACACGCAAAAATTATCCCGGTATACAAAGGCGACGATGAGACCGACCCTAGCAACTACCGTCCTATTTCGTTACTTTCCGTCTTTAACAGGATTTTTGAAAAAATTATGTAACAACCGTTAAAAATCATACATCGAAGATAATGAACTTTTATATAAAGCCCAGTATGGCTTTAGAGAGACATTTTCCACTCAGCATGCAATTTTGGACATTGTGAGTATGATCCAAACAAATATGGACAAAAAAATGTTTACATGTGGCATTTTTCTGGACTTTAAGAAAGCGTTCGATACGGTCAATCACATTATTTTACTTGATAAATTGCACCATTATGGGATTAGAGGTATTGTACATGAGTGGTTTACGTCGTACTTAGCTAATCGAACACAAACAACACACATTGACAATGACCATATTTCATCCAAGAAGAACTCGATAACTGGAGTTCCACAAGGGTCTGTTCTAGGTCCTTTACTTTTCCTGATTTATATCAACGACATTTATCTGTATAGCAATAAACTTGGCTTTTATCTATTTGCTGATGACACAAACCTATTATATGCTGACAAGGACCTGAATACCCTGGAAACCGTTGTTAATAATTAGCTAAATAGTGTCTGTAACTGGCTTAATGCTAATAAACTAACCATTAATGCAAAGAAATCAAACTTTGTCATCTTTAGGCCAGCACAAAAAAGAATTAATCATCAGCCGTGTATCAGAATTTCGGATAAGAAAAATAATGGATTCGCGCTTCTTGAATGCAAAGATTATGTAAAATTTTTTAGGAGTACTGATTGACAAAAACCTAACCTGGAGGCCTCGTATTGCTCATATTGCCTTGAAGATTAGCAAAATAATAGGTATAATTGCCAAGCTGAGGCACTATGTACCTTTAAATACCCTTCTTGAAATTTACTGTTCGCTGATATTTCCCTACACGCTCTACGGTATACTTGCTTGGGGTCAGGCTTCTCAGTGTGAATTAAAAAAGATTCTCACTCTGCAAAAGCGCGCACTCCGCCTAATTTTCTTTGCCAGTAATAGATCCCATGCCATCCCTCTTTTTGTTGCTTCCAACATCTTACCTGTTAATATGCTCTACATTGAAACGGTCTCCACCATAATGCATGATGTTTCTACTCATTGTACACCTAAAAATGTTCGTGAACTTTTTATACATGCATCTGACGTTCATGCATATAATACGCGTTTCTCGGGTGCAGATAATCTTTTTGTACAGAAATCTAGATTGAATATGAAACTTAAGTCATTTCCTGCGTTTGGTACGAGATTGTGGAACTGTGTACACCCAGATTGGCGTAAGCTCACGAAAAGAGCATTTAAAAGAAAAAAATCATGAATAAGTTGCTTCTACCTGTACTTGAGATTGAGGACTATTATGTTGATACCCATTCTGTAATATTGAATTTAAACACAAGTAATTATTACACCCTATAGCTATCAATTTCGCATGTAGTCGTATTTTTTACTTTACACATTTTAATTTGCTTTACCCTTGTACTATTATTGTACGTGTATCTATTTAGTAACTGTATCAATTCACTTTTTGCACAGTAAATATATATTGTAAAGAGTACAACCCGCCTAGATTAGCTCTGCTATAAGCGGGTGTGTAATCCTTTAAACTATAGACTCAAATAATAATAATAAATGGTTAAATGGTTCAAAATAAGCCATAGTTAGCAGTAAGCGAACACTCAACATCTTGTCGTTACGTCAATTATCGCCCGGAAGCCACGCAAATAAATTTCTTCCGCGCTAGCGAATCACAGACAGTTCTGATAGTTAGCTAAGCGGAGAACGCCTAAAATTGATAAAACAAGGAAATTCTACTCACGATCAGCGCTTGAACTCATGTTCTTCCCTCTGCTCGTGGCCATGCTTTGCTCGCAAATAGCAGTGTCCCGGATGAACTTGATTTTTGTCGAGTGCGGAACGGCAGATCCAGATTTCAACAGATTTTTTTCCAAGTCTTAAGCTACATCAATGTTCAGAGCAAATAATGCCAACAGCAGCTAGAAGTGTCTTGTCCATTGCACGTCTAAGCCCTAAATTGATGTCGCTAAAGCTTTTTGCTGTCTAAAGCAAGCACAACATTATCGCCACAGTGCTAACGGCCCACGTATAGTAGGGAGCTAGATGACGTCCCGTTTTCAGTGGGCCCTTCATGTACGACGCTTGCTAGCAAATCGTTAGACTTGCACCTTCATTGGACTTAATGATGTCCTCCGGCAGACTTCCTTTTAGACAGCAGTTATAGAACGCTGGTCGGTTGGCTCCCTCTCAGAGTCATAAAAACTGCTAGAAACACTGTTTTCATAAATCCAGACATATATTTCACAAAGCTAAATTAGAGCTTAAATTGATCATTGGATTCGCGGCACTAATTTAGACATGCTTAACCTCTACAATTTCACCTAAATGACCTTACTATGTCTTTACGGTGGGTTAAATTAGCCAATCATGGCGACAAGAGCACGGTAAGCAGTCGAATCGGTTATTTGCTCGTGTATTTCAGCGAAAACGTAGCCCTAACGTGACATTTCATTTCAATATCTGTCTGGATTCGCAAAAACGTGGCTACAGAATTTGACTTGTCACTGATAATCTTGATACAATTCTGTCCTAGACCTAGCTTTCCACAAGGCTTATCGTAGCTCAAATAAAAGGGGATGACTCTCCTGTATGCCTTTTGAGGCCAGGAAGACTAATTTCACTGTCTTTTCGCTGAATCAGGAATTGTTCAATTTAATTAAGAGTGCTTTTAACATGAAATCGGAGTCTAAATCAACATGAACGTAGACTATGTCAAGACCGCGGCGGAGAGCTTATCTATAACTTTCTAAAGGCCTGCATCGTCCTAAATGGACTGAACAAGAGCTTGCTACATCGAGAATTGATTAAACTTCCACCATTTCTTTTCTACAGTTGGTCAAAAGCTAGCGGCAAATGTACCAGATAGCAATTGTCACTACTGCGAATACTTAGCTAGCACCAATTTCACCAGTTCCTTTTACTTTGAACCGGTCTTTTCGTCTGACATAGAGTTAGAAATCTCGCTTCTACAATCTAAAAAGGCTTCTGGGCTATATTAATGTCCTATTCACGTTTTGAAATGGTTAAAGAACGTACTTTCACCTCCCTTAGCCGAGCTTATCAACCTCTCTGTTCAAACTGGAAAGTATCCTTCCAAGTTAAAACACGCAAAAATTATCCCGGTATACAAAGGCGACGATGAGACCGACCCTAGCAACTACCGTCCTATTTCGTTACTTTCCGTCTTTAACAGGATTTTTGAAAAAATTATGTAACAACCGTTAAAAATCATACATCGAAGATAATGAACTTTTATATAAAGCCCAGTATGGCTTTAGAGAGACATTTTCCACTCAGCATGCAATTTTGGACATTGTGAGTATGATCCAAACAAATATGGACAAAAAAATGTTTACATGTGGCATTTTTCTGGACTTTAAGAAAGCGTTCGATACGGTCAATCACATTATTTTACTTGATAAATTGCACCATTATGGGATTAGAGGTATTGTACATGAGTGGTTTACGTCGTACTTAGCTAATCGAACACAAACAACACACATTGACAATGACCATATTTCATCCAAGAAGAACTCGATAACTGGAGTTCCACAAGGGTCTGTTCTAGGTCCTTTACTTTTCCTGATTTATATCAACGACATTTATCTGTATAGCAATAAACTTAGCTTTTATCTATTTGCTGATGACACAAACCTATTATATGCTGACAAGGACCTGAATACCCTGGAAACCGTTGTTAATAATGAGCTAAATAGTGTCTGTAACTGGCTTAATGCTAATAAACTAACCATTAATGCAAAGAAATCAAACTTTGTCATCTTTAGGCCAGCACAAAAAAGAATTAATCATCAGCCGTGTATCAGAATTTCGGATAAGAAAAATAATGGATTCGCGCTTCTTGAATGCAAAGATTATGTAAAATTTTTAGGAGTACTGATTGACAAAAACCTAACCTGGAGGCCTCGTATTGATCATATTGCCTTGAAGATTAGCAAAATAATAGGTATAATTGCCAAGCTGAGGCACTATGTACCTTTAAATACCCTTCTTGAAATTTACTGTTCGCTGATATTTCCCTACACGCTCTACGGTATACTTGCTTGGGGTCAGGCTTCTCAGTGTGAATTAAAAAAGATTCTCACTCTGCAAAAGCGCGCACTCCGCCTAATTTTCTTTGCCAGTAATAGATCCCATGCCATCCCTCTTTTTGTTGCTTCCAACATCTTACCTGTTAATATGCTCTACATTGAAACGGTCTCCACCATAATGCATGATGTTTCTACTCATTGTACACCTAAAAATGTTCATGAACTTTTTATACATGCATCTGACGTTCATGCATATAATACGCGTTTCTCGGGTGCAGATAATCTTTTTGTACAGAAATCTAGATTGAATATGAAACTTAAGTCATTTCCTGCGTTTGGTACGAGATTGTGGAACTGTGTACACCCAGATTGGCGTAAGCTCACGAAAAGAGCATTTAAAAGAAAAAATTCATAAGTTGCTTCTAACTGTACTTGAGATTGAGGACTATTATGTTGATACCCATTCTGTAATATTGAATTTAAACACAAGTAATTATTACACCCTATAGCTATCAATTTCGCATGTAGTCGTATTTTTTACTTTACACATTTTAATTTGCTTTACCCTTGTACTATTATTGTACGTGTATCTATTTAGTAACTGTATCAATTCACTTTTTGCACAGTAAATATATATTGTAAAGAGTACAACCCGCCTAGATTAGCTCTGCTATAAGCGGGTGTGTAATCCTTTAAACTATAGACTCAAATAATAATAATAAATGGTTAAATGGTTCAAAATAAGCCATAGTTAGCAGTAAGCGAACACTCAACATCTTGTCGTTACGTCAATTATCGCCCGGAAGCCACGCAAATAAATTTCTTCCGCGCTAGCGAATCACAGACAGTTCTGATAGTTAGCTAAGCCGAGAACGCCTAAAATTGATAAAACAAGGAAATTCTACTCACGATCAGCGCTTGAACTCATGTTCTTCCCTCTGCTCGTGGCCATGCTTTGCTCGCAAATAGCAGTGTCCCGGATGAACTTGATTTTTGTCGAGTGCGGAACGGCAGATCCAGATTTCAACAGATTTTTTTCCAAGTCTTAAGCTACATCAATGTTCCGAGCAAATAATGCCAACAGCAGCTAGAAGTGTCTTGTCCATTGCACGTCTAAGCCCTAAATTGATGTCGCTAAAGCTTTTTGCTGTCTAAAGCAAGCACAACATTATCGCCACAGTGCTAACGGCCCACGTATAGTAGGGAGCTAGATGACGTCCCGTTTTCAGTGGGCCCTTCATGTACGACGCTTGCTAGCAAATCGTTAGACTTGCACCTTCATTGGACTTAATGATGTCCTCCGGCAGACTTCCTTTTAGACAGCAGTTATAGAACGCTGGTCGGTTGGCTCCCTCTCAGAGTCATAAAAACTGCTAGAAACACTGTTTTCATAAATCCAGACATATATTTCACAAAGCTAAATTAGAGCTTAAATTGATCATTGGATTCGCGGCACTAATTTAGACATGCTTAACCTCTACAATTTCACCTAAATGACCTTACTATGTCTTTACGGTGGGTTAAATTAGCCAATCATGGCGACAAGAGCACGGTAAGCAGTCGAATCGGTTATTTGCTCGTGTATTTCAGCGAAAACGTGGCCCTAACGTGACATTTCATTTCAATATCTGTCTGGATTCGCAAAAACGTGGCTACAGAATTTGACTTGTCACTGATAATCTTGATACAATTCTGTCCTAGAGCTAGCTTTCCACAAGGCTTACCGTAGCTCAAATAAAAGGGGATGACTCTCCTGTATGCCTTTTGAGGCCAGGAAGACTAATTTCACTGTCTTTTCGCTGAATCAGGAATTGTTCAATTTAATTAAGAGTGCTTTTAACATGAAATCGGAGTCTAAATCAACATGAACGTAGACTATGTCAAGACCGCGGCAGAGAGCTTATCTATAACTTTCTAAAGGCCTGCATCGTCCTAAATGGACTGAACAAGAGCTTGCTACATCGAGAATTGATTAAACTTCCACCATTTCTTTTCTACAGTTGGCCAAAAGCTAGCGGCAAATGTACCAGATAGCAATTGTCACTACTGCGAATACTTAGCTAGCACCAATTTCACCAGTTCCTTTTACTTTGAAGCGGTCATTTCGTCTGACATAGAGTTAGAAATCTCGCTTCTACAATCTAAAAAGGCTTCTGGGCTATATTAATGTCCTATTCACGTTTTGAAATGCTTAAAGAACGTACTTTCACCTCCCTTAGCCGAGCTTATCAACCTCTCTGTTCAAACTGGAAAGTATCCTTCCAAGTTAAAACACGCAAAAATTATCCCGGTATACAAAGGCGACGATGAGACCGACCCTAGCAACTACCGTCCTATTTCGTTACTTTCCGTCTTTAACAGGATTTTTGAAAAAATTATGTAACAACCGTTAAAAATCATACATCGAAGATAATGAACTTTTATATAAAGCCCAGTATGGCTTTAGAGAGACATTTTCCACTCAGCATGCAATTTTGGACATTGTGAGTATGATCCAAACAAATATGGACAAAAAAATGTTTACATGTGGCATTTTTCTGGACTTTAAGAAAGCGTTCGATACGGTCAATCACATTATTTTACTTGATAAATTGCACCATTATGGGATTAGAGGTATTGTACATGAGTGGTTTACGTCGTACTTAGCTAATCGAACACAAACAACACACATTGACAATGACCATATTTCATCCAAGAAGAACTCGATAACTGGAGTTCCACAAGGGTCTGTTCTAGGTCCTTTACTTTTCCTGATTTATATCAACGACATTTATCTGTATAGCAATAAACTTGGCTTTTATCTATTTGCTGATGACACAAACCTATTATATGCTGACAAGGACCTGAATACCCTGGAAACCGTTGTTAATAATGAGCTAAATAGTGTCTGTAACTGGCTTAATGCTAATAAACTAACCATTAATGCAAAGAAATCAAACTTTGTCATCTTTAGGCCAGCACAAAAAAGAATTAATCATCAGCCGTGTATCAGAATTTCGGATAAGAAAAATAATGGATTCGCGCTTCTTGAATGCAAAGATTATGTAAAATTTTTAGGAGTACTGATTGACAAAAACCTAACCTGGAGGCCTCGTATTGATCATATTGCCTTGAAGATTAGCAAAATAATAGGTATAATTGCCAAGCTGAGGCACTATGTACCTTTAAATACCCTTCTTGAAATTTACTGTTCGCTGATATTTCCCTACACGCTCTACGGTATACTTGCTTGGGGTCAGGCTTCTCAGTGTGAATTAAAAAAGATTCTCACTCTGCAAAAGCGCGCACTCCGCCTAATTTTCTTTGCCAGTAATAGATCCCATGCCATCCCTCTTTTTGTTGCTTCCAACATCTTACCTGTTAATATGCTCTACATTGAAACGGTCTCCACCATAATGCATGATGTTTCTACTCATTGTACACCTAAAAATGTTCGTGAACTTTTTATACATGCATCTGACGTTCATGCATATAATACGCGTTTCTCGGGTGCAGATAATCTTTTTGTACAGAAATCTAGATTGAATATGAAACTTAAGTCATTTCCTGCGTTTGGTACGAGATTGTGGAACTGTGTACACCCAGATTGGCGTAAGCTCACGAAAAGAGCATTTAAAAGAAAAAATTCATAAGTTGCTTCTAACTGTACTTGAGATTGAGGACTATTATGTTGATACCCATTCTGTAATATTGAATTTAAACACAAGTAATTATTACACCCTATAGCTATCAATTTCGCATGTAGTCGTATTTTTTACTTTACACATTTTAATTTGCTTTACCCTTGTACTATTATTGTACGTGTATCTATTTAGTAACTGTATCAATTCACTTTTTGCACAGTAAATATATATTGTAAAGAGTACAACCCGCCTAGATTAGCTCTGCTATAAGCGGGTGTGTAATCCTTTAAACTATAGACTCAAATAATAATAATAAATGGTTAAATGGTTCAAAATAAGCCATAGTTAGCAGTAAGCGAACACTCAACATCTTGTCGTTACGTCAATTATCGCCCGGAAGCCACGCAAATAAATTTCTTCCACGCTAGCGAATCACAGACAGTTCTGATAGTTAGCTAAGCCGAGAACGCCTACAATTGATAAAACAAGGAAATTCTACTCACGATCAGCGCTTGAACTCATGTTCTTCCCTCTGCTCGTGGCCATGCTTTGCTCGCAAATAGCAGTGTCCCGGATGAACTTGATTTTTGTCGAGTGCGGAACGGCAGATCCAGATTTCAACAGATTTTTTTCCAAGTCTTAAGCTACATCAATGTTCAGAGTAAATAACGCCAACAGCAGCTAGAAGTGTCTAGTCCATTGCACGTCTAAGCCCTAAATTGATGTCGCTAAAGCTTTTTGCTGTCTAAAGCAAGCACAACATTATCGCCACAGTGCTAACGGCCCACGTATAGTAGGGAGCTAGATGACGTCCCGTTTTCAGTGGGCCCTTCATGTACGACGCTTGCTAGCAAATCGTTAGACTTGCACCTTCATTGGACTTAATGATGTCCTCCGGCAGACTTCCTTTAGACAGCAGTTATAGAACGCTGGTCGGTTGGCTCCCTCTCAGAGTCATAAAAACTGCTAGAAACACTGTTTTCATAAATCCAGACATATATTTCAACGGATTAATTAAATTGAACAATTCCTGATTCAAGGAAAAGACGGTGAAATTAGTCTTCCTGGCCTCAAAAGGCATACAGGAGAGTCATCCCCTTTTATTTGAGCTACGATAAGCCTTGTGGAAAGCTAGCTCTAGGACAGAATTGTATCAAGATTGTCAGTGACAAGTCAATTTCTTTAGCCACGTTTTTGCGAATCCAGACAGATATTGAAATGAAATGTCACGTTAGGGCTACGTTTTCGCTGAAATACATGAGCAAATAACCGATTCGACTGCTTACCGTGCTCTTGTCGCCATGATTGGCTAATTTAACCCACCGTTAAGACATAGTGAGGTCATTTAGGTGAAATCGTAGAGTTTAAGCATGCCTAAACACAAAGCTAAATTAGAGCTTAAATTGATCATTGGATTCGCGGCACTAATTTAGACATGCTTAACCTCTACAATTTCACCTAAATGACCTTACTATGTCTTTACGGTGGGTTAAATTAGCCAATCATGGCGACAAGAGCACGGTAAGCAGTCGAATCGGTTATTTGCTCGTGTATTTCAGCGAAAACGTGGCCCTAACGTGACATTTCATTTCAATATCTGTCTGGATTCGCAAAAACGTGGCTACAGAATTTGACTTGTCACTGATAATCTTGATACAATTCTGTCCTAGAGCTAGCTTTCCACAAGGCTTATCGTCGCTCAAATAAAAGGGGATAACTCTCCTGTATGCCCTTTGAGGCCAGGAAGACTAATTTCACTGTCTTTTCGCTGAATCAGGAATTGTTCAATTTAATTAAGAGTGCTTTTAACATGAAATCGGAGTCTAAATCAACATGAACGTAGACTATGTCAAGACCGCGGCGGAGAGCTTATCTATAACTTTCTAAAGGCCTGCATCGTCCTAAATGGACTGAACAAGAGCTTGCTACATTGAGAATTGATTAAACTTCCACCATTTCTTTTCTACAGTTGGCCAAAAGCTAGCGGCAAATGTACCAGATAGCAATTGTCACTACTGCGAATACTTAGCTAGCACCAATTTCACCAGTTCCTTTTACTTTGAACCGGTCATTTCGTCTGACATAGAGTTAGAAATCTCGCTTCTACAATCTAAAAAGGCTTCTGGGCTATATTAATGTCCTATTCACGTTTTGAAATGCTTAAAGAACGTACTTTCACCTCCCTTAGCCGAGCTTATCAACCTCTCTGTTCAAACTGGAAAGTATCCTTCCAAGTTAAAACACGCAAAAATTATCCCGGTATACAAAGGCGACGATGAGACAGACCCTAGCAACTACCGTCCTATTTCGTTACTTTCCGTCTTTAACAGGATTTTTGAAAAAATTATGTAACAACCGTTAAAAATCATACATCGAAGATAATGAACTTTTATATAAAGCCCAGTATGGCTTTAGAGAGACATTTTCCACTCAGTATGCAATTTTGGACATTGTGAGTATGATCCAAACAAATATGGACAAAAAAATGTTTACATGTGG
>OZ026607.1:22091105-22111105 GCA_964020085.1 Micromussa lordhowensis | reverse complement strand
ATTCAAAGGAAATTTGTAGAACCGTTGGCTAGCCTTCGACTATGCAGGCAAGGATTAGACAGTTCCAAACTTAGTTCCATTTATATGCTCCCATTTAAAATAACCAAAGAAACAAAATTAAGCATATTTCAATATAAGATTATTCATAATATTCTTCCACATGGGGTTCTGTTACACAGAATGAAAATCGTAAACTCTCCTCTCTGCATACATTGTGATTCCCTAGAAACGCTCTCCCATATGCTAGTTAACTGTATAGTAATTCAAAAGTTTTGGTTTGAAGTAATTAGCTGGTGGAAGAATCACAGTGGTGAAATTTTGCTATTTGATGACTTAAGTATAATGTATGGCTATAATCCCGAAGATCCTAAAAGGCAAATCCTTAACTATTATATCCTTCTTGGCAAGAGACATATCTTCCTGCAAAGGAGCGAAATCAAACCCCCAAGCTTTGATCACTTTCTTGAATTCGTTAAAGACAGGTTAATTGTACAAAGATCGATTTTTTATTCCAAAGGACAAAAAGCAAAGTTTCTTTCACAATGGAAGCCTCTCCTTTCCTTACTGTAAATAATTATGATCTAATCTACGTATGCGTGAAGCAAGCCTGGTTGCAGTGTATATTGTGTTAATCGTTTGAAATCTTAATTCTTAATTGTAATTTTTTTTTGTAACTTTAAATTTTGTAGTGAAAGTGTTGCAAGAGATGTAGTGGTAATAAAGAAAAAAAAAATTTATAGAAATTAACCCAAAGCAAATACGCACGCTGTTTGGTTTAAAATTGGTTTCTATAACTCAATAGAAACACAGAACTAGCACGAGTTGTTGACATAATGATAGCATGAACAAAGAGAATTTACATTTTGATGATCGAAGTAAATAAGTTTTTCTATTTCTTCATCACGGTATTTTTTAAACGAAATAGAAAACATGTTCTCCATGTTTCTATCAAGTTATAGAAACACTCGTGAAAGTTTGGGAGAACTCGAAAAAGCTGTGGAAACACTCACCTGCAGCTCGTGTTCCCACAGCATTTCTCATTCTCCCAAATTTCACTCGTGTTTCTATTACTCGATGGAAACACAGCACATGTTTTCTATTTCTTAATTATAAGCGTAATAGAAGGTTAATGTTGACAAGTCCAGTGTTGGAAATTTGCACTCGCCTGCTCGTCAATACGAGTGTGAAAAGCGTCAAGTGAGTACAAATCATTGATCACTCCCTCGTTTGGCGAGTATGATTTTCTGTTTGGGGAATTTAAGCTTAAATATTGAGAACACTCCTTTTTATTTTCCATTTTGGCAAGAATATCTCTAAATGAAAACTTACCATTGCTTTTATTTTAATTTTTTAACTTTCAAGATGCCCAAATAATTTGAAAATAATACTCAACACAGCGTTTCATAAAGAGAACAAATGAACTATGGCTTTCTCCAGTGATAATTTACATAACGGTTGCACATCAATGAAGGGATACTGCTAGTCTAACATGTACTACTAATGCAATATTCTCATAGATTTTTGTTAGCAATAAGAAGGGTTCAATTGAAAAACAAAAAATGACAATATTTTTTGATCAGTAGTAAGTTCCATTTTGGTCTTTGTAAGCTGTATATATATATAGTGATTTACACAGTAGAAAAAATGTTCATGTTTAGAATTCACTACATACAGCATATATAGTTATTATTATGACTAATATATATGTCAAAATCGGTCAGAATCCTAGAAGGTTATTTTCAGATAGAATTTTATGATCATGGCAAAATTTATTTAATTATATGACTGAAAAAGAAATCAGTGATAGAATAATATTTAACAATTTTGTAATATTTAAAATTTCTTTATTTAAAAAGAAAATGATATAAAGATATCCAGTATTCATGCTGGAAATAAGATGCAAGAATTTTCTGATCATATGACACCAAAATGGTTGCAATAAAAATATTTGAACGGTACGTGCAGCAGATTGATGTTTACATTAGTCATACATTACATCAATATCTTTGCCTGGACAGATGGGTGACAAATGACTATAGGATTTGGGTAAGTTTTTCCTATAATATTGTTCAGTGTCTTATGGTACATGCACAGGTAAAAGTGTGGACTGCACTTATAGCTTACAGTAGCTTGCGATTTTTGGCACTCATCAAAGATCCTGTTGCCAAGGTGTCGTTATATGAACATGGCAGTCATTTACAAAGTGTTTTAGTGAGTATAAAGCTTTTTGAAAAACACTAGGCTTTTCATTTAACTGACAGCAATTTACAGAATTCAATACAAGTTACATTGCTTTTGCTAAAATGAAATTTAAGTGTCATGTGTGTTGTTAGGAGTCACTGAACCAGCAGCTAAGTCTGTTTACTGCTGTCTGTCATTACTTATCAACAATAATAATAATAATAATAATAATAATAATAATAATAACAATAATAATAATAATAATAATAATAATAATAATTGGAACTTATATAGCGCATTTTTCATGGTAGGCATGATCAAATGCGCTTTACAATTCTGAGTGAAATGATTAAAAATATATGAAATTTACAAGCAGTTAAAATTGAAAATAAATAAATGAATAATTAATAATTAAAAATAAACATTTCTGATGGATTAAAATATATACTATTTACAAACTAAAAGCTTGTTTAAAAAGATATGTCTTGAGGTGGCACTTAAAACTTGAGAGTGAGTCAAGGCTAGTTATGTCATGGGGCAGATTGTTCCAGAGATTCGGGACTGCGTAACAAAATGCTCTTCCTCCAAGTGTAGAAAAGATCTTGCCACTGGGAATCTCAAGAATAATTCTTTGGCTGGATCTGAGCGAATATCTGCCAGGTGATTTTCGACAGACCAATTTGCAGATGTAATCAGGTACCATGCCGTGAATAGCTTTAAAAGTAAAGAGCAGAATTTTGAATTCAATACGGTACTTAACTGGAAGCCAGTGAAGCTGATGTAAGACCGGTGTGATATGGCTGAACTTCGGTTGCTTGAAAATTAGTCTTGCAGCTGCATTCCGAACTCTTTGTATCTTATCAATTTGTGCCTGTGGCAATCCATAGAGTAAGCTGTTGCAGTAATCTAATCGGCTCGACACAAACGCATGAATTAAGGTTTCCGTGGAGTTATGCACTAAATGTTTTCTTATTCGCTTAATATTGTGAAGATAATAGAATGACGTATTACAAATTTTGTTTATGTGTGAGTTCATCGACAGCTTGTCATCAACAAAAACACCAAGATTCCTCACAACTGACGATCTCATTACATCAGAGTTGCCCACGGTAATCGATGAAATATTAACTTTAGATAACTGTTGTCGGGTTCCTATGATAAGAAATTCTGTCTTTTCATCATTGAGGAGGAGTTTGTCGTGTTCCATCCATAAGCGTATGTCATTTATACAATCTTGCATGGCAATTATAGCGTCTTGTTGGCTAGATAACTCATCAGGCTCGAAGGAGAGATATAATTGTGAATCATCCGCATAGCAGTGAGAATCTGGAAGATGACGTTCAATGATTTTGAATAGCCTTGAAGAGTACATGATATATAATAGAGGACCAAGACACGATCCTTGTGGAACAGCCCAATCAAGAGAGAGACTGTCCGAGAGGGCGCCAGAAATAGAAACACGTTGTCTTCTGGCCGTCAAGTACGAGGTGAACCAATCTAATGGTGCTCCAGAAATTCCAAATGAAGTTTGAAGTCTACGCAGAAGTAAAGAGTGGTCAACTGTATCGAAAGCTGCGCTCAAGTCTAACAAGAAGATCTTTCAGATCTTATAACCGCGCTTTGAAAGTGTTTTCTTAGCACTACAAATGCAAAGCAGGGCACTTCCAAGGCAGAAGGCAGTCCTTTTTTGTCAAAAGCAATTTAGTCAATGTTTCACCAATTTGCTTTCGTATGATGTCGTGGCGCAGTCGAGTAGGCGTTCGCCTGCCAGGCTAGAGGTTGTGAGTTCGAATCCTGTGGGGGTTGAATTTTTTTTCCTTTTCTTTTTCTTATATTAACGTATATAAAGAAAAAGTTCACCGAAACAAAGCATTTGCCTTTCTGGCACTTAAAAAAATTTACCAAAACACCGCATTTCCTTTCCGATGAAAAATGATATTAATTAAGCACATAGATCTCGAAATCAAAGTATGTTTATAGCCTTATTTGAGCACTAAGTTGGGTGCCTTCAAAATATGAAATGGCGGGATGGCACTTAACAATGTGGGATACGGTTAATCCATACAATTTTTATGAGCTAACCACCTTCAAGTCAGTGGTATTTAGGCTAACTAAAGCACAATCTTATCTGTCACGTAGCGAAAGTAAAAGCTGGAGCGTACATTTCATGGCTGACGCGATACCTTTTTGGCTTATGTAATATTCTCTTTCAAACAAGTATAAATTTACATATGCTCCAAAATAACTTTGCTGTGAAAAAGAGTTTCTGGCGAGCACTGGGTTTAATTTTTTTTTTTTTGGGGGGGGGGGGGTAATTTTTTTTTTCGAGACCATATTAATTACCGTAGCTTCTGACGAAGTAAACAAGATCTTATTCGTTCGTCATGTCACAAAAGTGAAACCTAAAACGTCAGGCATTCCATAACTGACTTAATACCTTTTTTTAGCGCATTTAATATTCCCTTTGAATCCAAAGCTTCCATAAAACCAAAAGACAACAAGCTCCTGTTTACCTCACCAAATATTTTAAAATTTTCCTTTGAATCTCGTAACTCGTTTTAATGATAAAGCCAAAGAATTCACTTCAATTGCCTAAACCCACAAGGAATACTCGCAAAATTGCAAATAAATTAATGACTGTCGATTCTAGCGAAACAAGCACAATGTTATTCAACACGCTTCCCAAGAGAAAGTTGCATTGTCGACACATTCCATGAATGACGTAATTCCTTTTTATGTATTCAATACTCGCCTCAAATCAAGCACTTCAATAACACAAAAAGGCAATATATTTTCTACTAAATAAAGAGTAGAATATTCATACGATTTTCAGTACATTGATATTTCAACAGTTTTTAGCTAATAAACATCACAAGTTACGTGATTCGACACTTGGCCGAGTGGGAGTTTGGGTCTGGTCGCATACAAAAAAAAAAAAAAAACCCCGTGCAGAGCAAGAACCGCGCTCGGCCCATGGCCGCACGGTTAATAGAACAAGAAGAACAGCATGCTGAGAATATCGTTAGTAACTTTCAAAAGTGCCGTTTCTGTACTGTGGTTCTTTCGGTAGGCAGATTGTAGCAGTGGGTAAAGATCGTGTTTCTTCATATGATTGTCAATTTGAATAAACACAGCTCTTTCAGTTACCTTTGAAATGAAGGAAAGATTACTTACTGGCCAGTAATTCTTGAAAACAGTGTCGAGACCAGTCTTCTTAAGAATTGGTAGAACTAAGGCTTCTCTCCATGAGGAGGGAAAATGACCGCTATCCAGTGAAATGTTTATCATTTTAGTTATCACTGGTAGAAGGACATCAATGCATTTAACTACCAGAGGTGTGGGTATCAGATCAAGAGCAGACGATTTTTTAGCCAGATTCATGACAATGCTGCGAGCTTCTTCTTCCGTGATCGCTTGGAAACTGCTAAATGACGGAACTTGTAGTTCCATAACGGGTGCACAATCTTGACAATCTTCATTTGTACACACTTTAAATTTGGATCTTATGTTACTGATCTTTTCAACGAAGAAGTTAGCCATCTCATTTGCAAGCATCGCTTTACTAGAATGAGGAGGAAGTGGAACATCAGAGTTTTGATTTAATAATTGTTTTGAGATCCTGAAAAGCTTTCCTTGATCCGAACTGTTTTCTTGTATAAGGTTATGATAGAAATCAAAGCGCGCCTTTTTAATCAAATTAGTAGCAAAGTTTCTCGCAGATTTATATGCAGTTAAGTCGTGTGTGGAGTTTGATAAACGCCATTTCTTTTCCGCTTTTCTTCGCAACCTTTTTGCGGTTAGAATCTGATCGTTGTACCACGGTATACGTCGCCTTTGGGGAATACTTTTCCTCTGAAGCGGAGCATGTTTGTCAAGAATAGATGTTAAAGTTCTATTGTAACAGTCTACAAGCTCATTCAGCTCCCTAGGGATATCTTGACAGATTTCGGAAGTTGCTAGATCACTGCAGAAAGAGTCCAGGTCAATTGATTTAATTTTCCTGTAAACCCGTTCCTTCAATACGATTTTCGGTTTCGTTGCTCTTAGCGTAGTTAATACAGATAAATGATCCGAGAAAAGATGATCAGTGACAGGCGAACCGCAGATGATGGAATCGGACTGACGCGTGATAATTAAGTCAATTGTGTGCCCAAGTTCATGAGTTGGTTGATTAACATGCTGACGAAGACCCATTGAATCTAACAAGTCTAATAATCTTGTTGCATCTGGATTAGTTAAGTCGTGAACGTTGAAATCGCCGGTAATAACTAATGGTTCAGTTGAGAGAATTAAAGTTGCCAGGTAATCTGCAAAGTCAGCAATAAAGGTGCTTGTGGTGACAGGATGTGAAGGCAAATAGGGCGGGCGGTAAAGGATAACAAGTCGAAAATTAAACGTGCCAGACGAAACAATGAGTTCTAAATATTCAAATGAACGAAGATCATTCGCTGCAACTTTTTGAACATTCAAACTTCCTCTGAAAATAAGTGCAGTTCCTCCTCCGCGACGATTTTTTCGCGAATGATCAATAAGCTTAAAACCAGTAGGCGTAACTTCTGCCCTGTGAGCATCGTCATTTTCGCTGAGCCATGTTTCTGTGAGAGCAAATAAATCTGCTTTGCAGCTGGTAACATAATCAACAAACTCGGCAGACTTGTTTTTAATTGATTGAACGTTCATAATAAAAAGGTGAAGCGAAGGCTGGCTAGGAGTGGATATCGCAGAGCATATTGAAGTTGTAGATATATTGATGCAGTTGCGAGGGTTATGGCCAAGTTGACGTTGATGATATAGATGGTTTACGTGGGCATACCTTCCATTGTTGATGCAAACTGGAATAGGTGTTGAACGAGAAACGTTGACAATCCTGGGTGTGTCGGTTTGGTTCGACGTAGCATTAAAATACTGGTGATCCTGGGATATCAAGGATGGTCCTGGATTAGTTTCGATATTGAATTCTGCGTCAGTGTTTGAATAATAGTGAAATTTCGAGTGCAGGTACTTTCGCTTACATCGGTGAGGATTGTAAACCTTCGTAGAGTCGTAACCAAGATGGCAAACACTTCTGTTAACATTTGAAATCATCGAATAAAACGAGATATATTGTGTTGTCATGCCGTATAATGCCTCATTTGATGCTATGGTTGCTGACTTACCATATCGCAGTTCAAACAAACTGCTGTGGCTAGCAAATAATGTGCAGAACAGAATCAACAGCAACTTAAACAAGGAGCTCGGTTTTTCATGCCAATCCGCCATGATACTCATGTCGTGAGATGTCACGCTACATTGGATCGCCCTCGCCTTGACAAAATCAAGAATTTCACTCGCCAAACTTTTCGTTTCGATTCCTGAAAATGTGTACCATAAGTAATGATAATAGGACTGAGTGGAGTCCAATTCAGTCTGTAATCATACAAGTCAGACTTTTTATGTCCAGGCCATACAAACCTGTCATTTTTTTTGCAATTTTTTGCAAATAAGATTGATGAAAAAAATTGTAATGATATCAAAATGGCTGGAATAAAAGTATTTAGTTGTTTTGTAGTTAATGGACTATTAATGGGATTTTCATGGGTTGCAGGAGTAATCATTTGCCCCATGAAATTAACAGGGAGTCAAATTTCATGGACCATAAAAATTCTGTGAAAAGGTAATTAAAGTAGTGTGAAAATTTTCATGGGCCATTAAAATTTCCCTGTTCAGGGGTTTTTCAGGAGCCATGAATTTTTCATGTCATTAAAATCCCGTGAAATTAACACCATGAAAATCTGGTGGTAATTTTCATGATGCATTTCCAATAACATGAAAATCCCATTAAATTACATTTCATTACCCCAGAAAATTTAATGGTATTTTCATGGACGTTTTTGTTTTTGATTTCAGAATAAAAATTTCATGGGCCATTAATTGGGAAGTTTTAAGAGGATTTTCATGGTAATTTTATAGCTTTTTTCATGGGATTTTCCCCATGAATTAACACCATGAACAACATGTTAAAATGGCATGAAAATGTTATGATTTTCCCATGTGTTTTTTCCCCACTAGCGGTGGGTCTTAAACATGGATTGGCCTGCCATTGGCTTTCCACTAATTGTTGATAATCACATGAAGTCTCGTCTCCACTCGGTACATGTGGTCGCAGATTGTATGCAACAACGCCGAACACAACAACAGAGATTTTCCGATCCGTACGGCTCTTCTCTCCTCAACAATTGCCAGAGACAAATTCCCAGAGAATAGATGTCCGCTTTCGGAGTTGGAGTTTCTCCCTTGAACAGTTCAGGTGCCCTATACATGTAGGCAAACATGCCTGTCAGATATGAATAGGTTGGACTAGCAGGTAGATTTTTGTCGCCTTTGTCCAATATTTGGACAATATTTGTCGCCTTTGTCCAAACGTCCTTAGAATCCACCAAAATATTGGCTGGTTTTAACATCTAAATGGGCAATATTCTGCCCGTGAATAAACTCCAACGCCATGGTTATGTGAGAGGCGAATTTTCTTCTTCTCTCCTCGTCGATAACCTCCTTTTCATTGTTCAGGATATTCCGTAATGTTCGCGACCCTTGACGCTGCTATTGTTCGTACAATGTGGGGATGGCAAAGCGATGCTATGGAAGTCTCTCCTTGAAAACTCTGCAACACTGCCAGCGGATTTTTGGAGTTTTCCTTCATTTTCTTAACCGCAACAGTTGTTCCACGATATTTTCCCCCGTAGACTGAGCCAAAGCCTCCGCTTCCTAACAGCTTTGAGATCTGAACGAGGGCTGCCTCGTCTTTCGCGAGAATTTCAATCTCTTGGACAAAGGCTTTACATGGAGGGGCCACTGTGTCTGCAGTTTCTTTGGACCGACTGCGAATATGTAATAGCTTATCAATCGCCAGCATTTGTTAGGGGGAAAATCACCTCGATCCAAGAGTTTTCTTTCTAGTTGTTTCAACCAATCATCAATTTATTTTATTAATTATTGCAAATTAAATTGGAAGAGCCACTGGCTGGAGATTTAATAAACTTACTACTACTTACATGTATGACAAGTGACATAAATCAAAGTCAACAAAGGAAATAGCACAATTGAATAATTGAATATAACACCCGAGAAGTTGTTGGTTCTCAATGTACTTGTCTTGTTTTCTTAAAAATTCCTAAGTGATAACATAACTTAACAATGCATTTGGGCACTTCAATAATTCATATATAAAAGCGTTCAAACAACTTTACACAAGATACTGATAAAAATTTCAATTTCCGCCTTCTCGAGATTTTTTACCAATTGTAAATAGGAGTCCAACCCACCTCATGTCGACTAAGGGTTTATTCGTAACAAAAACGATCAACCATTTCCAATTTCCGCCAATCATAGCTATCAAATAGTTGTAAGTGTGATTTGTAAGCCGAGCTGAAATGTGGGAAAAATGCAACAGTACCGTGGGAATAAAATTTTGTCAAGTTTTCAACATGCGGTTAATAATTATACCTCTGGTCTTACATTTTGTGCACTCATCAGTTGTCTAAAATGGAACGACTGGGTATATACCAATGCCTACTTTGCCCACGTTCGTTCGCAAAGTACTCGAGACTACACAAACATGTTAGATACGGTCACCACATAAGAAGCCGAAGGGCATATTGCGGTGTCTGTAATAAAAGGTATTTACATCCATGCTGCGACTCATGATACATACATTGTACCACTGCAAAGGAAGGCCACAGTGCCCTAGGTATTTTGGTTCCCGGCCATGATTTGCCCCAGATCATAGAGTAAAATATATTTATCATTTCTAAAATAGCTTGTTCATCTTTTTTTCAGGCATGACAGGTTTACCAGCTCGGTCTCATGATTTAAAGCCCAGTTATTAATAATTGTATTTCACTTCTTGATAATGGGATTTGAGTAAGTTGCAGTGATATGAGGGCTTTTCCAATTTCTAAATTCATTCACATTGTCAGATAAACATAGTCAATCCAAATAAGACATTTATACAGAAACTAAATTTCTGAAATCATTTAAGGTATCAGTGTACACCAAATTTGAACATTTTTCCAAAAAAATTGTTTTCGCTTTTTCAGATAGATCGTATTGCAACCTTTCATTTAAAAAAAATTCTATGAAAAAAGATTGATCCTAAGCAAAGTTATTAACAGAAAACGTTTCTTCCCATTAATTATCTCTAATTGATAGCTGTCAACACGTTGTCACGAGAAGTAAACTTGCATCACGTGACAGACACGATTTTCAAGAGTTTCACACGTTTGAGTTTGTATTTCTAAAGGACCGCTCATAGTTTATGATTGATCGGTGGGCGTAAGACTCGCAGTGCTTCGAGACATTAATCTCGCGCCAAACACATGTTCTCATCAGAGCTCAGTGCCAAGCATAGAGAGCGACTAGAAAAAGGGATGGCATATATCTTTTGCCAAGTTTTGCCAAAAGCGAACACTGCCGATTAAACTTGTAAGCTGACGCTCTTACTTTATGAGAGCAATCATTGTCCCTACCGGGTACCCCAAGCTAACTAATTGCACCGAAAAAAATATACCAGTGTGTCCTCCCCTGGGGAGAATTTGTCTCTACTTCGGTCCTTCCGATCATTTTGAATTTCCCGCTCGTATGCTAATCTCAAATTTTGAAAGCCCCCTTGCGTATTATGAAGCGTATGCTGCCATTGTCAACGGTTACCATATAAGGCCAAAGTTTAAATGTTTTTAATTGGCAACTGAGCCGCTTTTCTTGATACGAGTTCTATCATCAATAAAAGAGTCTTACTGATAAACTAACAGATAACTATCCAAAAGGGTACTGCAAATAATACATTATTTAATGATCTTTCATAACCAAATAAATTAATCCATTAAAAACTAATACCTGAGTGTTGCAGAAGAAGTCCCTTGGAGGAGGAATCTCCATTATCCATCTAAATGAGTAAACCAAATAACAATAAAGTATGATAAAAATCTAAAAAAACTCTCTCATCAATTCAAAAGAAACTCAGATTTTCAGGCAAAATTGTTTCCATTTTGGAATTGGGTACTTAACAAAATTATTGGCACTCAACTATACAATGTCTAATAACCAACCTTCGAGAACTTCTTTCATATCAAAAATATAGATTGCAGGGTTAATTTGACATATGTGACCTTCCATGCAAAAACGTACACTAACGCTTTTCCGTTAAACGGTCTAGACCGTTAAGTGTCCGTTTGGTATCCGTTTAAACGGATTGAAAAATCGTTAGAAACGTTTGAATAACCGTTGGAAAATTTCAGCTGGGCGTTTGTAGCGTTCAGAAAGTCGTTACAAATTTTCTCCCGGGCGTTTGAAGCGTTAACAAAATCGTTAGAAAATTTTCGCCGGCCGTTTGCATTAAGAAAATCGTTAGAATTTTTCAGAAAGCCGTTTGAAGAAGCGTTCCAAAAATCGTTAAGAAACTATCTATGCTGGTCGAATCATTCGAAAAAGAGTTCGGGAAAACGTTAGGTTGAGTGAACGTAAGCGTAAGTTCCACGTTAATAGCGACTGGTTCATTACTTACCCGTTGTTTATTTGCCTGCTGTGTATGATAACGGCGGAAGCGGGTAGTTTGATGCGATTTTTTGATCGTTATAACTCTAAACATTTTGAAAATCTTCTTCAGTCATAACTTGTTAACCAAATGCCCAAAAGTCCGATTTGAAATGATCCAACACAATCAATTCCACAGTCATAATGTCCAGCAACTCGCGTGTCAAGGCTTCGCACGAACCGAAAGTCAAACCATGTTGATTCTCGTTCCCAGGACATCCGTGTGGCAGTTGTCATAACAACAAAAATGTAACGTAACCAAGCAACTCTTTCAAGTTTGTTTATGATACGCATTCTTCAGCCAATTAGAATGCTGGTTTATTTTCCATTTATAGCAATTAGATCGCATGTTCAGCATCATTTCACGTGCCTCATCACACAAGAAAATTAAGGTCATGTCTGTCAATGACAAAGTCAGAGTAATTTGGAAAACAAACTGCAAGTGGCGTGATCACGCTCACTTTCCGAAACGGAAAGAAATCAAGGCAAATCACAACGACTTGAGCGATGGAAAAGAACTTCCTTCGCTAAAACCAGGTGATGCTGTGAAAGTGAAGTTTAATGGACGGTGGTATAATGCCGAAGTAGACGCCAACTGGGAACCCAAATCAAAGAAAGGTAACTGATTGTCTTTAGATTGCCAGCCGTTGGTTTTTTCAATTCATCGACTGGAGCGATTGAGCAATTTTGTAATTGCGACCTTATGTTTTAAATCAGGGAAAAAACCCGCCGCAAAGCCTTCATCGTTGTCGACAAGTGCTGAACAATCCGAACAGCTAGCTCCTTCAGATATGCTGGAAACCACCACCGAGCAATCTATTTTTGCCTTCGAGGAATTCCTAGCAGAGCAACAGCAACGAGAGAACGATTGGGAAGCCGCTCGTACCGCAAAGAGAGCAAAAACAACAGACACTCGCAGCCCACCGACCACACCAGCGGCAGTCGCAGTTGCCCCAGTCGAGGTTGCTCCAGTCACTAATGAACAGTCCATTCAGGACAACGAAGTAGGCCGACTAACGAAACAGCTTGGAGAAAAGAACAAGGAGTGTGAACGACTAAAGAGGGAGGTGCAGGAACTGAAAGAGTCCAGCCGACAAGCAGCGGAGAAACAACTAACAGTCACCGAAGATTTCTACAAGGTAAGCATCCGCTTTTATTCAAAAAGAATTCACTGACGTTTGTGGCTGTCAATAGCTTATTTTCATCTATCGACTCTAAACAGATCATTGAGAAAGTTGAAGATGCGATTGAGTCAATGGATTGCAGAATGACGGCAGCATTACAAAGGATAGAACAGCGACTGGTCCACGTGGAAGCAGTATCGACCAACGATGTTACAATTCCCTATGATGTAGAGGTGAGTGTCAGTGCTATATCCTTATACGTCTAATATATTCGCTAATAATCTCCAAAGAAGAGTGTAAATGATGATAAAAACTACAGTTTTGCAAGGGTAAAAACAAATTTAACAACAGAAGTTCTTGTTGTATGTAGTGTGTTCAGCGCCTTGAGCTTCATAAAATATTCGGCCATAGTACAGTGTAATGATTACAGTAAATGCCTCAAAACACGCGCACGGCAGTTCTTAGAATTTATTTCAGTTGTTTTAACGGAATCTGGTCGTTTCGATCGAAGGTTGTTTCGATCGATAAAAGTCGATTCGATCGAAGACAAGAGTCAGTTCGATTGAAGATTGCGTTTAATCTCTTTTCGCTCGGTTATCAGTGAAAGTGACAACTTGTTCGTTTCAATGTGGGCTCAGAACAAATCGTCGTTTTCACGGCATTTCACAACCTTCGTTCTGGGCTAGCTTACACCTTTGCGAGTTAACTTTAGTTTTCTTTTCAAATTCTATGGACAAGTGAAAAGTTAAATTCCTTTTAGTTCGTTACGTCTACTTCTGGGTGAAATGACGGTGTCGATTAAGACTCGTAGCGATTTTACTCCGCACGTCACGAGCAAGAGAAATTTTAAACTCTTAAACCCCGGATTTCAAGGATTCTTTCGGTGTACGTTTCCGTTAGAAATAAAGTTAAAGTCACCAGCAAAGAGCTCATTGAGCATCGAGCATCCGATCACGAACGCCGACAACAAAAGAGATCATCAACAGAAAACCGCTGCCAAAGTTCCGCGTTGCGCATATTACATCGCACAATCAATCCACACCGCAAGAAACTTTATTATTTTTATTTATACACTCGAAAAACTGTAGTTTTTATCATCATTTACTCTTCGATCGAACTGACTTTTGTCTTTGATCGAACTGACCTTTTGTTTCGATCGAAACAACCTTCGATCGAAACAACCTTCGATCGAAACGACTCGCATTCGTTTTAACGTGCAGCGCTTCGTACAGAATTCAGTTTGTTTGTAAAGCATTTTCGTAAGACTACCGCGTGTATGCTCTCGCCAAGTGAGGTATTCAAGCCACGTAAAGCATCAGACAGTTTCTCAGGGAGCCCATACAAGCGGCGAGTCTGTTTGTATGTTCAAAATATAAAGAAATCTATGGATGAAATCAAAAAATCAATCATTTTGAAATCAAAATGGCTAATATGAGTGATTTGGTGGGTTTTGCGTTGACCTTCTTATAATGTATAGTGACAGTCAACGCAAAACCCACCAAATCACCAATAGTAGCCATTTTGAGCCACAGAAACAACAATACACAACAACTGAGGTAGGTTTACGTTTATTTTGAGCTTTAACATGGACAATGCTATAGACAATACTCTATATAAGTTTATGATATGAAGGCCTCCAATATTTCCATAGATTTCTTTATATTTTGAACATATAAACAGACTCGCCGCTTGTATAGCCTCCCTGTGACAGTTTCTTGTTTCATGCGTCTACACAGATAAGTTCGACAATACTCATCAGACCTTATTTGCGTCTGGGATTAGGGTATGAACAATCTGCGTGTTTTATTTATTCTCAAGTTTCGTCTTCTTAATCTTCATAGGTCACTTCAAATGCCAGTTCCGACAATTGTCTATTCAACGAAGTCACCACCGAGGACATGTCTGCAGCCAATTTGGTCGCCAAGGAAGCTGATCTGGGTACAATTGATGTTGAGGCCTTGAACGATATCCGCCGTGAAGTGTTCCCGATTAGTCCCGCCCCATTATCTGCAGCCGTGCCACCTTCCCCTGTTGCTGAAAGTCCCATCTCGTTATTTCCAGTCGTGCCACATTCCCCTGTTGCTGAAAGTACTGGCCTAGTATCAGAAGAGCTGATTCGAAGCTGCGTTACGCCGCGAAAAGTGAAAAAGGTCCAAGACACCCTTCAGGCTGAACGTGACAGATACAGATGTGCTGTCAAGCTGCTCCCATATTTCTTCTCAAAGGAAGAACTCACAACGTGTAATACAGATGGCACCCATAACAAAGATCCGCTAGATCGCACAAGGCTCCATTCTTTGAAAGGTAACAATCTTTAACAAATTGGCTTTGCTTTTAACCCACCGATAGCTGATATCAAGGGCGATTGTGAACGTAATTATTTAAGAAATAGAAAACATGTACCGTGTTCCTATCGAGTTATAGAAACACGAGTTGAAGTTTGGGAGAACGAGAAATGCTGTGGGAACACGAGCCGCAGGCGAGTGTTTGCACAGCTTTTTCGAGTTTTCCCAAACTTTCACGAGTAATTATACGTGCATATTAATTTGCGCGCGCTCCTAAACTAACCTATGATTATTTTGTTTTTCAGTATTGCTGTTCACCAAGTTCCCTGCCCGTTCTGATGAGGATGAAGACAAATGTTGGCGTTTCGTGAAAGGGAAGATCAACGCAAAGTGTAGACATCATAAATTTACATCCCTTAGCCGTGACACTGCCGACAAACGGGCTGTATAAATGTGTGAAGAAAAATTATTACCATGTTCGTTCTAGCTAACAATAAATTGTTGAAATTAACGTATCTTTCTGTGTGATGCCATATTATGGGAAACTAAAGAGGGAAAAGGAGAAGAGAGAAAATCAGATTAATGGTTCAGTAGTTCTTAGAACTTATTTTGTTTAGTGCACGGTGCTTAAATATTTAAGAAATCTTTATTTGCAGAACAGATTATAAACTTACGTTTAGGGAGCTTAAGCAAAGACGTATTTTGAGACACTTACGGCAACCGGAAGTGGATATTTCTCATTTTTGGGCAGTGGATGCGCTCTAATTTTCAAGTAAATCGTCTCTATAAGACTAAAGACACTTGGTATTACAAATGTGGTAGCACCAAGGCGAGTAAAAGAGAAAACGTCTCATTTCCGATTGCCGTACGTCGCTCAAAAATGCCTTTGCTTAAGCTCCCTAATGTCAAAACCACGTCTCGTCCACTCGACAAAGTTAAGCCCTGTTCGGCGGGGTTAGTACTTGGATGGGTGACCAAATACGAATATCCCGTGTCGTAATAACTTGTTTCTCTTCCCCCCCCCCCTTCCCTTTTCAAGTCGATATTAAAGCCTTCAGAACTCCCACCATTGTGTAATGCCGTTTTTTCTACATCTATTTATCAACAATTTGTTCGTCATTTCGCCTTGTCCGTATTTACCTGAATTTATTTACAACAGCGTATAAATAAATAGTGGAACACGTCGTTCGAATTCTCCTCAATTCTCTTGACTGTTGATCGTCTAAAAATTTAATCACGGCTGGAATCATTCTAAAGGCGGCGAAATACGAGATACAAAAACCTTCAACTTGTTGCGCAACATTGTTTCATTGCAAGTTTTCGTCGATGTTTCCCGTTTTTCACCTTGTGATCAACTTGTCGCGCAACAAAAACATTTGTTGCGGGTTGAAGAAAGTTGTTGCGAAAAGTAGAGCGCGGGTCTACTTTGAGCAACAAATTTTGGCTTTGTTGCTCGTTTTTCATCAAATTCACAACTTGTCGCGCAACAAATTTGCTCGTGCCCTAGTATTTCTTCAACCCGCAACAAATGTTTTTGTTGCGGGTCAAGTTGATCACGCAAGGTGAAAAACGCGAAACAATGACAAAAACTTGCAGCGAAACAATGTTGCGCGACAAGTTGAAGGTTTTTGTATCTCGTATTTCGCCACCTTAAAATACATACAGCTCATCACTTAGATGGCTGACTCAACCGTCGTTCCAAAAAACGGGGGTCCATATCTCCTTGACCAGTGGCCGGAAAACGAGAGACTCTGGGAGCAACCATTTTGAAATAACCTAATTCTACCCATCTGGTTTCAATGCGCAGTTTCAGATTTTTTTCAAAATGGAGCATCTATGGCGCACACACAGAAAATGGTTGCTCCCAGAGTCTCTCGTTTTCCGACCGCGGGTGAAGGTTCTGGGAACGTGACCGAGAGTTTGGCGGATTGATTAATGATACACGCATGTGTGATTTTCTCTCTTAGAATTTGTTAAAAGTGCCTAGTAGACATTCACAGAACAATCAGTCTTTTGGCTCAACATCTATGATTTAATATCTTAAATAACAGACCGCATATAAAGTGTACAAGCTTAAGAAAACTACTGAAAAATCCTAGTCTAAATACAATAGTGACATGAGGGTCAAACACGCTAGTCTGTTCGCGGTCGAGAACAACTTAAGGAGCTGGAGCAACTAAATCTTCCGTTCCGATTCTACAAAATTGTCTAACCTCGCGATACAAATATCTCTTTCGGTCCTCGCTCAGGCCTTCTGGAACGATCTTTGAAGGGAGTACAGTTGGAGGCGGGATGACAGCTTGGTTTTTCAGCAACACAACTGCTTCTTCTGGGGAGCTGGCATATTCTTTACAGTAAACGATTCCAGGTTCATTCTTTGAGAATCTGAAGTGGTGATATTTTTTAATATTGACGATTTTATTGAAATATTGTCCAAGGAATGAAGACCAGTCATACACCGGTACAATGACGCGGCCATCGTGAGTTCCTGTCAATTGTGCCTTGTTGACTCCTGTACTGCTCGATTTATCTACCATTCTTGCAAACTCGTAAATTGACGAAATGAAGTTAACCTTGTAAGCTTTCTTCAACATGCCAAAACAACGGTCTGGACCGAACTTTGTATGGCCAGCAATTAGGAATGAATACTTGATATTGTGATGGAGCTTGGAAGCAATCCTCCACGCGAAATACCACAGGAAGTAATTGTTTTTGTTTTGTCCGGCACAGTTGTCAGCGTGGAAGTGTACATCTGTCTCGCCTAATCCATGCTGCGCTAAAAAGTGGTGAACGTAACTTATTGTTGCGTTTGCTCCCTTTCCAGCTGTGGTAGCTTCGTCAACGAGGTAGTTAACTTGGCGGGGAATAGCCTCGCAGATGACACCAAATATGCCACATTTGCGGGGTGTTTTAAAATAGATAGGTCCAGGCTGTAGTGGGTTGCTCGGGATGTGGACCTGTTGAGCGTAATCGAATGAGTAATGCATTGTTCCCTGCATCGAACAAGCAGCATGCGGTTCGTTCAAAGCAATTTCCGTTTCCAAGGCTTTAAAAGTAGTTGCCGAGTCTGAACAAGCTCCACGGTAATGTTCTCTCTCTTCTTGTGCATGGTTCAAATGATCTTGTTGAGCATTGACGCAGTCTGACTTTTCTTGGTCGGAAAGGTTTGCTGCTCGTAAAAGTTTTGTAGTGTTTTCTTGGCATGTTAAGCAGAGATCTGTCATAGGTTTCGCCACAACAACATTAGGGTGAAACTGTTGCCACAATTCAGCGAATTTACTGTAACATACAGCTTGCTGTCCCGATGATTCACACGTTGAACTGTAGGCCCTCCAGACACTCATTTTAGTTTCACTTGAAGAAAGCACTTTTACATCGTCGCGTTTGAACCCCGGTATTCTACCAGGTAGCACAATCGCATTTTCCTCGACGTAATTGGTAAGGAACGCATGAACATTTTCCGTTACTGCGTGGGGATGTGTGTTGCTGGGAAGTTTCTTGCTGTTTCCATGAGTGCGCGGGAAGATACCATGTTGCTCGTAATGCTCCTTCAAACGACGGAATCGAGAATAACTCAGTCCATAAAGGTGAAGAAACATCTCTTTGCAAATGCAGCTGGACTGGAACTGGAAATTACTCCTGGGACTTCTGTTCCTTTTAGTACCAATTGTCTCACTGCGCGTAAAAGCTTGGATGTTTGCCAAGACAACCAAATCGAGCTCTGTAGTTGTTAACTCGAGGCAGTTATTTAAGTTAAACAACACTGTTTCTTCTTGTAATTCTTTGGAACAGGGGCCACCTTTAGCTCCGTGGGAACAGCCACAGCCATCACGTAGAAATTTCTTGGTTTTCTCAACGAGGTCATTTTGATTTTCTGCTCTTTCCGGATCGCGATCTGCCATTTTCGAAGTTTCTGTTTGAAATGCGTTTGAATTCGTGGTCCTTTGTGTGTGCATTTGTTGTTGCCATGGAGTTAATGCATTTCGCAAATCAACCGGAAACGGAAGTTTTCATTTTGATTAACTACCCCAGATCTCCTCGTTTACATCCGGGCTTCGTGAAAGAAACGACAAGCGATGTTGTCGTTGTTGTCCAAGTAGCGTGATAAACTTGTCTAAAATTTCTCTGCTTGAAGGCACTGTTCTTCCGGAATATTTACGCCATCCTGTCAGAGGTTCCATGATGCTTGGCCAATATTACGAGGCTTTCACTGACCTACGCAAGCATTGGATTTGCGATTTCGAGTAAGATTTTGCTGCACGGACTCTAGCTTGTCACGACATCGACTGGACAAGAATTTTAACATTGTGAGTTTGTCCTGTTCTTGACGTAATTGTTCTTAATTTTGTTCTCGCGTTTTCGTTGTCGCTCGAATGTTTGGCAGTGTGTTTAAAATTTTGATTTCCTGCTCGTACGTTTGACAATGCGTTAGAAATTCTGTTGACCCGCTGGAACGTTTGATAGCCCGTTAGAAAAATTGCCCGTTAAAACGTTTCGGCAATCCGTTAGAAATTTTGAGTTTCCCGTTAGAACATTTTGACAATCCGTTAGACATTTTTAGTTGCCCGTTAGAACGTTTTCGTAATCCGTTAGAAATGTTAGAGCCGCCGTTTGAAACGTTAGGCAAAGCGTTTGAACGCTTTCAGATAACGTTCGTTGGCTGTCCGTTAGCCGTTAGTTTTTGCCCATTTAACGGATAATCGTTAGTGTACGTTTTTGCGTGGAAGGTCACATATGTAACTCCTTAGCTTTTTATAACCAATACACAAGCTTCCAAATTTTATTCATCCCAGAATAGTTTCTTCCATACGTTTCCTTAACAAAACAAAACTCTGTATAATAC
>OZ026607.1:22081105-22086105 GCA_964020085.1 Micromussa lordhowensis | reverse complement strand
CACTCAAGTGGAAAATTCAAAACAGAAAACAGCAAAGAAGAAAGAAAGGACCCATCTCTGTGTAGAAAAGAAAACAAAAACAGCTTACTGAAAGCCACAGAGGTTCGTTTATAACCAGTCTGCCTGAGCTGTGTGTTCTTTGATTCATTGTCGTGCTTATCAGAACATTCGCTGGCTTCAATTGTTCATCTTCTTCTTTTTCCTTTGGCTACTTTGCCCATTTTAGTGTCTTTCTCTTCAATGTGACAGCGAGATAGAAAACGTGTTGCAATGCAATGCTTTTCGTGGGAAATCATGACCCATTTATTGACACTAAGAGGTGCTGTTGTTCAATTGGTTGGTGGTTTCATAGTGAGATAATCTCCCGGTGTGGCGCAAGGTGTTTACAAACCTTTATGAGCTAAAATTGGCCGATGGGCAGCCGAATAGCTATTTGTAGAAAGTGCCATCAAAATTGTAGAAACTATATGTAAAAAGAAGCTGTATATTCATACAGCAAAACGAAGTGCTCAAATCCAGCTATTAAAATCCATGTGGCAAGTCAAGTTTTATGGCAGAAATACACTTGGGTGCCGTCAAAATGAAATTTATTAATATCATTAAAAAGAAGTTGATTAGAAAGTCATAAAAAAACTTTCAGTGTTCCTGGATGTTGACGCAAAATAGTTTCATTCACACAAATATGTTTTCACTTAACTTAAACTATTTTTCATCCACCTAAATCCAAAAATGTATACACTAGCCGGCTTTACAAATTCGACATTAACCCTGCGTCAAAATTGACCTGGAGAAGCCAAATTGTTTTTAATTCTAGGGTTAGAGATTTGCGTCACAAAATGGTCAACTTTTAGCCATATTTCAAGCATAAATCCATGATTTTTTTACTCATGTTTCTCATATTTCTTCAGTGAATAAAAGTAAACTATGACATTTACAATTTAATTCAAACTTCAAATTCTGGATTGGTCATATTTTCCGTGCTGATATGTACTTTCTAGCGTCGAAAGTCAGAGGTTTACTTCTTGTAAATTCTGAAGTGTGTTGACGCATTGCTTCGAACATGCATGATAATGCTTTGAACATGCATACTCATGCAAATTGTTGGACGATGTTGAACCACAAGTCAGCTAACTGCTCTCTGCTCTGAAGAGGAAACTCAAGGATTTTAAGCTTATACCGGAAATACAATTCAATACCTTTAATCTTGTATAAACTCAAATTTAAGATAGCAGAATTTTGTAAAAGGAATTTTGTGTCAGTTGTTGTATAAATTCAACTCGCTTAGCTTCAATGCATTGTACATAAATGACACAGATAGAACCATGTAAGCACCATATAAGTAGTACCTGGTTTATTTAGAAGGCCACACTTTCCCTTTTCCAGGTACATCATGTTTTCCTTAGAGGAGAGAGATATTAGCCTTGCAACAAATTACATGACTTTATTTTCCTTTCAACAGGAGTTGATATCTCTTCATGATGAACACTAGTGTTTGACTAGCACATGGGATGGTGCTTTTCCACACCATAAATTTTACTTCTTTCATTGCCCTCCAGGTGTACTGAAAAAGATACTTATATTTACAACTAAAAAAGTGTATGCTATGGACATAAGGCCAATCATTTGTGATCCAGTGTATTAACTTAAAACAGCTTTTGGAGGAACAGGAGCAAAAACAGTATTTCTTACATGACCAGACTTGGGAGGGGCTACAGATTAGTGCAAAATCTGTGGTAAAAAATGTCATGGTCTAAAATAACTCAAAATATCACAACTGAGCTCCTTAAATAAGGCAAGAGAGGGGAGCATATAGAACTTTCACTTGTAAGAGCTATACAAGCACAGTATCATAAGAACTGCTATTGATTTCCTTCCATTGGAACCAAATTTGCAATTAGCAAACGTTCATAGGGTACAGTAAAGATGGTCTTTGTATATTTTTCTATGTACACATTGGTATATATTTTACAAAAGAGTACAATGTATATTGGAATGTCTTTATTGAGCAGGAAACTTTACTGAAATAAAAAAAAACAGTGTAATATATGGTGTTGCTTTTATTTGTTCCTTAGACAAGCTTCAGGAATATTTTTGGGTGGGCCTCTGTGACCATATGTTATCTTACTCTATTATGCAACCATTAAAAGGAATGTCTTCTAGAGCTTGTTGCAACAGTAAGGCATATAGACCACACCTAATAAAAGAGGCCTTTTACCGGTACTCAGAGAATTCGCAAAAAGTAGGAAACATTACCATATCAAGATTTACTGTGCCACAGTCAACTGGTTCATTAAGGTCATTCCACTGAAACAGAACCTACAATGAGATTTTGGTCAAACTTTGACTATTGATTGTTTATATTGTAGGAACTTAAATTTGGAAATAAAAATGACGGGCCACCAGCTGGTTCGTTTAGGAGCAACATCACGTTGTTTATACCATATAAATCCTTATATTACCATGATTGCTTGCAATATTCACATTTCCAATGATTGCTTCTTGCTCAAGACTGAGAATTGGCCCATATTTATTTTACATAGAGAAATTCACTACTCAATTCAATACAACAGAAAAAAATGATAGGCCACCACACTTGTTTTTGAGAAAACGAAGATTGACCTATATGGCGAGGTCCAGCAGCAAAGAAAAAGCTGCCATTTTTAATGTGCGCGCGCTAATCACGCGTAAAATTATGCACAGTATTGATATGCAATGCAATACTGAGGAATGACCTTAAGTAGACTGAATACAAACAAAAAACACTCTACCCTGTTGAACTTAAATTGTGTGTAAAAGTAGAGAAATTAACATTGGTTTTAATTCCTAGAATTCTCATTCTGTTTTGATTCCTCAAAATTTTGCTGATTGAAATTAGTTCACAGCCACACCAAAACATGTACAATTATTATTTTATAAAACAACTAACAGGTAATCAGAACAAAATTAATTAATTAATTCATTAATGTATCAACTACATGTTTGATAGTTAACACCAAGTTATCAGAACTAATAAAATGAGAAATATAGAGTAGACAGGAGAATTTCATTTTGAAATCTTAGGAGTGAAAGGGTCAACTTATGACAAGACAAGACAACTTTATTACATTTTTGCAGAATACATTACTAACAGACCTGGCGCCACAGGTAGCAAAAGCTAGTCGAGGCGGGCCAGGAACAATAAAATAAATGAAATCTGCTAATCTTAGTTTAAAAGGAACGTATTACAGGAAAAGCAAAAGCAAAGGAAGAAGTACTTAAGGGAGACTCGTATTGTATTATTTCATTAAGGCTACAATAGTTAATTCGAAATTAATTCGAGTATCTAGGACAGAACAGAATTGGAACAGATGAAGGAAGTACAGCTATGGAAAGTAAAAACTGACTTTTGATATGATTAATTCTAAATCATTTGAAGCTTAACTTAGTTGGTATCTCATTCCACAGTTTTGCACCAATTCTTGACAAAGACTTCCTCTGAATTTCAGTATTTGATTTCTGGATATAGAAATTCCTAGAGACTGAGGCTTGTGTATTGTACGAATGGATTTTCGCAGTAGGTGTTTTAACAGGTCTTTAACAGTACGAGAAGAACATTTTAAGAAGAAACGCTTTAATGCTAGAGATCCTAACCGTCGCGGTACATCATATAGCTGACTAAGAATGCATAAATTACGTTGTACTTATTCATACCCTTATTCCCTCATGCACATTCCAATACGTGCATTCTTGTACATTTCATACCCATTATCACACCCTCTCTTTCATAACTTAAAAGAGTCCTTAAACACGGAGCGAGCCTATAAATGGAGGCTGAGCGGCTCAGCCCGTCCATCACAAATTGGAATACTCTGCTTTGATTGGCTTATTCACCCAGGCGTGTCGTACTCCCGCAAAATTGGCACGAAGTAATATTTCTAGCGACAGCACAAGGGAAGGTTTTTCGTTTGTTTGCTTTCTTTGTAAAAAGGTCAGCGAAAACAACAAGAATGGCATCTACAGAAGAAGAATTTAGACTTCATATACATGCATTTTAACTTCTTATTTTTGTTGTTTCACTTGTGAAAGCATATCGATTGTCTTCGAGTTGTTTACCCAACGCAAATGCCGTGTTTTAGCAAACAAAGTGCAAACCGCTGACCTTTTATAGGCTCGCTCCGTGTTAAAACTGCAACAGTTCACGGCTTAGGACAAAACATAGTCCTCCAGATGTTTTGGGGTTCTGCGGACCCGCTGAGACCTTCTTGGCTCAGGTGGTTTCATTGGTGTAGCAGATGGAGGTACTTCAGTCAGCACTTCAACTGCAGATTGAGACGGCAACTCACTGGTTTCTGTCACAGGCTCCACGGGCTCTTGTGGCTGTGCCTCGTTACACTGGTCAGGTTGAGTGTCATTGGTCGTAGCAGCAGGTTCGTTGGTCTTTCTAAGATGAATTCTGTTCCTGCGAAGAACGCCTTGTGAAAGCTCTACTTCGTAGGATCTTTCACTGAAACGATTCTTGACAACTCCTTTCTGTCATTTCTTCTTTCCAATCTGCCATGGCTGAACTCTTACAGCATCGCCTTTCTCCAAAGGGTCTAAGTCACGGGCGCCTCTGTTGTAATAACGAGCCTGCTGTTGCTGGCGCAGGCGAAGCTTGGTGTATCTTCATCAGCTACAGAAGGCTTAAGTAAACTAGCAGACATAAGTAGAAGACTTCTTGTCCTTCTATTAAGAAGGCGCTGAGCTGGGCTGATTTCAATTCCTGCCGGTGGTGTATTCCTGTGGTCAAGCAGAGCTAGAAAGGCATCTGAACCAGCCTTCTTGCACTTCAAGAGAATCTTCTTGGCCTCTTTCACAGCACTTTCTGCTTTGCCATTGGACTGACTGTTACGGGGAGTGCTAGTACGGTGGTCAAAGTCCCACTCACTTGAGAATTTCAGGAAATCGCTCGAAGAAAACTGTCGGCCGTTGTCAGTAACTAGCTGTTCTGCTATTCCGTGCCTTGAGCTTCCTGATTACAG
>OZ026607.1:22073605-22076105 GCA_964020085.1 Micromussa lordhowensis | reverse complement strand
AGAGAACGATGCAAAACATTTGCTTGGTAACCACACAGCCATTTAACGAAGGAAGTCTGGGCACCAGAGACAAGTAATTCGCTTTTCGCATCAGCTGTGCAAGGATATCATGTTTAGCAAGACGTACGGAAGCCAACTTGTTACTAGAGTTTAACAACTGCATGACATTAATAAGTTAATCAACTTTGAAAATACCTTTTAAAAACTTCTTTTTAATCAATTTTCCTATTCTCTGTGAAGTCTTTATTGCTGCAGCCCACACAGTTGAAAGAAAACGATAGAATTTGAAGGGAAAGAGAACGATGCAAAACATTTGCTTGGTAACCACACAGCCATTTAACGAAGGAAGTCTGGGCACCAGAGACAAGTAATTCGCTTTTCGCATCAGCTGTGCAAGGATATCATGTTTAGCAAGACGTACGGAAGCCAACTTGTTACTAGAGTTTAACAACTGCATGGACAAACATGCCGTGAAAGTAGTGAAGGGCGATGAAATGGTTGGCCATTTGCCTCGCAAATTCTCCCAAATGGTGGAGAAATCAGTGTTGAAGTGATCGGTCGCAGGCGACATTGTAAGCAGCTGTGCTGAAGAATGGAGGCTCCATGCCAAGTTAGAGTTTAATTGCTCAAACAAAGTATAAATGAAACGCTTGAAAGAACTACTGGCGAGCAAGATTTGGGTTTATAACCGTCCTGAAGATGTTAACAAACGGCTCCTTTAGGAGCTACCACTTCTACTGAAAGCAATCATCAACAACAGATTTCAGTGTGCTTAATCTTTATTTACTGAAGGTTTTCAGTTCAATTTGTGACCCCTACAAGCCAGTTTACTCCCTCTGAAAGCAGTGGTCTCGTGTAAAAGCCGCACCCGTGATTTTTGCCCCAAAACTTAAGCAAAAAGGTGCGGCTAATATACCAGTCTTTACGGTACTCCTATAATGAAAAAATTTTCGAGCAGACCAGAAGGAGGGGATTTACGGTTTCTTGAATTAAAAAAGCACGAAAGTTTTGATAGAAACTGATAAGCATGCAAACACAACTGCAAATAATTCATTCAGCCCAAGCGAGTTAACTCTCTAAAGCGTGAAGTTTTATAACACTAAGACCAGAAATAATTGGAAATTAAATTTAATAATAATTGGAAATTTCAGTTAGAATTCTACTAAAACAATTAGATTATTTGTTCTCAATTTCTACATGTATGAGGCAATAGTTGATGAGGCCAAATCACCTCATAGAAATCTTGAGCTCATAATCTAAGTTGGCGGTTCATAAATAGTTGGCAGTTCAACGATATATCGGTCGATAGTATCTAGTATTGGTCGATACATCGGTTGATATATCAGTCTAGACATGAATATATCGCTCGGGACATCGGTCGATATATCACTCGATACATTGGTCGATAGTATTTAGTACAACAATATGCCGATTTTATGGTGCGTTTTGCTGTTGTTACGACCCATAATACCCTTTCAACGCAAGCGTAAAGGAAATAGACAGGATAACTTTATATTTACTAAACAATAATGTATGACAATTGCAACTGATTCTGGTAAGTGAATCAGTGATATGTCAACTGACAGGTGCCTTAAGTACACATGTAACTATTGGTCGACTCTCGCTCGAGTATCAAATGATATACGACTGACATTCTACCGATAGTTGACTGATATCCCGCCAGTAGTTAACTGATATGGTCACAGTCGATACCTCGGCCAACATCAGTGGAAGCTCAACTAAAACATTGCTTGACTCTCGGTCAACAGTGGATCAACATGTCAGTCACATGTCGGCCAAGTAACAATTGATATATCGACCGATGCATCGGCTGATGCATCGGTCGACGTATCAATAGAGGTACCCTAAAAGATACATGATCCGGGACGTGTCAAAAGAACAGTTCACATGAAGCATTTTAAGGAACAAGTTGCAGGGACTCGTCTCAAAAATTCAAACTGGTTTGAATTTGTGGGACTAGTCGCAGGGACTAAATAGGGAAGATATTTGTTTACAAACATTGTTTTTGTAATTTAAATGTCCAAAACATTAAACAAAAGAATTCTTTGTTTCACCAGCCAATAGTTCTCTGGTTTGCATATTAATAACAATAGGTGACGTCAGTGATATTTTTGCTATTTTGGTCCTTGCAACTAGATTTTGTGGCAAAACTTGCTAGTTCACACGATGGGGCTTGTCCCCGCGACTTGTAGCAGGGACTACTCCCCTCATGCGTGCCGACCTTTAGAGAAACTCAGTTAACATATATAACAACATTACAATGTGGTGCACTTACTTTGTCTTGTGCATAAGGACGACCTTACAGTCAAGTAGCTTTCAACAGATCTTGCCAGGGCTTCTGGTATTTCGCATGGTCGCGGAGCCGCGAATTTCAAGTAAATTAGCGAAATTCACACAAAAAAAACGCAAACTACCACGAATTTCACTACAAATTGTACCAAATACACGTCGGTACAACATATTTGAAACTTATCTTAGC
>OZ026607.1:21936105-22071105 GCA_964020085.1 Micromussa lordhowensis | reverse complement strand
AGAATAGGGAATAATAAAGTTTGCAAATGCAAGTTGAAAAAATATTTATTTGACGAAAAAAGCGAAAGAAAACCTGGCGAATTTCGTACTCGATGACTATTGCTAATAGTCCCCTAGTAGCGTAGCCAATCAAAATGCAGGATTTGCATCAGTCCACTAGTTGGGTGATACTAATTATTATTAGGGACCTTATAGGCAAACCACGACTGCAGCGGCAACGAGAACGGCACCAAATAAAAGGCTTAATGAGCAGAACAATGGCTGTGCACGTGCATTATAAATCTTTGTACATTTTTAGTCGTCCCTTGCAAAACAACAACGTGAAATGACCAAGCTCAAGGAAACCAGCGACTTTATTCTACTTTCATACGACATAGGCTTGATTAATGACCAGGATTTCCTTATCTTGTATGCGTCTTACAACTCCCAGAACTTAGATTTCCCTCTCAGCTGCCTTTAGAACCGCCTGTAATTCAAACCACAACACAAAATAACGCTGATAATCATAAAAATCACAATTGTGATTGGTTTAAAAAAGTACTATTTTCCACTAATTCACTTGCCAAGTTGTTAATAGGCTCGATTACCAGCCGCTGTTCGGGAAGGGAGCCCGCGCTCCTCCCCCGAACATCACGGCTGGACGCGTGGCCTTGGTATTGTAAATTTCGACCAATAGAAAATCAGCCTCCTTGAACCGAGCAGGCTGTATAAAGTATCTTTCTTGCAGTAGCAAAGAAGTTCTGCGATATAAAATGCGATCACGTTAGCGGGACATTTACCCAACCATGCCTAACCTAAACCATAGCGGCATATACAACACGAAAAACAGTCAACAGACTTGTGCGTGAGAATCTATATTTTAATCACGTGGTGCCAGAACGTCAGATAACGAACAAGGTCAACAAAGAAAGGGATAAACCTAACCCAGGACCTAGACATCGAGTTTAAGAGAAACAACACCGAGTCAAATTGATGTGTAGTATTCTCGAAGGAAAACGACACTAGTCTCTGGCGAAGCAAGAAAAAAAATAAATTTTGAGATCGGCAAAAGCAAACCGAATTAGCAAAACATATACATGGTGTCAACTTAACAGCGGAAACCACAGGCAGCCCAAACTCTCTCTCTACGAACCATACAAGCAGCACAATATGGCATCGAATTTTAAGGGTTTACATGGGATTTTCTCCAAGATATCCATGGAGGTAGTTAAAAGTGAAAATTCCTTTATTGCATGTCTATAGTTAGCTCATTTCCCATTATCGTAATTATTATAGTTAGAAATTTTCAAATTATTGTAATTATTTGTGCATATATATATACATCTTTTATCCATTGTAACTTTTTCTTGTTGTAATTTAGGTGAGGGCCACAGGTTTCTCAGTCTAGGACTGTAAAGTGCTTCCCTCGTTGAATAAAGTTATTTATTTATTTATCCCATACGAGTGTGGTTTGCTCCTGGTGTGGTTATTTTACCGATTTAACTTGATTTAAGCGACTTTTTTGAATCTCGGTTTTCCCTTCATAAAGAATGGTCCTTTGTCATGTGGGTCCGTGTCTGATTGCCATCAGATGACATTTCCGGCGACCAGAAGCACCGCCTGAATTAAAATTTACGTCATAGACATGCTTTGCCGCTCACGTGTCCAGCCGTCTCTTCTCGGGGAGAAACGTAGACAGGACTCGAGAGAGCGGGGGAAATCAAGCCTGAGTTGATAATGGACACTTTGTTATTGGACAGTTCAATAAGTCAATCACATTCAAAATTGTAGGTTAAATCGACCAATCACATTCAAAGTTGTAAATTTTCAATTTCAGAGCGACATTAAATAATTTACGTCTCCATTGTCAGTATTTTAATGCAAATTTTCCCTTTCTTCCATAAGTTGGCTATTCTTCTTTTCTCGGAAATTGTAATTTTTATGATTAATTGTTAATAAGACTTCGTGTCGTCCAATTCGGTCTGTTATTATTATTATACATTGTACTCACTATCAGCATGTCAGTTTATAAATCGTTATCGAGAACAAAAAACTCTTTACGAAAACTAGTATAATAAATAGTTGACTAAATACGTAGAGTTATCGGCTGACGGCTTTGAGTTACTTTGCGTGCGTGGCGTGAACGAGAACTGTTGCAGGTTACATATCAACCAGTTGACACAGGCAACCCAAGCTAATAGACGACTCGATTAATTTTGTTTTTCGTTTTGGTTATCGATTATCGTCAGTTGGTATCGTAATTACAATTACATTTTCACCACCTCCGCTAATTTTGTTACGTATTATTGAAATAGTTTCTAATGGCTGATCTGATGAGTCCCCGCACGGCGGTTCTGCCTCTTGAAAGCTGCACATGGGTGAGAGATTTATTTCTGGATGTAACATTTCACATTAATCGGAATCAGTTGAAATTAGGAACCATATTCAAGGTCCTTAGGACCATAAGGAAACCTGTAAAAAGCCTCCTTGCATTGTGTCTTGTACAGCTAAGAGGACACCAGAGTGGTTCCTCAGTAGAGGTCCTTCACAAACCCGGTTCATTTGTCCGGAACCATAAGGAAGTACCTGTGCATGGCCTCGTTGCATTGTGTCCTGTAGAGCTAAGAGGACGCCACAGTGCTTCTTAGTAGAGGTCATTCCCAAGCCCGGTCCATTTGTCCGGGACCATTAGGAAGTACCTGCGCATGGCCTTGTAGCATGTTATCCTGTCGAGTTAAGAGGACTCCACAGTGGTTCCTTAGTCGAGGTCATTCCCAAGCCCGGTCCATTTGTCCGGGACCATAAGGAAGTACCTGTGCATGGCTTCGGTGAATCGTGTCCTGTAGAGCTCTGGAGACACAACAGTGGGCATTCTTCCTTGGCCTCCCAGAATACCACTCGCTTTCACGTACATTTCTAGCTTCTTATCCCACGTAAATGTTCGGATAAAATCTATAAGAAAGAAAATCACACTACGACAGTCAACATCTCTTTGGATTGCCACACTGCTGCCAGACTGCTGCGTGACGATCCTAATAAACAGGTTGTGAATACAGTTGAGTCGCACAAGAAATAAATCGAGAAGTTATAAACTGATGCTGCACCTTATTAAACGGTTCAATAGAGTTAATGCATGATTTAGACCCCGTCTACACTAGGCCGGAGAAAATTTAAAACGCAGCTTTATTTCTCCGTCTACGCTAATCCGGCACGAAAACGGAGCTTTTGGAAAACGCTCTTCAAACCGAAGGGATTTGCAAACGCCGGCTTTTTGTGTTCGTGTGGACGGAGAACATTTTGAAAACGGAGCTTTTTTCGAAAATGAAGGCGTCACGATAATCCTCCGTAGGAAAAAAGATGGCGACTGGTACATTTACCCGCAGTTCTTAGCGCACGAAAACTTTAACAACGTTCATAAAAAGGTACAGAAGGGTTATAAAATCTTCAAACCTACGATACACAATGTCCCTAGTACAGGGACAAATATTGTAAAAAAATATGGCTTTCCTTGTGTCTTATACGCTGTGTTAGGTTCGCAAGGTATTGTGGTAAAATGTACAGCCGCCATCTTTTTCCTACGATTTCCCTGACTGAGTTTCCTCAACCACAAATCGAAAATGACCGGTGGTTTTTTCGTTTCTAAATTCCTCTGCGATGCAGTGTGGACGGAAACATCTGATGTGTTTTCAGAGTAAAAGCTCCGTTTTCAAATTCCTCCGGTGTAGTGTGAATGGGGCGGTATAATATCCATTCGCCAACCTTTTAACGCCCTTAACTGCCTCAGAAACAATGGTTCCAGATCAAAGACCGGGGGATTTCAGATGATCTGATTACTGTAAATTCTCTACCTTCCGAGCTCTACAAAGCGAACTACCACTGCAGTCGTACTCGACAGACAGATCTGAGTGCCGAGTAGCTCACCTATGATTCCAGTCACGAGTTCAGACCTGGCCTCATCTATGCCGACAAGGAGCGAGTAATCCATGACCATCTGCTGAGCTAGGAATTCAGTGTCGTTATGAATCGCACGCGAGAGAATTGCTTTAGAATGCGGTCGGAAAAATATCGGACATTCACGGATCACTAGGACAAAAGAAAAACGACGTAAGAATGAGTAGGTGTATTATTAAGCAAAGACAATCTTCTCGAAAAAAATGAAATGTTCAAAACGTCTGGCACCACTATGGCAAAAAGCTGGTTAAGCCAAACAGAACTTGAAGCAAGTATGTGTAATCTGTAGAGAGCGAAACAAACAGGGAACTGGTGAGTGGTAACCAGGGAAACAGGTAACCAATGACAACAGATGGCAAACGCGGGGAAAATATACAACTGATGGTAAGCGCGGGCAAACGATGGCAAGTGCGGGAAATCAAGCAATCGATGGCAAACGCGGGAAAAGTGTAGCCAATAGCAGGTGTGTAAAATGTGTCAGCTACAGAATGCGCGGGAAAGCTTGCGAAAGCCAAATCACGTTTTGCAGTTGATTAGCTGAAAGCAAAATATGCTCATCCCACTCAATAAGTGAAAACGAAATTCATTCTGAAAAAGAGCTCTATAACAAGAGCTAAATATGATTATTACTCACTTTCAAGTAAATTCTCGTCCAACAGCACATCATTCTTCAGCCCAGAAGTCTGAACATAACGGCTTCGCATAGATCCTTTTAAATCAAAAGTCTGAACAAAGATGTAACAAATCAACTCAGCATTGAGTTTCAGGTAGTATCAAAAGAAAGTAAGCAATGCTATAAAGGTCTGCATCGAGCCAGTGTGCAAGGGGTTTCGATATCATTCAGAGACTAAGGGTATTTCTACATCCCCCTGGATAAAGATACTATTCCATCACAGAGTTATCCCCAACATTAAACTTGCAGGTCCCAATACCACATTTAGGAGGAGACATTACGCTCCGTTCAGTGGCAGAGCTCAAACCAGCACCGCTTGATCCGGTGTCCGGCACGCTAACCATTACGCCATCGTGCCTCCCACAGACAGTGGGGTCGCCATATTCGATGTATGGGAGAGGCAGAGGCCTCATGGTTAGTGCGCTCGTCTACTGATCGAGCGGTCCGGGTTCGAGCCCTGGCCGAGGACATTATGTTGTGTTTTGTGGCAAGACACTTTACTCAGTCTCACAGTGCCTCTCTCCACCCAGGTATATAAATGATTATTATTCAACAAATTGTAACACTATCCAAATATGGTCATGATGCTCTCGATATCTGTCATCCGTTGGTAACAGATATCCGGCGATATACGTAGCTTCGTACGTGGGAAGAAAAAGTGAAGTGAGAAAATGTCGACAGAGAGATTTAAAAATGTTTGGCTGTTTTGTTATCAATTTGTTGAATAATAAAACAATTATCCTGCTCAATCTCGCGGAATATCGCCTGATTTTAGCCGACTCGGCCTACGGCCTCGTCGGCTAAGTATCAGACGATATTCCGCGCGATTTCGCAGGATAATTGTTAAGTATCGGCGAACGTAATTCTGGGGGTAGCCCTGCGATAGACTAGCATCCCATCCAGAGGCAATACTCCAAGCCGCTTTATGCTACAGAAACCGGGATAACCTCCGGCCTGATGGGCCACTTGGCTCGTAAGCAGACTTTACCTTTACCATATGCAATGTATCAAATACCTTGTCAATTTTCCGGTCATAAAATAAGTTCTCCATCACAAGCACATCTTGTCTCATCGTTGCACTCGTCTGTGAGTTCTTATAACCAATTCTGTAAATACCCAAGATCTTCGCCAACAAGGTCGGTCGCTATGGAGAAACGAAATGACGATATAAACTTACTTTTCATGAAAAATATAGAAACCACAAAAATCAAAATGCACAGCAGTCACAATTTTTTTTCTTTCTGGAACGTCTAACGTGTGGGCATCAACACTTGATTAATAATAGCCGCGCGTAAACTAGAGATGACGCGAACTGGGATGGGGAGAAAGGGAGTGACGTCATTTAGTCACGTGATTTCACTATACCTGTTCGTCCAGAGCTTTATTAATGTAGCGGAAGTAATGAGGAGCAAACTCCAGAAAACACTGCAACTCCTGTCGGGACATCTGCTTCATAACAAACCGATCATCTGTAACCCAAGCCGGGCAAGAACGATATGCAAGTTAAGGAGCTCAATCGCAGTATTTTGAGTTATTTTGGCCAGGTACAAAATTAGCTTGAAATTGAAACCTGAAAATAGTAGTTTACTAAGACAGAAAAACACCAAAGACCTGGACCTTTTTTTGCGATTTCACGTTCCGAATCTTTTTCTTGTGCCTTTCCTTTCCTTTTTCGCGTTTCATATTCTCTGTGGCTGTCGTAAAAGGTTGGGTGCTAATTATGGGCAAAGCCTGGAAATGGAACCTTGATCAATTATAGGTATAATGGGCCATTCTACCACCATTCTTGCACCAAAACTGATGATGCTGTTTTGCAATATGCTACTTTAGAATGCCATCGATATCCAAACTCGACAATTGTGCGGATAGATCTTTCCTTGAGCGGTACTGTAGCTCTACTAAATGCTTATCAAGAATATCTGGTGACATTTGGATTGATGACGTCATAAGTGGTACAAAGAGCACGACCAATCAGCGCGTATACGCGCCGTTGGCAGTCAAAGGGCTAAGCAAAGATTAACACGGATTACAAACGACGAACTTGAAAAATGGAGGCTAAACTTTTCAACATGTGCAAACCGGGACGTGACTCCTTTAACTATTCTTTTATTTTATTCAGTATATTCTTGATTAAACTTAGAGCAGAGCAAACGCGAATTACTTTACACACTCGACTGAAAACCACGCTAAGTAAGGGACATGCTGTGCATCACCAGTATGTAGTTTTGGTGCCTGAATTTGTCTTTGGTTGCATGCATTTAAAGAGGAAAAAACCTATAAAGTCTAGGCTTCCTTCCAATACCAAGTTACCTTGTGCCTCTGTTTCAAAACGAGTCTTCGTGTAAAACCTTTCATTTGAAAATGAGTTTAAAATGCATGAAAATAAACCTGTAGGCCAAACTCATTTTCACAATCGTCTAGACTCGTTTTGAAAGAGAAGTAACTCGGAAATGGCCTATTGAAAATAACTTGGCGTATGTCAAAAATTTGCATCTCCTTTAAATCATCAAGACAGCCGACAGCTGTACTTACCAAACGATTTGAAAAAAGCTGATCCTGACTTTCCACCCTGGGCCCCCCACGCAACTGAATGCTGCAGTGAACGAATATACCTACAAGAGGCAAGTTATATACAATCACGTGTCTTCTTTACAGTCTTCTTGTGTTTCTAGAGACGGGAGGGTGTGGGGAGATTTTTGCAAAGAAAGACCACTAAGAAAGTAAGCACAACAATCTATGCATGATGTTATATCCTATTTAGAAGAAGTAAGTCGCATTAATCTCTTTTTAAGGTGGATGGTACCAGTTTTCCGGACGCGGGAAGTCTGGTGACGACTGCGCACCTCACGCGCGAGATTTGTCCACGAGATTTAAAATACAGAAAAACCAAAACAAATAAGGCGGCACAAAAACTATTGCCCACCAGGTGTTTTTTCTCCCTGTCTGTCCGAGATTGGATCAAAACGAAAGTAGTCCTTTGGGCGTCAGTTGTTAAGCAATTCAGTATGCGTTAGAAAAACACTTTTTGTAGCTCAATGCCCGAAATTCAAGGCTTAAGTTTCCATCAGTGTGGCGATCAATCCTGTCGGCGATCGCGATCAGTAACAATTTGAAAACTACAGGTTCTTCACCATACGGACCGACCCTAAGCCGGCAAATAACGTGTTTACTTTTTTCCTGCAGTAAATTGGTTTTGCAGCCGATTACAAATGGGTTTGTTTACTCAACTTTGTCAAATCGGGTGGCGCGCCGGCCGTCTACTAACGATTTGTTAAAAAATCTTCCCAACGACTGAACGAGTAACTCAGATAATAGACAAGGAAAGATGTATTAAAGAACAAATATTTTTCGATCTACTTTATTTTAGTTGCATTTATGTAACCTGTTAAGTTCTCCAATATTGTTTTTCCGGTGTGAAATTTCATGCGAAGTTTGAAGTTTTACTATAAAACAATTTTCGGTCAGTCGTTGCCATTAAAGTCACTTGAAATCAGACTTTTCTACCGTAAATTGGAAAGCAGAAAGCGACGAAATTTTTCAAGTGTATTCCACAGAAATTATCCTAAATACAGCAACGATCAGAGGTAAATTCGACTAATACTAATTTTACGGCGACAGAAACACAGGAATCCAGGGATACAGCGCCACGGCTACAAACAATCAAGCAAATAACACTCAACTGAATTTACTTACAGCGACTTTCCTTGCCAAACCTGCGTTGATTTTTCGCTGATGGAAGAGTAAAACAGGCAAAAGATTGACGATTACCGCTAACTTTCAGGAGGGCAAAAAAAAAAAAATTTCCGTAATGGACATTCAACCATATGTAAGTTTTCATTCTAGAGGGTCTGTGTGATACGCGATTCAAGCTGACAAGTGTTCTGTCTTAGATTTGGAACCTTTCGTTTGACAGCTTCGGTTTGTCGACAAAACATGGCAAACCAGACGAAACGTTGTGAGGAAATCCTTAAAAGTGAGACCAACGGCAATACTTCCAAACTAAATCCTCGACATTGTCCGTGAAGTGAAGACTTGCGAAGCCCTGTTCGAAAACACACCGACGATAAGTGCGCGCGTGTACTTGGGCGCATGGGTCAGCAGTAGTCAAAAGGGAGCATGAGTAAATGCCAACCATATAAAATCAAGATTTTGAACTACGCGGTAACGCGCGTGGAAATTGTTGAACTCGCGAAGGCTTTTGCAAGAGAACGAGCCCGGTGACCCTATATTTTTATTGTTAGGATGTTTTCCCCTCATTGAAAGGAGACATCAGGTGAAGTTTTAAAAATTTCTACGAAAGGAATTTTTCATTATTGATAAACTGCCGTTTTTAACGTTTATAGAAAATCCGCTTCGTAGAAATTTTTTTAAATGATCATGTAGTTTCATTTTCAAATGACAAAGAAACTAATGTGAAAAAAATTGGGGGTCACCAGGTTAGTTTTCAAGATATAAGCGTTCGAAGCTCAAAAGTAGGTCTGACCAATCATCAAGTATCGTTGCCATGGTAACAGTTGGTGACAAAATAATTGTCGTTTTTGGACGAGAACAAATTTTGCAATCGGGTCATACACAAATTTTGTTATGACGTTGAGTTGATTTTTTGTTCTTTCCTTTCAAAGTTTACATATTTAAAAAACCTGAAAACTGGTACCATCCACCTTAATGAAATTCCCTCGCACGAGCCCTCATTGCAAGCTACAATCATGGACAAAAGACTTGGAGGAATTTTCACTTTTGGCGCTTTTGCACACACAGCAGAAGTAAACATAACTTCACCTGCCTAACCTCTCACCCCACCCCACATACAATGTTTTTAAAGGGATAGCAGTGCTGTTAACTTTTCAGTTGTGAAACACAGATTATTCGTTGCATTGCATTAGTGTCCCAAGGACGTTTGTCGATGAATGTAGTTCTAGTCCAATACTGAAAATACGAATATAGTCTATTGTACTGCCGGCCAACGATACATTCACAACCTGGCTGACTGCATAAGGCAACATCTGTCATTGAGTTTCGAAACAAAAAGGGCGCATGCCGTAATCCATAATCTCGAAACGCCCTGCTATGGTCTGCTATAGCTGTCCCTGACAAAGAGTCGGCCAGCGTTGAGAAATGCATGTCTACGGAAAGTACCGAGTATATCACTATAAAATCTGTAAGGGATACGTGTGCCTTCTTACAAAAGTAAGAGAAAGTCTTCAATTCTTACTTTTCCTCGCCGTCAGGAAAGATCCTCTTTCTCAGAAGTCGAAACTGTTCAGCATAGTATATACTACAGTAGAATCGGCAAGTATTGTCAGCAAACTCTGGAAATACCAAAAGGAAAAAAAAGAGACAGAACCTGTTAATCATCTCCAGTATTTTTGTAATTAAAATCATGCAACATCTACAACTTAGACGTTTATATGATCTGTCAGGAAATTTACTTTGCTTGTCACACAAAAAAGATACATGTGTCACACTTGGCTTATCTCGCATAAAGATACACATGTCACACAATCCATTGAAGAAAACATTGCGTTACGAGACAAGAGAAGGTCCAAGAAGGTACGCTGTATGACATGGTGTTGGAAATGACAAATATCAATAAAGGGCCACAAAAAAAAAAAAAAAACATGCCCTTACGGTGTTTGAAGTGAAAATCTACTGCCGGATTGGCATCTTTTCTCTGGAAGCCAAACTGTACGAGATCTGAAAAAAAGGAAAGATCGCATTATCCACTTCACGTGAAATGAAACAAAACGGCTCGCTATACCCTTGTCAGTCTGCTCACATTAATCATAACTGTAACAAATTCTCAAGTTTGATTGGTTATCAGGAGGCCTTATTTTCAGTAGCATTTCTCTGATTGGACAATTTACAGTTTATTCGAGCGCGCTGTCGTAGGACAGTTGCACTTGAATGGCTTCCCTCGCTCAAGGATCTCGAAGATTTGTTTCTCGTCAAAAAGGTTACACATTTCTACATTTTGACTCTATTTTCTTAAGTTTTGTTATAGTTGTGATCAATTAGTAAGAGGACTTCGTGTCGTCTAATCATCCTTTACTGTGTACGATTGAGCATTTTCCAGCAAGATCTATAAACAATAGCCTCCACTGGACTCGAAAATATGCTCGGATATTTGTCCAAAGACGAGGAAAACTGTGAGCTTCCAAGGGCAGATTATGTTCAAGGACAAATATCAGAGCAAATTTTGCCCCAAATGGAGGCTATTGTGTTTATTATCCCCCAAATATTTTAAGGCTGGTTCTTACTTTGACTAGGTATACCTATCGATAGAGTGCCAACGAGCGAATAATTTGTGCTATAATAAGGGGTTTATTAATACAGCATAACGGATTTTTGGTTCTCTTCTGTTGCAAACATTACCGAGAGAAAATTATAACGCGTTTACCGGTCGGTAACGTTCGTCACGCAATCCCTGAATATCAAGAGTATTGGAATGTATCACTGCTCGGTCGAACTTTCAGTTCAATATGATGGGCAAAGTCAAAGTGAAAGTGAACACGCTAGTTTGATTGATGAACCCGACTCGTTTAATTCTGTGGCAAAACAGATCCGATTTGTGTTTTGAACACTGGATTCGACTGTATGATAAACACGCTCGTTCAGTTCTGTTCGGAAACACTGCCGACTCAACCTTCAGTTCGATATGCTAGATTTCAACGCTGGATTTGCTCTAGTGGTTCGACTGGTGAACACAATCTTTCCAAAAAAGCTGCCCGATGGAACTTTCAGTTCGATATAGGTAAACAGAGAAGGAATACACTGTTTCGATTCATGAACACGCTCGTTCAATTCTGTGGTGAACACGCTGGTTCGTTTTCTTGTCGATTTTGTCTTGGATTTGCTCTTGTCCAACAGTTTTCCTGAATATTCGAATTAGAAGAAGAGTTTTGTAAAGGGTACGCTCCCCAATTGAACTTTCATTTCGATAAAGTGAGAGAGGAAATACGCTGGTTCGATATGTTCTGAGACTATGAAATTGTTCACAGTTGGATAAACACAACAGCAAATTCCACGAGACAAGTCTAGATCTAACGCGCCTCCTGATTGGCTAAAAACTACAATAGCTCGAATAGTTCCGTCCTTGTAATTGGCTCAAACTGAGCCATTGTTACATCTTACACCTTACAGTTACACTTTTCAGAGCTCGATCGAGAATTTTTTCGCATACGCCATTCTTCGCGCGGCACTATTCTCTGCCGCCTCGCCAGCCGAGCGTCTTCGCTCGGCTGGCTCGTTGGCAACTAGCGCATAAGCATAAGCATGAGCCAATAAACGGAGACACAGTAAGATGTTTATAATTAGTACCTTGTGATAAAGAAATTTCCAAGCAAAAGGCGCTAATTATCAATATCTTACTGCGTATTCCTGCGCCTGCGTATGTCGGCTTATGCTTATGCGCTAGTGAAGACCAGCCCTTACGCAATACGTGTGATCTTTTCAAACTTGGTGAATATCACTTAGGGTTAGCTGGGGCATATTCAGGCACGTTAAGAACTGTTAAAGAACTGATATTACCAGTTTCATCTTGAGTGACTGAAGTATCTTGAGCTGGGATATTTTCCATCTTCTTTATGTCCTCTTTCTGAGCAGCAGTGTGTTTGACCTTGGTGTACATGACCCTTTCCGCTTTGCTATGTTTACTGTGATGTGCTGATTGTGAATCGGGCTCCGCTCGATACTCCTGGCTGTTGCCCATGAACTCTAACTTGTCGGAGATCACGCTTGCCGCGTCCCCGTCCCGTCCCGTTCCGCATTCTGTCTCGGGATTCACGATATCCAGATGTACATAACCTGCATGTTACAAAAGTTAAACGTCTCTGTCAATCAAAAGTTAAAACATCAATTTTACTTTCCAATACCAATCACATTGTTTGAATTTTTTAACACATTTATTTACAATACTAACCTTACTTATATTACTAACAATACTTACTACGGCAACAATAGCGAAGCGCGCGAGGCCTAAAAATAGAATGCAAATGATTATACCCCCACGAGGCTCATAAAACATCAACGTATTCTGAGAGATCTAGAGGGGATTTAGGCGAAGTTTTCGTTTCAAAAATGTGTTTTAGGAACACCGGCTGTTTTAGAAAGTGTTTTAGGAAAATCGTCCAATATTCCGGTTTGTTTGTCCGAGTCTAATCTGAGTCATGACGTCACTCGCGCGCTTTGCTATTCTTACAAGACTAATGCTACTTATACTACTGACATAACTTACAAGTTTTCAATATTGTGCATTACTTACTATACCGTAACGTGACTTATATAATACTAATGCTACTTACAATACTAACATAACTTACGATACTAGTTGCGTTCGGAGAACGCAAGCCTAATTTTGACCTGTGGCTTTCTAGAGTTGGTTGTCCTGTGCAAGGTTACATGCAGAAAAAATCCACATTCCTGTAAGGACACCAAAATGGCCACCCGGATTGATATTTGCAACTGGTACTAAGATAGGTGATAAGACATATGACGAGCAATTGTGAGCATGTGAGCTCGTCTTTGTGCTGGATCTTTCTTTCCATTCAGTCGCCGTAAGCTGTATTTTGATTGCATTTGTTGATTTTTATCGGGTCGAGTACTGTCTGGAATCGGTGGAAAGGTACTCTGAAGACAAGATCCAAAAGAGTGAGCCTGGACCTAGGAACGACAAATGTAACTGAACACTGTCTACTTTATTCATCAGGGGAAATACTCGAATCAGTCGCACAGAGTTTGTTTACGATAAACGAGCACGCGATTGTTTGCTTATATTTCTGCTTCCAGCTTAGAATAATGTATGTAAGAAATAAACTTTTACAGTTAGCTTTTACGCTTAAACATTACCGGTTAAAGTGAGAGTATCTAGCCCGAAATTTGAAGGCTAATGTACATATTTTAAACTTGCGAGTCTACGGAAACTGGCGCCGTCATGCAACGTATCAACAAATCGTAGTTTGTACGGGGGATCTCTTCTTTCACACTATGATATATCTGTCTGTAAAACCTCGGTTGCTGATGAAAAATGTTGATTTGAGCAATAGACAGAGGCTGAAAGTCAGCTAGTGAATTTATTATAGTGACGGCGTCGAACGCACTCTCATAATCTTTGATTACCACCAGCATTACTTTTTTCAAAACATTTCATACAAAATACAACATTAACTGACTTACTACGAAATTCTGCAACTAGTTTACAGTTGCGCTTACTTACAGTTACACTGTTCACTTTATAACATTACCGTGCAAAGAAAACATTTTAATTACAATTATAGAAGGGAAAAGCTAGCATTGTTTGAATGAAAGTTCAGAAAACTTGACTGTACAGAAAAAATTATCCCCCGTTTCCATGGCTCTTCTGTTTAAGGACATCTTGATGTGATAGAATGCATTCCCTCCTGGGAGTAACAAAGTTTATCTTATAAACTAAGTCGTAAAGTTCGTTCGGTTGTACCTCTAGGAAGGACGAGGGTATGGAATGCTGCCAACTTGATCGCACAGACGTATTGCAGGCACGGATTACGAATTACAAATTGTCTTAGCTGAAAATTTACTTCAATCTTCTCTAGCAGCCGACAGAATAAAGTTCGTTCTCACAGCTGGCTGTTACGTTTATGAAAAGCAGGTTGATACAAGTTTGAAAACCTGTTGTACGAACCATAATTAGGCAATGATCAGTCACTTCAATTTGCATGGCAAGAACGAAATTTAAAGAGCTTATAACGAAAAAGCAGTACAAGACACAAAAACAATCACATCCTTTTTTAACTCGTGAATTGCCGTAGTAAGTTACGAGATGTTGGTTTGCAGATTATGCAAACGATATACAAATGAGGTGTTGGTCCCTCATCCGTAATGTTTAGCCTATTAGGATTAGATGCCTATCTATTCACCTTCATTCGCCTCTGTACTGGAATCAACTCTGATGAGCTTGTTTGAACCATGAGGAATGTCCGCATGTGGCTGTCCCTTGAGAGATACGTCAACAGACGACTTACCGAAATCACTGAAAGAAAGCAAATGCCATAAGTTGCTAGACTAGGAGTAGTCTTGTCGTGTGACACGAACGAAAACCGCCACAAAAAATGGCCGTGCAAAATCCTGGGTGTTAGGAGTGTGCGCTTCTCGCCCCCAGGACTTCGTAGTCTCATAAGTTGCTAATGACTGTTACTTGTACAAAAAAACTAACGAAACTGTATCTCTAAGAATTAACACATTGAAACACCTGTGGTAACAAATAGCCTGAAAATTCAATAACATGAACAAACATCTGAAAAGCGCGAGATATGCTGTGGAAAGCTCTAACACATGTGAGATAGCGTATAACTAGTGGAAAGCGTGGAAAGTCAAATCACAATTGGCTTTGGCTTCGCATAAGAGTCTTAAAGTGTGATTACATGGTTTCCAACTAATTGACCATTTCCGAATTACCTTTAGCCTCTTTCTCAAAGCGAGTCTTGGTGCTCATCCTTTCATAGGAAAATGAGATTTCATTCCCATGCAAATTAAACTCATTTTCATATGGTTGTGCACCAGGCCTCGCTTTGAAAGAGAGGCTTTAGGTAACTCGGAAATGGTCTATTGACGTCATAATGTCATAATCACTTCTATAATCATAAGAAATGCACTGTACGAAGAAATCATGTTTGGGCAACAATGCAAAAGTTGCAGTAACTACTGCAGTAATGCGAGAGCCTTGTATGCCACTGTCTTTTTTGTTTGGCTTGTCCTGTTTGTCACACAGTCATGCAAGACTGCATAGGTCACGCAAGCGCAGTTACCTTTTACTCTGTAGAAATTCTCTGGTCGCTCCATTCATGATTTCTGATAGGGTTCGCTGAATGTCATGCAGGCACTCGTTATATTCTTTAGTGCTGTAGAAAAAAAAACAAGATTCATTTGTACATGTGTGCTCCAAAGACAACTGCACGATGCCAATCTCATTTGAATGACTACCTTTGTACTTTCATTTTAGAATCTAGCTCCAAAGTTTCATTCATTTAAAGGAGCTACGTCACGGTTTGCGCTTCTTGAAAAGTTTAATCTCAATTTTTAAAGTTCGTCGTTTGTAATCCGTATAAATCTTTTCCATGCTTACCCATCCTTGTTCCTTTGTGGTTTATTATTATCTCTTTGGTGTTTTTCAATTTAAGTAAACCATTATTTTCATTTTTTTTTCAGTTTAAAGATAATTTTGTCCATGGCCAAAATAACTCAAAATGCCGTGATTAAGCTCCTTTAAAGCTAACTTGATTTAGTGCACATGTTTGACTTAGTGTGCTCTTTGAATACAGTCAAGTCTAGATACGTTTACAAAAACATTCCATGACATGGGAAAGTTCCACTGGCCTTAATCAGCATGATATTTCTTAGTAGCTTTAACATCCTTATGTGGAAAAATAACATGCACCTATTTGCCTATTTGCAGACCTCACCTCAGTGTGTAGGCAATTATAGAGCTGGTCTCCTTCTCACTCACAACTACAAGCACTTTCTCCCCAGGGGGGAGGAGGTGGTGTTCATGGATTGGACTGCAAACAAAACACTTCAGTAAGAAAAATATTACTCGTATTTACTAAAACATATTGCATAATGAATACAGGATTATTTCAATTGTGGGAGGTGCGGTGGCCTCATGGTTAGTGCGCTCGTCTCAGGATAGAGTGGTCCGGGTGTTGAGCCCTGGCCGGGGACATTGTGTTATGTTCTTGTGCAAGACACTTTACTCTCACAGTGCCTCTCTGCATCCAGGTGTATAAATAGGTACCGGAGAATTTAATGCTGGGGGCAAACCTGAGATGGACTAACATCCCATTTAGCTGGGAGAAGAAATACTCCTAGTTGCTTCATGTTGCTTCATAAGTGCTGGCCTGATGGGCCACTTGGCTCATATGCAGACTTTACCTTATCATTAGTACTGTCTTATGGGATCGTCCCACTTTTGTTAATGGTAACTGAGTACTGAGTAGTATTCTAGGTTACAGAGACTTGAGACAGAAACAACCTGATCATCGCAGGAAAAATCTCTTGACTGAAACCAGATTCTTCCAAAGGGGACTATAGAGAAAACTTAGTTATGAGAACGGTCACAAGAATTTAGATGAACATGGGGACAAAAGATTAAAAGATTCAAAAACATGCAAAACATTTTACTTACAAGGTGGAGACAACTGGTTGAAAAGCTGAGCTGGACATGAACGACGATATGATGTGCTTCACTTTACCACGCTTGCTTGTTCCAGTTAATCCTGAAAAACAGGTTTGCCTTGAATGTTTATTCATTATTCACAGACTAGAATAAAGAGAAGTCCACCTGAAGAGCGCTTCCTTAGAAATAATGGCCCGAGTTTTTTTGGCACGATGGAAAGTTCAGTTAGTCATTAGGGAGATTATACTATAAGCAGATTTGTTGCCGAGCCTTGGGTTTAAAGCAAACAGAAATATGTGTTCTTGTTCTTGAAATACTTTTTCTTCCACTAGCTACAGCGAAACCTCTCGTTTCAGCGTTTACCACTTGAAATTTTTACGATCGATGATAAAGTCAATTATACGTCTCAAAGGGAAAGAAACATTTTACTCCCGGTTTCCGTTTGTGACTCAAATATTTTGTTTGACCCTATCGTTCCAAGTGAGGGTTAGATAAGGAAAACAAAAGCTTGAAGGATTCTAGAAGTTGAAATTAAATGACAACATAGTACAGACCCGGGCTATTGCTAGGAGAATGGGGCTGGTCACTGGCTTACCGTCAGGAGTAGGCGTAACATCCGGGTCTCCTCCTTCAGTAGCAAGAGCTGTTGGTACATGATAAATTCAATATAATCAAAAGCAAGAAAATGCATTAACATCCTACAGCTAAAATACCCGGCCTATGACAAGTCTCAGAGAATATTGTTTCAATGGATGCTAAAATCATCAGAGCCAATGAAAAGCCTTGCTTTTTTGAGTGCAGCCAATAAGCTTTATGTGACGCCCCAAATAACGTCTGGTGCTCTGGTAGTCATTGCTCTCGTTTGAACTATACACATCACAGCTTAAAATTTCTTAAAGTTTCACAAGTTAGTAAAAGAATATGCTTGATACTTGATGTTACTATTAATCCCTCACGGGATCGCACACTGCTGTAAACATTCACATATAATATGACAAATTAGGGAAGTTGCCCAACAGGACCTGCAAGAGCCGTGTTTCCAGGAAATACGCTTTCTAATCGGACTGTTTGATTTTCCAAGGAGTTTGCGGAATTTCAGGCATAAACGGACGAAAACTACCTCTCAAAGGAACTTTTAAAAGAGGTATGATTCCAAGAACATATATCTTCTCTGATCGATAAAACAAACATTACATTAATTTAGTAGAGAAGCACTGCAAAATTAACTCCATTGATTCTTAACTGAATGAAGAATATTAAAACGTTCTCTGGCTGAAGAATTATGTACAGAATAGAAATGCGTAATAATGAATGAAGAATGTTTCTAAGAAAAGGTCTTGTTTTTGAACAGTGATATAAATGCTCTGAATTATTTACATCTCTAGTCTGATAGCTTTTGTGTAAAAAGTTGGGTTTATTCCTACCCTTTTTAGCTGTTGCTTGCCACTGATTGACTGCCCAGGACTGGGAACGAGAAACACCTTTGAAATGAAAGTGAAAGTTAAAATGCGGTGAACTTTATTGTCAACGAGATGACATTACATTCTTGTATAAAGCTCTTAATGGCTACCTCAACATAGACTTAACCCCGCTGCTAAACTTTTACTGCCAGGCTGATCCTTACAAGTTTACACATGTCGACGACTACTCACTAAAGCTGAACTTTGTTAGGACTGCTACATTTAAATATAGTTATTTCAACAGAATTGTAGAAATGTGGAACTCCTTACCATTAGAGATCAGATTAGCACCCAACCTGGAAGCCTTTAAGTCTAACGTAAAAAAAATTCTTATATAATTGTAGATGAAGTTGGGTAGAGAGCTGAATGCTCGTATATTAATGGTCGTTTGTAAATGCTCATAGCTCTATTTTTATTCATTTATTTATTTATTTTAACGATATGTATGTTTTTAATATTTATATTGTATTTATTTTAGGTGATCTGTCGTGTATGGAGTCTTTGGAGTCTTAGACTCTTTTACAGATTATCCTCATGGCCCTTTTGTTTTGTTTTGTTTGTATGCCATAAAAAATTGTAATAATAAATGATAATAGCTTATTGTGTTGAGAGTTGTTGTAGATTATTGCTTTGCTTGGGTAGAGAGCTACCTTGAATACCTGGAGATCTAGGTTTAAAACAACAGGGAAACAAATCACTTGCCCTCGTGCCCTCAGTTCATAGATCACTGTACAATGTAGTTAACTAGACATGACATTTCAGTGAGTCTGTTGCTGGTTATTAACACACGAAACTGACACCTGTCAACTTTTCTCCAGGAACAGACTGTTTGCTGTTCGATACGACGTGCACAGCATTTAAGGTACACAGGTAAATTTCATTCTGATAGATACGTATGAGTGATGTATGGCTACAATGAAACGGCGACTGGAGATCAATAACGTACACTCGCTGCAGCCTACCCTTCTTTGTTGAACGGTGCTGCAGTGCTGCCCCAACAGACTGGGTCCTAAAAAGACCTTGAATGCAAAACATTTCCAAAAAACATCATAGTCAATTGAAAAATTTTGTGTTGAGGAATCCATAAAACGAAACACGTATGCAGCTCGGCAGAGAGAAAAAGGACCGTTATCCAAACTGGATTAGCTTTGCCGAGAAATGAGCTGATTGATTAATGGATTAAAATTGTTATTCTCGACATAAGTGTCAAAGGTTTTCGACTGATTTCAAGTAGAAGAAAATTAGCGAAAGCAGAAACGTTCAGAACGTGTTTGGGATGAAACTTAAATTGACATAAGTTATTGTTATTGTAACAAATGAATGTGTTTTCCTTTTCCCTTTGTCTATCAGCTGATTAGATCCGAAAAATAAGTGAAAATCTGTTGTCAATGTTATCGCAGCTGTTAATGAACACTATGTTGTCAGGTTAAAATCTTCATGGCAGGTTAGACTGTGCAAAAGGCCGACTGCAGCAGAAGTCGCTCAAACCAGCAGCAAAAATTCAAACAAATTACTCCTCTCACATTAAAATTCCTTCACGTTTCCTTTATTCATCAAAAATTCCTTGAGTTTTTGTGACAGCACTTCTGGAGCTGACATCTCCGACAATAAGCGATTGCCAGCAGTTAAACTGTACTACCAGCTACCACTCTCTTAAGTCAGTAATATTTGCTCATTATTGCAAAGCTATTATAAGTAGACAGGAGTCAAGTATATTAGTTCTCTAATTAAATACACTGCATTTTCTATATATCTTGTATACAGGGACGAATTAGTGAAGATTAGATGAGGATTGACGAGGAACCAAATGTAGTGTTGGTATGTATATAATACAGCTTTCACATGACTGTGGTAAAACCAGATCCAAAGAAATAAGAGCGGTTTTCAATTGAGTGAAACAAAACCAAAACCAAAACCAAACCAGTTACTTACGAATTAGACTTCTCAACGAAGACCATTTGAAGTAATTGCCTGATTACTTTCGACACTCAGTTGAAAACTGCTCTATAACTAGCCCATCACAACGAACGTAAATATTGCAATGAGCTAATCAGAAATCGAAACATGAAGCGCGGGATAACATGCAACAGGTGAAAAACGCGTGAAAAATTGCAACTGGTGCTCAAGGCGAGGGAAAATGACACCGATGCCAAGCACGGGAAAACACGCGTAGTTATCACGTTTGGTTGCTGCTTCCACTCCTGATTGGCTGGAGAAAAAGCATGTTTGCTGTGATTGGTTAGATCACGTCACTTTTTCTAACCAATCAAAGAGCTCCGAAACTGGGAGCAAAGTTATTGTCAAAAGTCAATGCAATACCTCTGGTAAAGTACCTCTAACTTAACAGAACATTTATTGAAAAAAGGAAGCTGACTGCTAAAGGATTTTTACGCGAAATTATGTTTCTTGTTGCTGATTGCGACAGATTTCTCTCGATGGTTGCGCGCGAAAATTCAGAGCCAAGGAACAATGAATCAGAGTGGACTGGGACTGGCATAAAAAAATCCACTGATGATGTGGCTCTTTGTGTAGTATTTCTGATTGCTTGTTTCTTTCACACGAAAAATTAAAACCGGGCAACGACCAATCAGAGACACGATACGGATCTCTGTAGTGCTACGTCATCGATATGGTATGATTCTGTTCCAGTCTCACGCGTCCCTTGAGCGAGGGAAAAAAAGTTAGAGCAACCTGTTTCCTCGATCAGACAAGCCTTAGTCGATAAACACGAGCTTCAAAATGAATTGCACAAACCAAATAGCTTATTTATTCACTCACTTCTCTTGTGTAGAGCTGAGGGTATCGTGTTCACTTTTCTGAACTCAGGCATACTTCGTTCTTTAATAGAGTCTTCTGCGTCGCTGCTTTCCGCTGTTGTTTCTTTGCCGATTTGTCCACTTCCATCAATGTTGTCTTCGTCAAGATTTTCGAAGTTGCCTTCTGCTGACATCTAACAACAAAATGATTATAGCGAGCTAAGAAAGAATGGACTTACCACAAGCCGACCTTTGCTTAATCCTTCGCTTAGTTACTTTTAGAAAGTCTAAGAAAGAACAGCTCTAATCCTAATCTATCTCACATGAAATTACCGGTAATATACCCATGTTCATATCCCCGACAATGGGTTCTGTTTCACTACTGCACCGCGGAGAGAAATTTGTTCATGCTTTAGTTTCTCCGTGGATAAGGTGTAACGCACCTCACCACAATTTCACCAACAATCAAGTCTAAATGGAATGCCAGCGGACATATGTCAATCTCCCGATTTCTTAAACCAATTTTCGTTTCGCTTAGAGGTCAACAAAAAGATTATTCCACTCTGTACTGAAAAATCAATACATATCGTTTAAATTTTGTGATAACTTCGCGAGAAAAGCTGTTTGACCAAATTTCCAAAAACCGAAAATAGAGTTGAAAATACGACGCGTGGCAGAGAATTTTTGACGAACTTTGGGTTGTTTGGAAATGTGGTCAAACACTGTCTTGAGTGCTTGATATATCTTCTCAATCGAAACTAAATCTAAGGAGAAAGTGGAGAAATAAAATCTGTGCTAATTAAGATCAGATATTCAAGCACCGTCACGGTCATGATTTCCTTTGTTTAAACTTTATTAGCGAGTTTGAGAAAGTTCTTTTCATCCCTGAACCTCACAGCTCTTTATCAAATAAACACGAGGAAGACTGTTATGGCTTACCACAGACTCGTCCAGTTCTTGTTTGACACATTTACTTATATCAGAGTCACTGCGGCTCCTATCTACGCAAGTCACACCACTAGCGATTTCCCCCCCTGGCAACGACGCACTGTCGACTGACGATACGGTAATTGCAGGAGGTGAAGAGGCAACCCTCCGATGACCAAACGTGAAAGCCTTCCTCAAGACCACCCTCTCTGTTCCTTTATCTTCCCGTTCTGTTTGTCCACAGGTAGAGAATTGTTCCTGACTTGTAGTTTGATCACCTTCATTTGTTGGAGTACATTTGTCAACTTTTTCCTCTTCCCCGTTCGATCCTTCGATAACATACCATGAACTGCGTTTTATCTCCTCCAGACTTCCTCCAGGTGGTCCCTTTTCTCCAGTCAAGGCACTGTCAGGAGGTGCACTTTTGCTCTTTACATTCTCAGTAGAAAACACCTTTGATTTATTATCATCCATCTTGTCCCCAGAAGGTTCCTTTATATTGCCCTTACTATCCCCAACAGGTTCCTTTGCACCGTCCATCTTGCCCCCGCAAGGTTCCATTAAATTTTCCATTTTGCCTCCACAAGGTTCCTCCTTACCTCCAGGGTCTGTTGCCTGTACGTTTTCTTTTGCAATAGATGAACTGCCATCTAGACCTTTCTCGCTTCTTGCCTCAATAACAACAAAGGCTTTGAGGGTTTCAGACCGTTGACGATCTGTGAGATTCCTGTCAAGACATACCCTAGCTAAAGGCTCATTTTTTGTACTAGGCAAAAAATGTCCCTTAACCACCCCTCCCACAGGTAAAATTCCTTCCGTGGGGGAATCCGCAGGGGTGTTGATGTCTTTCTCCGTGCTTGGGATTGGTCGAAATCCACTGGTCACGTGCATTACTTCCACATCTGGTCCACTCAACACTTCAGGTGAGTCTTCGTTTGTGTCAGGGCTGGGGTAGGGTGAGGGTGATCTTGATCCCCAGGGAGTCTGGGAGGGGCTGAGGTTTCCTTCTTGGGCATTCAAGTCCACCCCACGGACCCCCAGAAGGTCAGTCGATTTGTTCAGTTGCTGAAGAGAAAAAAAGATTGCAAACATTAGTAGAATCTACTGGTACATTCAAATTGCAGGAATACCTTTGTGTGGTCATGCTACTAAAGTGACGACCAATATGCCGTTTTAACGTTTGCCGTAACGTCATGCTTAAACTCTCTATTGCTGTTAGGATTGCCGTAAGAAAATTCAGTCAGCCTTGTGAGCTCGTCGTCCTTTGAATGCGATAACAATGCAAGTAGAAACGCAATTCACTGAAGTAACCTGTTTATTTGGAAGATCTCTTCAGTCGACAACATGTACCATTTTGTTATGTGCCTAAATCTACCTAATATGCAACGGCAGGCATTCTAGCACATTGAGCTGAAGCACAGGATAAAGAAAAAAATCCAGGTGTTTGGCTCACTTTTCACTGAGAACATGGACACATTATTTTTCTTTTTTTTTCCAATCACTTTACTGATACCGCACTAATGACATTACTTATATTTTAATCATTTAATGTAAGTAATTAGTTTTATTAAAATGAAAAGATTTAATAATATTTAAATTAATTAATCAATTACTGAGGACTTAGTGCAATCTAATTGACAATAACCAAATTGACTAACTAATAATTAACTTGCTTACATCCGTGCAGAGAAGAAATAAAAGCAACCTTATACAATAATGAACATTTGTTTGCAACGAGAATCAGATATCTTTGCCTTCTTGAGAGTTCACCTAAAACACAGGACCAGCTGGTATAAATGCAATGTACGCGTCATGAAAGAGCCAACGTCACAGTGGCGTCCAGTTTGAGATAATTGACTGTATGCAAGTAAGCTTAGAAATGGAAACAGGATCGACTGATACTAATCTATAATGAACAGAGAAAATAGCTACCTCTGTTGATGACTTTCCGTCGAGTTGTACTGAAGACATCAATTTTGCTTCCCTTATGGACGGTGTCATTGATTTGTTGTTCTTCTTCTTTTCAGCTTGGACATATTCTTGCAGGCTTTAAGAAAATTAAACATGCATTGTCACATATGTGGGAGGCCCAGTGGCCTAAAGATTAGTTTGCTTGAATCGGGAATGACTGGTCAAGGTTCGAGGCCTGACCTGGATCAATGTATTGTGTCTTAGAGGGCGTCTCCACCTAGGTGTATAAATGGGTACAGGTGAATTGTTGATGGGAGGCAGGGGTAGGTAATGTCTGTAGCCCTTCATACTCTGCCGAGAAACCTTAGTTAACAACTGAGGGATTGTTACATTTCAGAACTTCTCTAGTTACTGATGAATTAACCTAGCGATCAAATAGGGCTACTGTACAGGAAAGGTGATCGCAAAGGTGATCGTAACTCTCTTAACTGCTCTTCATACATTTTCATGCAAATCTTTTGCGAGAATTAAGATACAGATATGTTCCATTCATTCCTCTGTAGACAAATGAGAAACTGTACACTTCCTTACTCTTCATAATCTCTCAAATGTGGTTTCCTTCTTACAATCTGATGTGGTTTTTAGCATTATCAATCCCTTTTCGTGAATATTTAACACGCATGTGATGTCAGGGTAGTACAGTTTTTCCTGCCTGCTGCATCCTGATTGGTTAATTCATATTGTTTACTATCAAACACTGAAACAGAACTCACGTATTGTTCCAGCTTTCTACAGCTTCACACAGGGTTTTCTTGAGACTGTTCAAGCTATTTGCTATGACGTACTCCAGAGCCTGTCTATCTTCAGGGCCCAAGTGTTCACATGAGTCCATGTTCTTCATGGCCAGTGGATTTTGTGGTTGCTGAAGACTGGCCGCTTTCTTTTCCACAATTTCAACTTGTTCCAAAAAGCGAGTATGCTCCTCCTGAAAAACGTTTAAAAAACACGTTAATCTGTGAATGCATTTTGTCTCACGCTTTGCCATATGCTCCTCGTTTTTTCATAATTGTTAGTATTAACAGAGCTCAGTCACGGCGTTTGAGTTATTGTAGCAATGCACAAAGTTGCCTTTACATTTTCAGGAAACCTGAAAATAACAGTTTACGAAGACAGAAAAACACCAAAGAGATAATAATAAGCCATAAAGGAACAAGGATGGTTAACCCATTGACGCCTGTGTCGGCAGTAACCAGCCGTGACAAGCGTTGGCCTTTGTTCCACTTCTGACGTCATCACCTTTGACCAAAATTGGCATTATCTATACTGAAGTTCTGCAGGAGGAAAGATCTTTCCAATGATACCCAGATCAGAGTGATCGGCTCAATGGAGCCTAAAATATGCACGAAAATGCTAAGAAATTTGAGTGAAAAGCTCCGAACAAAATTTCCTGCGACTACACTTAGCTACCCATGGTAAAAAATTGGCCTTCTCGATGATGCTTTCTCAGACATTTTTCAACTGCAAGCAAGCCCAGTAGAAGTTCAATCACTGCAGCAAAAAGATAAGAAATGGAGAAAAAGGAAAGGCAAAAAGAAAAAAATTAAAACCGAAAAGCCTAAAGGCATAGGTCATTTTCTCGAACTTTTGATTTCTGCGCATGCCCGAGCAAAAATGTCGTAAAACGTGATGCCAGTGGAAAGAAAGACATGCTGTCATTGTGCAAGTGCCTTTTTGGGTGGATTGGAGCTGATGTGGCTCATATCCAGGCTGAAAATCTCCAAAATGTCCAAAAAATGCGTTTTTGCCAAAAAGCTCCGGGAGTCAATGGGTTAAGGATGGAGAAGATTAACATGGATTACAAACGTCGAACTTGAAACATTTAAGCTAAACTTTTCAAGATACCCTAAACGTGATGTACCTCCTTTACAGTCATTGGAAAAGTGTCCTCTTACAGTGTACCATTACTTACAAAAAGCTCGCTTTCAAAGACAGCAAATTACATGCACTTACATCAAGTGCTACAAAAAATTGCTGTATCTTAACATGGCGGTCTGGCTGAGTGGAAAAATCCTTTAAAGATTCAAGCCGGTCAAAAACTGCAGCAAACACTGTCTCCCCTCTGAAAAAAAGCAATACAGGTCAATCACTTTAAGGAGTACATTCCTTACAAAACATTCCGGACAATTTCTATTTCAGACAAAAGAAGTGTCCAAAATTAAAATCGTCTGAAATTTTTAGAGGTGAACTCTACATGTAGTTAAGACACTTGGGATACATAACGGCTTGATATAATTTGTGTTATTTTCTCCACGGTATATTTCTAAAACCTTGAGGGTGCCGTAAAACTATCATTTTCACAGATGTTGCTTCAGTCTAATTCGTGTTTTGTGGGCGTAAATTTACTTTAGCTATTGTTGAGCTTGTTTTGACAAAATTTGTCCGAAATGTGACAAAAAGTGTCCGAAAATGAAACGTCCGAAATTTTAGCGTCCAAAATATTTTGCAAGTCATGTGCAAGGGTAGATTAAGTCTCTCAAGTTAACATGAACTTTTGTCTATAGCAAAAAAAATCTAGGGCAACTACTACTGGATTAATGGTTAAATTTTCTTAAGTAGTGTACATAACAGCGATGATCATTCATGTGTTAACATCTTTCTCCGCAGTTCAAATATATGATCTTTCATGCGACATTCTTCACCGTCTACGGGTATATTACAAACTTACAAGCTCCCAGCTGGCTTGATAGCTCAGTTGGCAGAGCACTACACCGGTATCGCAGAGGTAATGGGTTCCAATCTTGTTTGAGCCTAAATTTTTTTCAGGCTTTAAATTCACAGCTACTTTAGTTGTATGCATTTATGAGCAATCCTGTCTTTATATCTTTATCACACATCATGTCACGCGTAACGCATGATCTAACAGGGTATCAAAAGTAACATCATTGGCCGTGAAGCTTTTAAACATACTTGGTTTGTTAGGAAAACGTTCGCATCCAAAATTCTGTATGTCTTTTTGATGAATTTACACTTTGCATCACAACTCAGGAACTCCTTCAAAATACAAACATGCCCCTTCTTCCCTTCCTTGTATGAAGCATATTAGTTACGGGGTTGAAGTGTACTTTACCTTGTTGCTATGGCACGCAGGTCACTGATCCACAAGCCTGCATCCCTTGTCTTCTCGTTGATATAAATCCGTGGGCAAGGGATGGCTATCTCAAACAGTTTGATAGGACGGTACCTACAACATATTAGGGACTTTAAGATATGGTACAGCTAGGCTGTAGTACGGCGGAAAATAGTGAAGATCACTTCTGGTTACATCATGACGCGCGTTCCAGTACAGCTTTCCCATCGTAGCCTTGCTTTCCACCATGGAAAAGTGCCTGGTTTCATGTATTCTTGACTACGCGAGTATAAGCTTACCGTTTACTTTTCATTTTAACGCTTTTCACAATGTTTGAGCACCCTAGTTCGAAGATACAATACTCAATCATAAAAATCAGTTCGAAGATAATTGTTTCTTTGTCATTTGTAGAAAACATTTGAACGATTTACACATCTACCTTGAACGGCAGTCGAATTTGTACCGGGCCGCAGATAAGAAAGCCTCGTATGTACCAAGCGAGCTGAGGCTATAATAATTGTTGATTGCTGTTCAAATTGTCTTTTATTAGAGTAAAAAGTTCTGTATTTTCGGGCTTATCACATTGTACGAACACTCTGGCAATCCAGCCATGGGCGCCAACACAGAAGGGAGAAGAACAGGCAACCATCACACACAGTGGTAACAGAAACGTTCAAGAAAACGGTCACTAAAACCCATTGGCGTACGGGCACCTTTACATAGATAGACAGATAGATTATTTAACCACGGTAACTTTGATCAAAAATTACAATACAAAAAAAGTGCACCGATGCCTCTAAAAGCAAATCACTACAAAGCACTTTGGTCCGAGAGCACCTTGAATCTACGCACCTGTGCAAATCTCAATGTCGCTGGAAAGACCACTTCCCTGTTTAGTTACCGCCGTTAAATTGCATTTAACTGCATTCAACATAAGACTACAACTTACTTGAATGAAGCTACCATGTTGGCATAAGCAAAGTATTGATAATGATCTTTGTGCAGTGAGTGACCACATGGTTCCACACTCGCTCGGCGCTTGTAACTTTCTGCATAGAATCTCAACTCCAAGTACTTTGCAAAGGACAATGCCCATGCCTCAGGGGAGAGGGGAACGATTGGAGTTACCTAAAAACAACAACGACTTTAAACACTAGTACATTTACAGTTTTTAAAAAAACATATATTTGAGGTTGAAGACTGAAGCGGGGACTGGAGTAACCTGAAATTGTTCAAGTCAGTCTCTAGTTATTGTAATGTTTCTACAGATGTTTAAGAGATTACAGAATTGATGAGAGAAGAGCTGTGCACAGAGTATAATGGAATGGAGGAAAGCAGTACAAGTTTTCAGAACGTTGTTCAGACAGTATTAAAATTCTCAGACCACCCACAAATACCCAGCAAAAAAAAAAGGAAAAACCCAACATTTTCGTTTAAAAAAAAACCCTTCCCTTGATAATATGTGCCAACTTGAGATTTTCAAATGGTTTTCAAATGTCATGATACAGGCAGAGTAGAGAGGGGCTTTTTCTAACCAGACTTCCAAGCTTCGTGTCTTCCACCCCACCTCTATACATTAGCTAGCTACACTATACTACTCTTGTAAATAGCTGGGGCTGCCTACACCATTTACAAGGTTCTTTCTAATTGGCCAAACAAACGATAGATAAGCAACACAAACAATACCACTGGCCCAAGAAACAAAAGAGGTGCAGATTACCAAGAACAAATCAAAATAGAGGTTTTAAACAGGTGCAGGCAAACTGAAATAGCCAACGGGTGGCCTCCTGTCCACTGAAATCTTAACCACCTTACGGTTATCTTTGTCTCCTATGAGAGTTATGCAAGCTTCAAATTTAACTAGCTTTGAGCTTGAGGTGCGTCCAACATAACCATGCAATCACATTTTTGCACATTCTACTTCAAAGAAAGTTTTTTTAACACTCGGTAGGAGTGTAGTACTGGAAACGGAAAGTAATAAAAAGTTGTTTAGCAGATTTCAAACTTGTCTAACCTGTTTACATTCCTTGCACCAGCTCCATGTGAGAATAGTGTGTTGGAATCCTGGGATAGGTGACTCAAGGTTTCTCATGTGAATATAGACAGACCCAGTGCCATGCGCAAAGTACCTCACGTGATCTACCATGGGTATGTCACAGTTGGGATTGGGGCAGATGTAAGACGGTCTAAGAAAAAATTCTCTAACTCATTAACAATTCACAAAGTTTAACAAAGAAAATCACGACAGTGATGGTGTCTTAATTAGCATAGATTTTTACGATTTTACTTCTCCGTTTACTGCTTAATTTTTGTTTCGATTGAGAAGATATATCAAACACTGGAGAAAGTGTTTCATCGGCTATCCAAACAACTAGAATTTCGTCAAAAATACTCCACTGCGCGTCACATTTCCAACTCTCTTCTCGGTGTTTACCGGTAGATATCCCGATGAAACACTGTCTCTCATGTTTTATATATATTTATAAGTCATAGTCATAGTCTGTGAAATTAAGCTTCAAACGAACAGACGGTGAAGATACGAACCATCAAGCCTTCGAGAGTTTTCTTCAAGTGTTAACCGATTTTTGAAAGAAGGCAAATATCCCGTAAGCATTATCGACGACAAAACGTTTGACCAAGCAAGGAAATGTCTGGAAACTAGAAGAAAACAACTTAAAAAAAAAACAAGGCAAACGAAGAAAAAATCCAAAGGCAGCTGAAGCATTGATTGATGAAGAGGTAAACATTCTGTACGAAAAATATTTAGGCTTTTGAAGAAGCGATGCATGGAGTGCTTGCACTTTCTGAATAAAAACATAACTTGACTAAGCTTATTGTTCTGCTGAATGAAAAAGCAAATAAAGTTTACAATAAACGCTGAAGGTGAAAATCTCAGTAAGTATGAAATAAACAAATTTCAGAATAGAAAGTGGTTTATACGGTATCTACGCACTCTTCGTTTTTGTAGCAGAAAACTCACTCATTCACTATGCTCACTTGTTCGGTTCCTGATACCTCAACAACTCGTGCGTAAATACCATACACGCACACTTTCCATGAAGTAATCTATATAATTACAATAAATTATACCTAAAACAGTATATCTCTAGAAAACCACCAAGAGTGATGTCATTTCGTCCATAAAACTCCATGAAAACGGCCCTGCAATAAATTTACAAACAACGGTTAAAGTTGCAATGTATTGTTTCACGATAACTGGAGGAATTCTTGCGCACTTATTGGCTAATTTTCATTGTCAATAAACGGACAGGCACATGAATAATAATTAATGCAATAATAATAATAATATAATAATAATAAGATCTTTCAACAGGGAGCCCACGTCACAAAGTGTGGTTTTCAGTGAGGCCCTGCATAAATCTAACGTAGGAATAAAAAAGAAAATATGAATATAGCTATCTAAGAAAAGGATAAAAAGGGTAACATCGATAGAATAAACTACATGTTTCTAATAAGACGTCTAAAAACTAAAAAATCGAAAATGTTCCTAATGCCATCTGGGAGAGCGTTCCAGTCATCTACCGCATGACAAACAAACCGATGCTGACCCCATGAACCCTTTGATTGTGGTTTACAAATGTTATTATTAAAACGAGTGTTATAATCATGCATGTCTTTAATTAAAATGATTAAAATTAAAATTCCAATCAATCAGACCATTCAAGGACTTAAATACTAAAAATAGACGATGAGATCTTCGCCTTTTTTCCAAGATATCCCAACGAAGTAGCTCAAGAGCTTCTGTTGCTGATGAGTGCTTTGGCATATTTAAAATTAATTTAAATGTTAATTTAAATGCAATGTTATTGACAATGAATTTCGTCATGACATTGTCAAAGTAGTCTGCGGTTACAATATAGCATTATCGGGCACGAAATATAGCAGCATGTGGTACGACATAATGGTATCGCCAATACGATAAGGAATGCTAATAGGACTTAGGAGTCCAATTCGGTCTGTAATCATACAAGTGATAACAAAATCGGACGACCGCGCAGCGGGAGGTCGATTTGTTTATCACGAGTAGGATTACAGACTGAATTGAATGAAACGAAGTCTTATTACCAATTAATCATAAAAATTACAATTTCAAAGAAAAGAAGAATAGCCAAGTTACGAAAGAAAAGGGAAAATTTTCATTACAATACTGACAAAGGAGAAGTAAATAGTTTCATGTCACTCTGAAATTGAGATTGGTTTATTTAAACTTCAACTTTGAATGTGATTGGTTGATTTAAACTACAATGTTGAATGTGATTGGCTTATTGAACTGTCCAATAACAAACTGTGCAACAACAAAACTGTCTGATAACAACTTGGCAAGTGAATTAGTGGAAAATAGGAGTTTTTTTAACAAATCACAATCAAGGAAATTGTAATTTTTATGATACGGGTACGATATAGTATCACCGGGTACATAACCATGCAGTACGATGTACGATGTATAAAAAAACTCACTTTCCCTCCTCCTTCCCAATTTTTCTCACTCACGCCTACTCCCTTGACAATTTTCCCTCACTCCTACCCTCCACTGTTTACCAACTCTAAGATAGACATCTAAACAGTCGCCAGGGAACGTGTGCACTCACTTGCACAATACACGCCTGCAGTACAGGCTATTTGCAAAATTGTCAGTGTTCTTAAGTTAACAATGCCGCCCCCACACCCTCTACCACCCATTAAGGTCCTTACTTGTCTATGTTATTACTTACCATGGGCTGATACAAGGTCGGGGTGAGTTGTTGGATTCATTTGAATAGCTGATAAATAACACGGCGATTCTTTGATGAGCATATGGATCGAAACAGTCCACTTGCTGGAAAACAAAATTATCTCAAGTTAGTAACTGCCATACACCAAAGTTTCTTAGCTTGAGTTTATTCCTCAGACCTCAGTTCTCAAGCTTAGTTTTGAATTCTATTTCAAAGACATGCGTTCTCAGTACATATTCTAGTACCATCGATCAGCAATAATTCATACTAAGAGCATGCATTGTGTGCCTATAAAGCATGGAACCTCGCCTTACGGTCACCTCGTTATTGTGGCCACTTTTTTGCCCCGGCGAAACGCCCATGCGTTTTCTCATGAGAAAACTCCGTAAATGCAACCACCCGGTCAATACGGCCAACAGCCACATTCTAAAACCCAACCTGAATAATCAGTTACAATTTTACCCCGTTTGTGCAGCCACTCGAACCAGTTATGTTCATCTTTCCAATATTAGGTTTAAGGTTTAAGGTTTAACTTTATTGAACACTCCCGAATAGGGTTTTTCAGTGAACAGTACAATAAATGAATACAATAAGAAAATATATATGTACAGTAAAATGTGTAAAACTATGAATTAAAACTATTTTTGTTTTAAAAACTCATTCAACATCCTTGACTTTAGAGTTTTCGTGAAGTTTACGAGGTCTTTATACAGTTTTAAATCTTTGTCTAATGAATTCCATAAGTTTACTATCCTACATGTATAGTGGAATGATCTCTGGCCAGTAGCAGTTTTAAATAAAGGAATGTTAAGTTGTTGTGAGTTTCTTGTTATTCGGTCAGATATCTGCCTTCTTGTGGCAAACTGTGACGTCAGGTAAGTCGGGGCACAGCCCGTCATGCACTTGAATGCAAAAATAGCATCCCGGAGATAAACCTGCTTTTTTACGGGGAGCCATCCCAAGTTCTTGAGTGATCCCAAGTTCTTGAGTGGTGGAGTGATGGAGTTATGGAGTTATTAGTGAAATAAAGGGTTTACTTACTTACTAATATTGTGTGTACCGATTGAAGTTACATTTTTTAAAAATGATATCTGCATTCCGGATGTTTACGAAAGAACAGTTGCTTAATAGAAGTGCATTGTGATATATTTGTTAAGATGTCACTCAGTTTAGACCAGTCATAAGATTTGATCTCACCCCGTTAATACTGCCACAATTTCATAGCCCGTTGGTGACCGTTTCAACGGAGTACCATTGTATACCATATTTGTGAACCCAATAATACCTTTCTGTTAAAATGGAGTGGGCTTGCTGGAACAAACTGATCCTTCTGCTTTTGCTGTTCTTCATTTGTTCTTTTTGGAACATTGTTCTTTGGGCTGCTAGTTCCCTGGAGACATCTTTTTTCGTTCTTGCTCTTTGTAAAATTCTTCTCGCCAACACCTTTAAGCCATTTACAGCGGCCTCGCGACACAGCCATCCCATTTTTCGTCAGCTGAATTTGTCCTCCTTGGGCGCGAAAGTCGGTCACCAAGGCTTGGAACAGTATATCATTAGGATCCATTGTCAGTGACGCTGACAACAGAGGGTGAGGTTCCAACATGCACACCAGTTTACTCAGGCGGCGCTGATGAAGATTCGAAAAATCAAACTCCTCCATACCCTCCTCGGTCAAGTGACGAGAGTGGGGATCTGGGTCGAGTCGTGCCGACCAGTAAATATCTGCAGGTAGGGTGGATCTCAACGCCATGTTTCTACCCGCTTCCGTGAGCAAATACGGGAGCGGATAGTCGAGAAATGGCGAGCTCGCCAAAACGGTGCTTTTTAACGCTGCAAGGAAAAGTTCACTTCCTTCACTAGAATCTTGCAGTGTCATTTCCGTTAAGTTCTTCTTCTCTCCTGAACAATCTTCACCAATGCCTTCTTTTTCATTCAATTTGCCAACATCCGCTTTCATCCTCTTTTCAAACTTTTTAGCTGCCACTTCCCATCCCTCAATTAAATGGTTAGTATCTGGAGGCAAGGCAAACTCGTCCATTAGAAATTGCAGTTCTAATCTCAAACTGTAAGCAACATAAACCATGTGTTGGAAAATACGCTTCACTTTAGCCAACACAAAACTGTTGCCTCCTCGAAGATTCACTGTACAGAAAAGATCAGCTGGGCAGCCATCAATGAACATGAGTGTCTTGGACTCTCCATTCTATCAAACATAAAGTACATTTATCAGCAAGTAATAGGGACGAACTGGGAACATTTTGCTCTCTTTAGGCTAGTTTTCACTAGCGTCGGAGTCGGAGTCATGATCAGAAGCGTAGAGTCATACGATCTACTGAAAATCAAACCGATGGAGTGGGAAGCAGAACACACATTCCCCTTATGACCCTGTCACTTACGATCTAGTGAAAACTAGATTGTCGGAGTCGGACGCAGAAGAGGAAGAATAAACTAATCACAATTTCTCAATTCGGGCCTTTTGATTGGCTTATTCTTTAGCTTCTGCTTTTAACTACGACAATCTAAACGGAATCGGAAGAAGTGGGAATGTTCCGATTCTTCCGACTCCAATTATGTGCACTGCTCTGATACGCAACAAATGCCTACACTTGTATACCTAAGCTAATTCTTTCGGTCAAGACAATGAAGAACCTGATCTCACAAGAACTGGGTCTAAAATAAACACCAAGTTCTCCCAACGAGAGTTATAGAAAATAGATTAAAACATTATGGAGAATCTAGAGACTGAACTTGAAACTTTAAGTGTCACAGAAAGTTTATATGAGATATTGCACAATGCTACCTTAAGAGGGTATCTCTGAACTCTGAATGATTGACAGGAGCCCAGTTGTGGTCGACTAAGCTGCTCCATGGAGCAAAGAACATCTGCTCGAGTACATCTGGCTATGCGCTCGATCACTTCCTGAAAATCATTTAAACCTTATTTTAAAACCATTATGGTAAAAAGGTAAAGTCTGCATACAAGCCAAGTGACCCATCAGGCCGGAGCTTATCCCGGTTTCTGTAGCATGAAGCAACTACTGTAGGAGTATTTCTACTCCCCCCTGGATGGGATGCTAGCCCATTGCAGGGTTACCCCCAGCATTAAATTTGCCGGTACCCACTTATACACCGGGATGGAGAGAGGCCCTGTGAGAGTAAAGTGTTTTGCCCAAGAACACAACACGATGTCCCCCGCAAAGGCCCAAACCCGGACTGCTCGATCCGGAGTCAAGCGCACTAACCATGAGCCCAACGTGCCTTCACAAAAGATAAGCTTATTTTAGAATACAGCACAAATGTATCGTGAGTGATGCTGCAGAATTTCAAATCTGACCCACACCCAGTCACCTTATTACTAAAGTACTTGGCAACCTAAAAATTTACACAAAACACCACTCTCTGGAAAACTTCATCAACTTTACTGTGCAATGGACAGGCAAGAAAAGCTGTCTTCATCGTTCATTGACTGGTCCAAAGGAAAAAAATGTTGTTTTCCAAGAACCTGAATGTTCCCAAAAGGCATAGCCAAGAGAAATGCAAAGATTCCAGGTAAATAAAATTAACTCGTCCCCTGGGTAAAGGCAGAGCAGAGGAGTAGTTCAGCAGAGTCTGACTTTAAAGGAGTCTAGTTACAGAGAAACAAGTGAAGTTCACTCAAGACCATAGAGACAGCCATGTCCAGCTGAGAGAGGTGTCTGCCTTACAGCATCGAGTGCGCGCTAAGTGATAAAATGAACAATGATAGGACAGTGGCCATTGCAGCTATAGATTTGTCTTGGATTCAACGATCTTGGACGTTCAGTGACCCCTATTTTCCTTTGGATGGATCATTTTCTCTACCGATTTTCAAAGTTTAGTGAAAAAAATGAAGAAAATCTAATGATTAGAAGTTTGAATTGTTTTGCAACATGCATCATTGAATTCCGTTCTTTTTAGCTCTTCGTTTATCTGTGCTGTGGTTTTAAATGCCTCTTGAAGGGTTAAGTTTGTGATAACTATGGCAACATTTGGAATAGACGTACAGTACCGCTCGAAAATAAGCGAACCAAAACATACGCGAAATACGCGAATTCCAATACGCGTATACGCGTATGCTCATGCGCGTATACGCGTATGGCCATACGCGTATACGCGTATACAAAGTATACGTGTATGCTCATTAGTATTTATGAGCTAGCTTATTGTTGCTTTCTTTGTAATACTGTAGTTGAATGTTGTTTCAATGGCCCGGTAATACTGGGATTATATGGGCTGCCTAAATCGCTACGTGCCAAATACGGTAGCACTAGCCACAGTTTCACAAAATATTTTTATAGAATGCGTTCTCCACTTCTGTAGCGTTATAATAATTTTATTGCAATAAACTGTCGTTACACAACATATCCGGGTTTCCATCAGAACATTTTACCGTTCGTTTTAATCATTAACTTCATCTTGCTCCAAACAGAACCATTTCACATCTTGTCGTGACGCTTCGAAAAACGGCAGCGACAAAAACAACTAGCCGTCGCCTGTCAACAAGATTCATGGCAGTACGGTTTCACGGTGCATCATAAATACTTCGATTAAAAATTGTTTTGCAGATGGAGATCATTTCATTGTTGAAATCACCGAGTTATACTAAATAGAACCAGAGACGCCATCAAAATTTTCACTACACTTCTTGCCGCGTGACGCTTCAGTCGACAAAATAAGCAAGCGACCCTCCGGCGCGTAACGAAAGATAAACGTCTTCTATTGCAAAATAGTTAATACCTGTTCCCGGCGCATCATAAAAACTTCAACGAAACATCGTCTCTGCGGATAGGGATCATTTCACCATTTAAATCGCCGATTTATGCCGAACAGAACTGAAAATATCCTTATTTTCACTACTTGCCGTGACGCTTAAAATAGATAGACAATTAGCAAGCGACTCGCCGACGCGTGGTGAAAGATAATACCTGTTTGCGGCGTATCATAAAAACTTCAATGAAACAGCGTTTTTGCGGATAGAGATCATTTCACCGTTTAAATCGCCGATTTATGCCGAATAGAACCAGAGATATCATTATTTTCAGTACTTGCCGTGACGCTTAAAGTCGATAGACAATTAGCAAGCGACTCGCCGACGCGTGCCGAAAGATGAATGATGAAAACTTCATATTGAAAACTAGTTAATTTCTGTTTACCGTGAATGAAAACTTTAGTCAATTTGCTTCACAATACTTAGTGATATTCTTGTTAAAGCTACGAACTTAGATGTGAAAACAACGCTTTTTAAACTGAAAGCAAGTGACGTGTTGTTTACAAACTCGCGCTATATTTAGCAGGAATAGTAGCCGGCGAAATGTGTCGTTTCACAAAATATTTTTATAGAATGCGTTCTCCACTTCTGTAGCGTTATAATAATTTTATTGCAATAAACTGTCGTTACACAACATATCCGGGTTTCCATCAGAACATTTTACCGTTCGTTTTAATCATTAACTTCATCTTGCTCCAAACAGAACCATTTCACATCTTGTCGTGACGCTTCGAAAAACGGCAGCGACAAAAACAACTAGCCGTCGCCTGTCAACAAGATTCATGGCAGTACGGTTTCACGGTGCATCATAAATACTTCGATTAAAAATTGTTTTGCAGATGGAGATCATTTCATTGTTGAAATCACCGAAATCACCGAATATTTAGCAGGAATAGTAGCCGGCGAAATGTGTCGCGAATGTGTTCCACGAACAAACTATTTCTTTCTGAACCAAAACTCCTTGGGTTGGGAGAAAGCTTATTGTCCAAACACAACATTTTGCATCGATATATTGCTCGCTCTTAAAGCAATTAAAAGACCGTGATGCGGCTTTTCCGCTGTGACACTATTTACACGGCATTGGTAGACTTTATCCGAGTGTCTCCCGTGAACTTCGCGGTAAAATGAAATTTATGCTTAGCGGATTATACTCTTTTCCTAAACAGGGAGAAAACCAAGCAGTCGTTGCAAGTAGGCAGCGATAATTACTCGACCGGTGGCTAATTGGTAAATCTTCAAAGCGAACTAGATTGGAAATACGATAGCTTCATTGAAGATGTTTTTACAATATGCAAATTTGGCTGTAATCGAACGGCTCTCGCTTTTTAAGTTTTCCTTACAAAGCTATTTATTGTTTCGTCCAACAATACTTCACAAAAGAAACAGTTAGAGGTGAATAACAAAAAAATACGTATACGCGTATAGGCATACGCGTATACGCGTATAGTCATACGCGTATACGCGTATTGTCATACGCGTATGCGCGTATAGACTGCGTATGCGAAGTTCGCTTATTTCTGAGCGGTACTGTATTCAGCTAACGTGTTTACATCCTTGTTGCCACCCAATTCAGATCATGGGGTGATTCATTTGGGAGGATACAATTGTTCTGTTTGCACGTACCCTCATGCACGCAGTTACGCGTAGCAAATTGCACAATTGTAACCTCCCAAATGAATCATCACGTGATCTGAATTGGGTGGCAACAAGGATGTAAACACGTTAGCCGAATACGTCTATCTACGCAACAGACCAACTTCTACAAAATATGACTAAGATCATTTGCCTCTGTTGAGACACCTTTGATATTTTTAACTATAAACCCCTGTAGGCCACGCTGAATTGCGTGCGCAAATTTTCAAACTCAGGAAAGTTTTCCACACGCTTTATCTCTCAAATGAAATCGGTCACCCCTATTTTTTAAATTATGTCTGACACAGTACCTCATTATCTGCACTAAAAATTGGAAAAAACCTATGGAATGGAAAATTTTCATGCGAATGTCCTTAAAGTACTCACTGGTTTAACATTCAAGACCAGAGTGATGCCGTGTTGTAAAAGCATGTCCTGGGCCAGTCGTGAAACTGTTTTCTCCACCAACAAAATGTTTGGTCGCAAAGAAACCACTCTAGCTACAAAGTTCTTCAGGAACTCAAATTCTTGGAGAACAAGAGGATCAAGGGAAGCCAAGCGGTTCTCATTACGCTGTGTACAAAAGGAATAACACAAGATTACATTTTAAGAAAAGGAAAAAGAGCAACAAAGAAAAACACATTAGTATGGGTAAGTTATGATTGGAGGTGAACTTAGTATGAAGTATACATTTTTTATAATATGTTTCTTGAAAACTTGACAAGACTTACATTATTCATGCCATTTTACATGTTTACTTTGTGTCAGTCTCAATACTCTTTTAGAAAAACGAATATTTTATCACTATGTAAACCTGTTACTTCTACTTATGGCCTCAACTCCTTTTGTTACTTTGCGTCTAAGAACTGGAACTCCCTACCTAATAATGTAAGATCCGAGTCTACTTTATCTGGTTTTAGAAGACTCCTGAAAGCTTTCACCTTTTAGACTTCACAGTATATTTAATTTTTTTTTCATTTATGTAAATAGATTTTTATGAATGTATATAGATTTATTTTATGTATGCATATAGATTTTTGTGCATGTAAATAGTTTCTCTCTTTTTTGTTCTCAAAGATATTAGCCTTTAGCCTACTCTGAAATTCGAGGTTAAATAAAGTTCATGTTATGTTATATTACGTTTGCTTCGGAATGATCTGGAATGCATGGGCATTTCTCAACGTGTTCTTGTGAACTCCTTGGTGCTCCGTGGGTAAATTACATATTTAATTTTTTTTATTGCCTAGGAACACAACACAATGTCGCCAGCCAGGGCTCGAACCTGGACCGCTCCATCCGGAGAGGAGCGCATTAACCATGAGGCCACTGTGCCTTCACACTACTGACCTGATAATCAATCGCACAACTGAGAACCAGAATTTTAGGGTTGCTCAACATGCTGGCCATCTTCTTATTTGCGATGTTCTTTGTGAATACAACACCGCTGATCATCTCACAGTCACTCTTGTTTCCTCCAGGAATCTTCTTGAACTTTACATACTCGCAGATATCCATGTCATCATCTTTACGAACATCAGGGGTCACCTATACAGATAAGGATACAAGTGTTTTTTTTTAATATGAAGTACAGTCAAACCCTTCATAGGTGGAAACTCCAGGGGGATTAAAAGTATCCTCTCACAGGGTGGGTCCATTCATCTGAGGCCAAAAATGAAGTAACTGTACGTGGGTAGGACCATGACTGAGTGTCTGCTTTCAGAAGACACCCACCTAAAGACATAGATTGATGGAGGCACAAAAGTACTTTCCTGTCTGGACTTTCCTTAGTTTTAGGTGCTTTAGGAGCAGAAGTAACTTCAGAAACCAGAATGTTTACTTTGTGATTGCTATTACTTGATACACTTTTAATTAGCAACTGCAATGGAGGATAAAACTTGGACCTCAAAATGCACCGAGTTCCTTTCACCTACAGATCATATACAGAAATATGCACACGCACCCCATGGAAGGCCAATGGAAATTCTGAGTGGATGCAGGAGGGAGGGCATGGGTCTCAAAAGCCAATTTGAAAACGTTTTAAGAAAAGTATGATGCTAATCTGGAATTTCCAGAGCAGGTGGAGTTCAATTCTCGTGGGTTTTGTATGGATATTGTCTGGATACAACATATTAATCTTACTAATGTCTCTTGCCTTACCTGCTCACTAACTATCTTCACTATAGGCAAAATTGTATCTTTCCAATCAACTGAGAGCCCAGCATCCTTCAACAATTGCTCCAACAGAGTATTCAGATGGTATGCATGTGCAGTTCTGAAAGGAAGACAACAAACAAAATTAGAAAAAATTAATTATTCTCGGCAAACAAAATTAGGGCATAATTGATTACTTGAAAATCTGTCACGTCTAGAGTGAAGAGTAATGTCAGACCTCATTCTTGTATTGATGGAACACACACACTGTCCACAAGTTTAAGCTGTTCTATCAGACTTCCATACTATATTTCCTCCAAGTACATACCTCAGTCGTTCCATGGCTAATCTCTCTCCATTGTCCTCCCTCAGCTTGCCAATGTCAGGGGCAGGAGGTCGGTCTACACCAATCTTCCTTGCTATCATAGCTCCACTGAATATCTCATCTGGGGTATTGCTAGTGCTGAGCACTATTTCTTCTTGATTTTTCTTACTGCTGGGTCTCAGTGGTGTGTACGGGTATCCCTCATTGTACACATACTGCTCCAGTGGAGGTGGAGGGGTGTCTGTTATCAGAGAAAGTTTGGAGCCTCCTACTTCACTCTGGGTGACCTGTGATGTCACGCCAAGTTTTCCAGGCTGTTCAGTTAAAAAAGGTTGTTTTTGTGTTTGCTATTAATGAAAGTAAATGTCACTCTAAGTTTTAGATTGAAGCTTCACTGTGATTTGCTGACTACTCGCAACTGGGTGGGAAAGTGAACTGAAATAAGTGTAAAGAATGCATAAGAAACTGGATGGGTCTGCTAATGAGCCTAATGTTGTAGGGTGTTTCCTCTCAATATGGAATGAAATGTGATCAAGGGATACCCATTCCACACTAAAAACAGCAAAGAAATTTGCTATTTGATGGTGAGAGCTGTGACATTTCACTCTTAAATATAATTAACAGTTATTCCACATGCGCGTGTTTGATATGAGATGGTAGATAGCCAGTGAGGCACGTAGCACCAAGTTGGCTACAATAATCTCATATCCAACAAGGGCGAATGGAATAATTGTTTTATTAAAAACACCCCAAAAATATAGCAAACAAAACGTCTCAAAAAAATCATGTGTACGCTTACCATATTTGTAGAGCATGGTATAATGGCTCATAGCCCATGATGGCTAAGCCAAAGAAAACTCTTGAATTGCATTATCCAGTGATCCAGTTTTTAATAATATGAGACATATTGCATTGCCAGAACCATTTTCCACTGCTAGCATAATTTATAATGGCAGTACTCTGCCTCATTACTATAATAGTGCAGGTTATAGGGCCTCAAACCTGAAACTTAAAGTGCTACTACAACCAATATTGTTTTTTCTTTGGATTTCAAAACTACAGTTTGTTAACTAAACACTAACTGACCCAAGTTTCAAGTTCTGATTTTAAAAAGACACCTGTTTATTTTAACTGGAATTTTCTTACTTATTCTTCCGCCATTACTAACTTTAAAACCTTGAGAGAGCTGGGTCGAGGAGAAAATGACGTCAACGACTCACTGGTTTAAGAATGCCATGCATGTGTACACCGCTGAATTAATATGCAGCACGGGAGTTTTGGGTTTTCAGACTTTTAAACCCATGTTTTGCATGTATAATAAATTGTGTTTACACGCTGAAATTTTAAGCTCATGAGTTAATGATGTCATTTTCTCTAGATCCAACCCTCTGAGGTCTAGTTGATCAGTTTTGAACATGGGTAATGACGACCGTGAAATCCAAATCTTACACTCAAAATAAACAGCCTTTTGATAAAACTCAAAGCTCAAAACTTTGCCAGTTAAGTGTCAAGCGAACACGCTTTCAAAATCTGAAGGAAAAAAGGGAATGAGTTTTTGATCATAGTGGCACTTTAACCAGTATGCATTTTTATTCCACAGTAGAGTACCTTGCCCAAGGACATACCAGAACAACCCTAGCCAGACCTCAAACTTCTGCAGTGTAATTCTATTGAGGCAGCCATACACGAGGATGCTAATGGATTCCCTTGGATATAAGACATTACAAATCAAATCCTATCTTCTCTGGTGAAGATGTAATATACACACCTCTCCAAAATGTTGCAGATCAACCTTGAGTGATAATTCGCTGTCTCCCTCCTCAGAGGTGACACCATTCATTAAATCCAGATCCAGAAGCTTTGGTCCTTATACCACAAAGAAAGCAAAACTTTCACATCAAAACATTGCTAGTTTTCATGGGTCAAGTAGCTCAAAACTGCCACCACTTAACCTTAGTTTCTGTAGCATCACATGGAGTATTTCCATTCCCCCCTGAACAGTGTACTGGTCCATCAAAGGGTTTCTCTTGAACATTAAACTTGTCAGAACCCATTCATACACTTGTGTGGAGAGAGGTGCTGTGAGAGTTTAGTGTCTTGTTCAAGAACACGGCACATTGCCGCCCCCCAACCACAAATATTATTACCAATTAAATTATTACCAATTAAACAATTGACTTCAACCATTTGTAACATAATACTTACCTGTTTTAACATTTGGTTTTCCGGATGCCTGAAAAAAACAAAGCAAGTATTAATGACTGAGACTAGGAATAATAAACTATTCAAAACACGCATGATACAAAACTTGAAGCTTGATTTGCTTATTGCCTAGCTTCACATCAGAGGCACATGGGAATTCATTAAACAATTGGAATGCACATCCATTACTTTGATTGCATATCATTTAGCCAAAATAGGACACAGGGTAGGGGTTCAAATTCATCCAACATCTGCTTTGGTTCTAATATTATCACTTAGCCAAAATAGCAAAGTAACATGGTATGTGAGGATTCATCTCACATTTGTATGACTGGCCAAATAGCACACATGGCATGTGAGAATTTATCTGATATTTGTTTTGTTTTAGCTGTACATCAACTAATTAAAAATGGTTTGAGACTGGCTGTATAGTCTAACACACTCTATACACTATAATTATTATTTTCAAATCTAATTGGTAAGTTATTGGTTTGGGTTTGGTTTTATGACACTCAATTGAAAATCACTCTTCACTATCTTTCTTATCTATTGTTTTGGAAAATCATGCACTAATTACATATTAAATAATTTCTTTATATTTTTACCTCTTGAGAGACACTGATATCAAGCTCCTCTGAAGCTGATTCAACACCGTGCTGCTCTAACTGTCGAAACCAATGAGGCACTGTTTCATCGTTATCATCATCAGCATGTTCACTGATGATCTCAACACTCTCACTCAGGGATTCATTTTTATCACCAGGCTTATCTGTCTCTGTCCAGAATAGTGACGACCTCTTAGTTGATACTTCTCGTGATGCAACCTGTTTCAATATTGACACAAATGTTACTCATTATCATTCAATTCATTTATTTCTTCCTTTTCATTGGCTGAGAGGTACTGCCTACAAATGATGGTTCAGATGCTCATGTGTAGTACCATCTAGATGTGTTTTGCTGCGAATAATATTCTGCTCATGTGTAATAATTATTGTAACCACGCTCTTGGGTGAAAAATAGCAGATCACTTCCCTGAGCTGTCAGAGAGTGATTTAAATATGAAAACAAAAATGGCGAGTGAATGATAAAACAATTATTATTGAACTTGTTTTTCCAAAATATTTTGATTTGCCAGTATCTTGCAGATTAATTCTTTGCCTCAGCCTTGACTTTTGCGATCCCTCCTTGAGGTAGGTATGGATATTTTTTGCAATCACACAATGGCTCCTTACCACTCCAGGTTGGTACAAAACATATTCATCTTTGAAGACTCCTCCTCCATCGCGCGTATTGGGTACAGGCTCTAGCCAGCCCGACTCCAACAAACCTTGACCAATCATAACAGCCTGATTCCTATAGTCAATTGGTAAATACTCAAAGATGGTTCTTCAATTATAAATATACAAAAAATAATTATGTTACTTACAGAATGAATTGAAATTAAAATTGTTTCAGTAGAATTTTTTAATTTTATTACAAAGGAAGCCTAATAGCTAATACAAAATATTTTGTACCTTGTGGACGTTTTCTCATACGTAAGCAGCCAGTCAACTAACTCACTTCCAACAAAACAATGCTGGTAAGTCCTCAAGCGGAAGCGATGGCTCTGTAGTTCTAATCCAGACCTTGGAGACATTATTTGATTCCACAGCTCACGGAAGGAGTCCTAATGAATTGGACAAAGTAAAAGCAGCATTAAAATGCTGAGTAATCAGGTTTCTTTTTAGCACAGAAAAGTATTGAGTTTGACATTTAATTTGAAATATATAAACATGCTACAGGATGCATTCTTCAAAGACAGCATAAATGAAATTGAAACTGAAAACTAAATTATAGGCTGCTGTAACATTAGCTCTGTGAATCAAAGATACATGTACCAAGTTTTGGTTCAAACTTGGCCACAATTTGTTGATGGTGGTGAAAAGTGCGGCAACAAGAGTTTATCCAATGCTGGATTCGCATATACAGGGCTTGAAAAAATTGTTGTCTGGTTGCCCAGGAAGAGTATACTTTCCTTATAGTGTCTGTATGTAGAGCTATCTGCTTACAAGAGTGGCCGTCAGTGGAGAGTTGACTGTATAAGACTACCACATCATTCATTGATGACAATGTGGTTAATGATGGTTCCACTGTCACATACAGTACATGTATCACAGTACCAGTGATCACAAACAAACACCTGAAAAGTTACACTTACCTGTTTCAACATATCAGCTTCTGCGGCACAGACACCAAATGCGTCAAATGGTCTCCTTCCCGACATGGGTGACGGTCTTTCTTTCTGGTCAAACTTTTCATAATAACTTATTCCAGTCCCGCCGCTGGCACCGGTACCACTAACCTTCCTGAGTAATGGCTGAATATAGATATGCTCTTCATCGTCAAAATCAAAGGGATAGGGTTTAGGAACTGTCATAGTCATGTTGCTATTGTTAGTGGTACTCAAGTCTGGTTCAGAGTTGATTGTGGGCAAGTCAGCCTGTAACTGTTCCAGATTTCTAACGACATTCAAGTCAGATGACTGAGTGTAACGCTGAACAACTTTGTGGCAGTAGGTGCACACTCGTAAGAACCCTGGAAAAAAAATTCATTCATTCTATCAATGTACAATAAATAATGTGTGGGAGGCGCGGTGGCCCATGGTTAGTGCGCTCATCTCCGGATCAAGTGGTCCATGTTTGAGCCCTACCCGGGGATATTGTGTTGTGTTCTTGGGTAAGACATTTACTCTCACAGTTCCTCTCTCCACCCAGATGTATAAATGGGTACTGGCGAATTAAATGCTGGGAGTAACCCTGCAACGGACCAGCATCCCATCCAGGGGGGAGTAGAAATACTCTAGCCACTCCATGCTACCAAAACCGGGATAAGCTCCAGTCTGATGGGTCACTTGGCCCGCATGCAGACTTGACCCAGTTTTCTTTGCCTTAAATAACATCCTGACTGGTCAAGATCATCAACACAGCTTGGCAGCATTTAAATTCTTTGAGATCCCCCTTCTAATCAGAATAACCCCTTTAATCCCCTGAGTCCCTGTATTACAGTATGTCTTGATTTTTGCCCCTCAGGTGCCTATACGTATGTATGACGTAGTGAGTACATCAAAATTTCAAGACATTTAGTCAAACTCCCAGCACTTTCTTTTTTTTCCAACATTATGATCATTATTGATGATGCATGTTATTTTTTTCTGACATAAATAGCGGGAGTGTTAGTCACCCTTTCATGAAATGTAAATATACCAAAAGATCTAAATCCCAGGGGCTACATGTATGATTCAGCAATCAGCAGCTCTTATAATAATCTATCATTTTTAGTGCGGTGTCTACGTGTTAAGAATAACCCTTTTGTGTTTGGATCATATTTCATTTCGCTCAAATTAGTAATATTAGTATTCTCTGTGCCCTACACAGGATTTGTGCTCCGTACGTTACTTTTTGATAATTTGAAACTTCGCATTCAAGAAATCTATGTAGATTTTAAATTATTGTCTTTGAATGTTCGAGGGATCATGCAATCGCCCACAAAGAGAAAAGCTCTCTTTTGCTGGCTAGGTGAATAGAAATATGATATAGTTTTTTTGCAGGAAACTTACAGCACTAATGATATTGAAGGTGTCTCGAGGACACAATGGCAAGGTAAGCTATATTTTTCATACGGTTCTAATCACAACTGTGGCGTAATGATTATCGCAAGAGATGATTTTAGACTTTAAGCTAAACTTGGTTAGCTCCGACAATAATGGCATGATATCATAGTCATAATGGAAGCTGAAGTTCAAGGATCTCCATTTTTGTTTGTAAATATCTACGCTCCGAATAGCGTGCAAAACCAATGTTGTTTCTATGATAGTTTGAATAAGAACATTGACGAGAATATCATTGAAAAGGAAAATAGGATGATCCTTGGAGGTGATTTTAATGGCACATTAAACCTGGTCTGGGATTGCTCTGGGGGGAAATTAGTCAAAGAAAGCCTCAGCCAAATACACTGAAGACCTATGCCTGGATTTTGATTTAATAGGTATTTGGCGAATAAGAAACCTGGAGATTAAATGTTTACTTGGAGACAAAAGAAACCTCTTATCCATAGAAGAAGATATTGAAAAATCTGATATCATATCCTCCATAAACTACGATCATTCGGCCATTATTCTGCATTTTAGTAGCATTGGTAAACAAAAACACGGAAATTCAACGCAGTCTTGTTGATGATACGAACTACCTAGCATTATTAACTGAAAGTGTAGCAGCATGACTAGCCAAATTCAGTGCAGTTATTGATAAGAGGGTCTTGCGAGGGTCAGAATTAGTGTTGATCACGTATGGATATCAAATTACGTAAACCTCAGTGAAATTAAACGCATTGAAGAGGGTGCTTATAATCTTTCAGAAAATGTGTACATGTCTATAATTTAAGGTTACTTCCCACCTTTGCGGGTGCCCTTCGGCAGACAGATTGTACATGCGCCAGTTTAAATAAAACCCTAACAAACTATATATCTTAAGAAAGCTTAATAAATGTTCCTTATGAAAAAAATATCATTTAAGCGATGTTTTCCTTCAGGAAATTACAGGAGCCAGTAAGGTGTGAAACGACCGAGGGTTCTTCTATTGAATTTATCCACTATGGGATTCCACTGTACGAGCAAAATGGCTGCACAGTCGTATTCACAAGGCATTAATCAACAAAAGTGTGATGGGCTATTTTGACATTTGGAGTAGCTAAAAATGTGTTGCGTAAATGGACGCCACACGAAAATATGTTAAATATCAAAATTTCCACACTTTGGTTTGTCATTATCTCTGGAATGTTCTGGCAAAATTTCACAACAATCCGTCGAATCTGCATACCCTATGAATTAGCTCAAAGTGGAGGTATTCCTCCCAAAATCAAATGCAAAATTTTGGCTTGTAAAGTTTTGTAAACAACTCGCACCACGCCTGATAAAACCACCAACCAATGGAAGAACAGGATCTCCTAGCGTCTTGTGGCAATAGATCAAGATTTTCCGGGAAAAGCATTGCATTGCAACACTTTTTTATCTCACGCAGTTGAGGGGCACTTGGGGTTTCTGCAATGGCAAATCAATTCTGCTCCCAATCCAGTCCTTACAACTTCTTCAAAGTTTACCCCTTCACTTTGACAAAAGCTGCAAGTGACTTGACTAGCAAGCTGTCAATTGAGCTGATCTCTATCGACAATGCTCCAGTGTTTAGGGCCGTTAGTTTCACATTCTTCTTTTTCTTCATTGCTTCCACCAGATTCCAAAGAAGAAACTTGTTCACAACCTACACTGGCAATGACTTCGAATTTTAAGGTACTTGCTCCAAGGATTGTCGCCTGCTCCGGATCTTCAGCAGTTGCCGAAATTGTCCAAGGCCTTTGGCGAAACCAAGAGCCTTTGTGGCTTTCAGCAAGGTTATTTTTCTTTCTTTGGCAAAATGGAGGTATTTCTTTCTTCTTTGGGCCAGTTTTTTTCATTTTCTTAACCCAAGGACTTTTTTCTGCTTTTGATTTTTCCATAAAAAGAGCTTCCACATGGGAATTTTTGTCAAGTATGTGATGTAAATAAAAATATGCAGATAACATGAAATACGAGCGATGAGCATTTGCCGCGAAAATCTCACCCGTTGACAAGACTATGACACCTTCGTAGTTCATTAACTTTATTTGAAAATACCTTTTTTCTAAATAACTTGGCCACTTTTTGAGATTTTTAACATTTTGCTTTTGTAAATGCTAGAAAAAATGACTGACTCAAATTTTGTCAAATAAAAAAACAAAACAATTTTTTTGGCCTCTGAAGGTGGGAAGTAACCTCAAGTGAAAAAGTTTCTGGCATTTGAATTTTTTTAATGGACACAACATGCACAATGGTCTGGCACTTAAGAGGTTAGGTGGGGTGATATGGATATTATTTGTAACCCAGAATCCTATTTCATTTAGTTATTTTTAATTTACCTGTATATCCCATAATCTGTCCAGGAATTTCCAGGTAACAACACCTGTAGCAGAATATTTGGCCACAAAGACGACAATGGTGTCGACGACGAAAAGTGTTGAACTTCTCACCACATTCATAGCACTCTTTACAATTCTCATCTGGCATCCAGTACTGCTTGAAGTCACTCTCTTTATACTCCTGTCTCAGCTGAAATTAGCAAAAAAAATGTGTGTTCTATGTAGGTAAGTAAATGTAGTAAAGCCTTTAAATCAACTGGCTCACTATTCTTGGAACTCAACTCTGGCATCTTGGGTGGGAGTTTCTACATTTGTAATTTTTCTTGTTTATAGATCGGTTTTCTCATGAATGTAGGAATTCATTTTCGATAAAATTTCCATTGTCAAATTATTGTTAAAAATCACTTGATTAATACTGATTTTCATTGATACTGATTTCTGTCAATTGACTACTCCGGAATTACGGTCATTTCGCTTCATGGTCAGATCGCTCCAAGTCAATTTCCTCCAACCAAAAGTTAGATCTATCGCTCCACACAGCTAACCAAGTTTGGCTTGGGAGTGGATGAACAGCTGTATGTGTGACGAAACTACTGTGGTTTACCTCTAAATCACAAGAACTGACTAACATGTACCAGTTGTCTTCACAATATGCATGTTGGAGCAAACTGACTTGTAGCAGCTTGGAGCAATCTACCCAGGGAGCAAAGTCATCACATACTGAAATTTATTATTCCATGCAAGTTAAGTGAAGCTATTGATATATGGAATTAAGCTACTGAGCAGTACTCTCCTGTGGTACCATTCATTTGCCAAATGTTCCCAAGTTGAAATTTAACAAGATCTGTACTTTGGCACCCACTATTCTAAAAACCAACCATGTCATTAACAATAGCATTTCCATACCCACAGATTGTTTTTTACCCACAGGTATAATGTACTAACCTGCCCTCTTCCGTCTGCAGCCGCATTCAGTCGGCCTAGAACAGCGTGCACATTACGATGACCAGGAGAAGCACGTCTCGAGGGAACAGAGCTACCAGCTTGGCCACTGGGCCGCCTGCTAATCAGTGGTGAGGCTGACCACGAGCGCTGAAGTGTTTCAGGGCTCTTCGTTCTTTTCTGTAGTTTCGGCGAGCTTCGAGGGCTTGTTAAAGGGCTGACTGGACGCTGGCCCTTTGAGGCATCCACTTTGACTTCCACTCTCGCTCCATGCCGTTTTCTCTGGAAAAAACGAGCTAGAGAGAAGCTCGATTTGGAATTATCTGGACTAAGTGGACGAAATGACGTCAGGCTCACATCTTCCTTGGAATCCATCTTGGTTTTATTGAAGGCCACTAGCCTCTTGACGCCCTGTGTGTTTTCTCTGTTGCTTTTCTCGGCATTTTAGCTAAGAACTGATAAGCCACTTCCACAGTCTTCACGGAAACTCTCCTTCGATAAGGCTCAAGGGCTTCTACCGTCCATCTACGGCAGATTCTGGGACAAAATATCTGTCTGAGCCTGCAGACATGTTTTATAAGGTCAAGAGGTCCGTCAAGTAATTGACACAGATTATCTCAAATACCATTTTTGCAAAGATGGCGACTGACGTAGCAGATCTTTGGCGTGAAAATTTGGAACTTCAGCTTTCAGAGGTTGAAATGCTTCGATCTATGTATCCTGAAGAAGACGAGCTTAAATTAGACGACGAAGCACTCATAAACATTCAAGAGTTTTGTTCTGGGAAGACAGAGGAGAAACCAAATGGCTTGAACTTTTCACTTTCCATTTTCACAGGCTGTGAAGCAGAAAAGCATTCTGATAGATTGGCGATAGATCTGTCATGTTATTTTCCTCAAGATTACCCTATAATTAAACCCGCGTTCTTTGCCAGATCGCAAAGTCTAAACAGAGACGTTCAAAAAGAGTTGAACGATGATTTAAGTTCATATATTTCAACCCTTGATAGTGGAGAACTCTGCACCCTGCCAGCAATACAATGGATTCAAGAAAATGGCGATCGATACATTACAAGAAGTCGAACTGAAAGGTCAACATCTGAGACAGAAAATAACTCACAGTATAATGAGTCTAAAAGTAAAAAAGGAGCTGTGTTCCTGCGAATGTGGTTGTACATGCATCACATTTATAGTAAAACAAAAAGAAAGGATATTCTTCAATGGGCTTCCGACTATAACCTAACTGGTTTTTGTTTACCAGGGAAACCAGGGGTTGTTTGCTTGGAGGGTGATGAAAACAACGTCGAAGAATACTTTAGTCGCTTACGCCGCCTCAACTGGAAGAAAATTACATGCCGCCACAGAGAGATAGGGACAGGAAACAAGAGTGTTAAGGATCAGAGGAAATTTACTGGGTTTGTTGAACTTTTCTTTGAAGTTCATGGCACTCGAGAAAACCACATGGACATGGGCCAATTTCTTCATTATTTAGAGGAGCATGAGCTTGGTTACATCTTTCAGATACTGTTTGGTATTGAAGGGAAATCTAATTGTGATGTTTAAAAGATGTATTGTGGCATAAAAAGTTTAGCAAACACCATATGGGGAATAAGGAGGACCAGTTTTACCAGGAAAGCTCCACCAACTTACTACTATAAATACCTATTAGAAAGTTACTTTTAACATACATAAATGATGTAAAATGAAACTGGTTTACTCCTGTGGAGAAAAACATGTAAATTGTAGAACAATGATGAAATAAACCCAAAGACTGTTTAAAAGGTTTTGTTTCTGGTGTGTTATAAAGTGTGGCAATAGACGAAGAGGAAGTCACAGCTTAAACTGTAAAATGAAAACTGAAAAAGAAAACCTATTAACTTTTTTCTGCAACTTTATTTTAATTTGTAGCTCTTGAATTTGTGAAAGTTGTTATGAGCCTATTAACTTGACCTTAAAAATTTGACAGAAAAAAGTTGTAGGGGTGACTAATCAAGTTTTATAAAAAGAGGATCTAATTTTGTTTCCTATCATATGGCACTCTCTCTAAGACCTTGCTTTTGTTTTTTTTACGTGACAATTTGTGTATAGTAAGGAAATATTATCTCCCTTGATGACTTGAAAGCTTATACATACTCTTTCATAGAAGCTTCCTTGGTTTTTCTCCTGACATATTTATGAACAAATATAACAATATGGATGCTGGGGAGAAGGGAAAAAATTACCTTCTGAAGAGGACATACTGGTAGTCTAAAATATGAAGATCTGCGGTATAAAGCACCCAAACTCAAAAACAGAGCACAGAAGATTCCAACTGATGTGAAAGCAAGCACCCAGAACTTGACTGATAATTAAGGGGTAAATGTAGTGTCGTTAGGAGTATTACTGAATTTTAGTCTCACAGTATCTTCTTGAGGGCTTCCCATGTGTTTGGGTGGCAAAGAAACGTGATCATTTATTTCAAGGCCACAATGAATTTTTTTAAAATTAATTTGAGGAGCAATGGATAGCTCCACTGTTTACCCTCCCACCTTCAAGGGAAAAGCCCTGGGGATGAGGTTGTGTTTTACGGGTACTTTGAGGGAAAATGTAGGAAACATGGGAATTTAGAAAAAAAGGGAGAAAAAGTGAAGATTTTGAGATGGCCTTCCACTGGACAAGAACGTTGAAATTAACTGACATCAGCAGTGTTGGAAACTAAATTTTGAAAGCAGTCGCCATTCGGGCGAGTCACTCCCAAAATGCTTTCGCCTGGTGCCGAATTTTTACACGCCCAGAGATGCCTCCCCTCCTCCCCCGCAAAAAATCTTTGCAATGACTCGCAAACCATACGCTTGCCATTTTTGTTCATGTTCTGTCTCCATTTACGAGACGCCTCCTTAGGATCAAGACACCTCCTTTATCCTTTTTTTATCATCAACTTTTGACATAGTCTCCTCCACAAGCGTTATTAGGGTCGTTACGCAACGCTTCTCCCCCACTAACGGTAGTGGGGGAGAAGCCGTTGCGTGACGACCCTAATAACGGCGGCGGAGGAGACTACTTTTGACATTCCTTGAGCATGTTTCCACATTTCCCTGGATTTAACTGTAAAACGATAGCTGGTTTTAGAATCCAGGCATTGGAGTAACAACTTTATATCGGCACCTGGAAGACTGACGAACCTTCGTGAGATAAATTTCTTAGCAAGCAAACATCCTTGTTCCTTCGTGTTCCAACTCTAATAAATTGATGCTATTTCAATTAGAGACCAGCAGTATCACTTCATACACGTGTCACCGTTATGTAAATTATCACTGCAAGGAAGCCGTATTTCTGTGTATTTATGAAACACTCATTTGTGCATTATTGGCAAATTTTTGGGCATCTCGAAGGATAAAAAAGGTAAAAAAGCACTGGTAAGTTTTCATTTAGAGTTACTCTTGCCAAAAATGGAAAAATAAAAAGGCGTGCTACCAATATTTAAGCTAATAATAATTTACCAAACATTTGATTTGTTCTCGGCCGACGCTTTTCACACTCACATGGGCGAGCGATCCAACACTGACAGCTACTGACGTCAGGATGAAAGACAATGATCTCAAGCATGAATAAAAAGAAGCATCAAGTCCTGCTCACATCTGAATTTATTCACTTGTTTAGCTTTTATATTGGTTTATTTTTTATATTATTTATTTATTTTAGTTTTTTTATTTATTTAGTTACTAGCCGATTGGGAGATTTAATCTAATTGCCGATTTTCATGTGACGTCATCATTTTCCAAAATTGAAAATTACTAATCGTACTGAAAATTTAGTTTCATCAAATTAAAACTCTCCAATAACTTGGCGTTTTACTACGTTTAAGCTCGACAGGTTTCTTCATTCCGTAACAGACTGAGTTTATGCGTTGCGTGACATCCAATGGCCGCCCGAGAAGGTTTTTGTGAAGGTCAAAAGATGAGTCATCGCTGAACAGTTCTTGCTCGAGAAGAAGTATTAATTTCAATGTAGTGGAGCTCTAGAGTAATAGTTTTCGTTTAAATAGTAAAACTCAATGACAGATGATTCTGTTACTTTACGGCCGCCATGTTTGTGTCCCTCCGAGGGTCACCAACATGGCGTCTCCTTACAAAGCTCTTTAAATTAGGATGAAACTTCTCCAAATTACGAGCGAATGAAAAAGCGCACAGACCTCAACCTTGGCGCTGTTGTTTATATAACAATCATCTATAATATCCCAGATTCTTGAGATTATTTATTGAATGGTTATGATTTCTAGTTGATGGCGTGACAGTGCAAACCAGCAATTATTTTCCCCAGGGGTGGGGGATTTGTCGTCTTTTTTTACTAAGAACAAGGAAATTAGAAGTTCCGCTACGTCATCGCGTCACTGTTGCGTGACTACAGCTGGAGACTGGGCCGTAAATCCTGTGTCCCCTCTTGCTCACTCGCTCCAAAGCGAAAACGTTAACGCTGAAGCTGGGTTTGTCACTGTCCGATATTGTTGAGATCTTTAGAAATAACAAACAGGTGGGTAACTATGTTCTATTTTGTACACAGTACTTGTAAATCTGACTCACTTTTGGGACTGATCGTAATTGAAGCCAGTGTTATATTGATCGGAAGGGTCGGACGAAAGGAACATTTTCCGCACTCGTTGAAATGATTGCTGTTCATTTTGACCACGGAATCTTTATTGTTACCCTTTGTTAGGTTCTAAGAGGTGCAGGCATCTAGGTAGCATTGAGTTGGCTTTAAGTTTTCCATACTTACTACTTAGTTGATGTTAATTCCCTTTCTTTTTTTACTGTGTGTAGCTTTAGCTTATAGCTTCCGTTCGTAAGAGCGCTCAACTTCATACTGAGTCAATATACTAGTTCGCTTTGTGGGCGGTAATTATGAAAGGCTTCATTTAATTCCTTGTGCTGTGATTGTCAAAGATTCTTCCAGGTGGAAGGAATTTTACGTGAATATCTTATGTTGTGCTCAAATCTGCGACATCACTTTCGTTTTATATCGAGAGAACATTTAATTTTCGTCTCTCGAACAGATCGTGTCAATTTCAAGTCTTCGGAGAACCACTGATCGGTGTATATCTCTAGATCATTTACATTTTTCTTTGTTTTCTATTGTTTCTAACTGGAGATAAAGTAATAATTGCATTATTAAGACTGTGTACATGCAGGATTTTGTGAATGCATACTTTTGAGACCTTGCAAAATGGAAAAGGAAAATAACGTGCTTGCTTATAAGCGGTCATCTTACTGGTTTGCCTTTTCAATTGATCCTCGCTTCGTTGAGAAGTACATGTAGTTGTTTACTGTAATTTCACTCTTTAGGCACTTGTAACTACAAGTTGTCTGAGTGCAGTCTTTTAGAGTTGTTTCGTTGAATTACAGCTGCGAAAACTTGGAAAAAATTTTTAACCCCAAATTTCATGATTACTTTTGAGAGCTTAGTGTAAATATAACAAACTAATAATAAACTTGATACAGGAATTACAATGTAACGTTAAGATTATTTCCGCAAATGACGTGAAGTTTTGTGACAAATTTTAATTAGTACATCAAGACATATTTTAAACATCATACAATAGTTCATATTCATTTTCAGTGTTCCTTTTTAGGCTTTTCAAGGTGTTTTTATTCCATGATGTTTTTGACTTCCTTACACTCTAGTTCAGAAGCTTGTGGATTAAATTAGTAAAAATTGTTTAGGGTCTGCCTGGTTCAATGATCAGAGTGGATCACCACATTAATCTGCTGGATAAGAGTTATTAATGTAATTTAATTTTTTTCCCCACATGTAAATCCAATGGCTGGCAGGTCTCCCACAAAATAACTCTAAGATGTAATATCTTCCCAGATTCTTCCTGATCTTAACTGGTTTAGATTAGGTAACAGATGTGATAGCCATTATTTAAGGCAGTGATGTGCAACACTATAAATAAACACATCCTTTGATAAATGTTTTAGCAGTTTATCTTGTTCCAAGACTGGGTATAGAGATCAGCCCAACATAGGTTTGGGATTCAGGATGGGAGTAAAATGCAAGGTGGGATATGGGATGACAGGACTTTTAATGATGGGATGCAGAATAAAAATATTAGCGAGGATGGGATTTACTGATTTCGACAGATGGGATCAGGAAGTCCTCGAAAAATTTCCAGCTTGCCCTTGGGACAAGTAGCTCTAAAACTCTGCTTGACCGGGCAAATCTTGGTTTGCTCTTTTAATTATTTAAGCCTTAGGGCTTCTTGATATGACTTATGCAGATAGCTTGCCTGATCGTTTGCCCATCGGGCAAGTGAGAGTGAAAAGTTAATTGCTCAGAAGGAAACTCTACTTGTCCCTGCCAACTGGGCAATACGTTTTTCAAGCCTTGGAGATGGGGATAGTTTTTAAAATTGATGGCGGATGCAGGATGAAAAGTCACATGATACAGACATTAAATGGAGAACTGCAACACCAAGGTGGGATAAAGATAAATATTCTGACAGTGGCAGGATTTAGGCAAAAATAGTGGTAGGATATGGAACCGAAAAAACCTGTGTTGAACCATCAGTATGAAAGCCCTAACTATATAGGGCTATATCATTGAGCCAAAATTTAAGACTCTGTACTGTCATTCTGTTTTTAAGAGTTTGCGCAGCAAGCTAAACAATGTCTGGAAGTGGTCCAAGCAATGGTGCTACCATTGTTAAAGTGGGATGGCTCCAAAAGAGAGGTATGTTGACTTAGTGAGATTAATCATTAGTCAAGGGTGGTTTTCACCTGAGTAGAAGGGTTGCCACTTCCACTTACTCCATCAATCAGAAGCGAAACCAAAACTGCATTTGGCTTTCTCAGACAGACAGACAGACATGTTTTATTTGGAGTCTTATACAATAAATGGTATATCGGCCACAATTTCCAAATAACTAAAAATTACAAACAACAAAAAATATACATGGCTAAAAAGTTACTAATTAATTACGACCTAGAGTATTTACTTTTTGCCGTCTTCACCATTCCTTTTTTCAAAGCATTCGAATATATGTTTTGCTATTATTTTTTGTATTTTAACATTTCTGCTAGGGGGATTTATTAGAAACGTGAATATTCTGTTAGGTGACATTCTGCTTATTTGGCAATGGCAATGGCGGATTTAGGAGGGGGGAGGGGTGGATTGGGTGGCTAGGCAGCCTCTCTTTGGAGAAGCAAAAAATATAAAAATTGAAAGCAGTTGTGAGTATTATGAAGAACAAATAAAGACAAGTTACATTCTGGACAGGTACTTCATTGTAATTTCTACTTTGTAACATATTTGCTATTATTTCCGGTGTAACAGTTTCTATTTGGCTCTTATTCTTAAATTGCCACATATTGGGGGCTTGCTCCATTGATTCTGTAATCCCAATAAACCATCAGCCACCCCACTCCCCCTTAAAATATCTTGTATCTCCCCCTGCTTGTGAGAGTTACAACAAAGAGACTCAGTCTGTGCAAGGGTCCAAACCCTTACCCAGTCATTTATTTATTATTTTTGACAGTTCATAACCACTTGATCAATCTCAGTACTGCAAGTCTGCTCTTGTAAATTGTTGTTATAATATTTAATATGTTAGGCTCTGTAATATTAGAATGCAAAAAGTTTAGTTACCAATTATTTAAGCCTTGGAATTGATGTGCTGTTTCTCAGGGGAATACATCAAGAATTGGAGACCCCGGTACTTTCAGTTATGGAGTGATGGCAGTTTCATTGGTTACAAGGAAGTCCCCAAATCAAGAGATGTAGAGCCCCTTAACAACTTTTCTGTAGCCAGTAAGTACATTTCATTAATACCTCTGATCTAGTTAGAGCAGGCTTTTAAAAAAGAATGCTGTCCAGTCATCTGGGACAATTAAGTAAATGTATATGTTTCTGCTAGGCCAGATACTTTTCATTCTCACCTGCCTGATGGGCAAGGGCCCAGGCAAGTCATCTGCAAAGTAAATGAAAAAAAAAGAAACTAGGACTTGCATAGCGCAAGCAAAATTTTTTGAGATGCTTTTCTTAAAGGAAGGCAAGAATTCAAGTTTTTTTAATAGCCCCATGGCGGCACAACCAACCACTACAAATGTGTACTAGAATCTTATACAGGATCTTGCAGGATCTGAACTCAAGATCCTATCAAGATTCTTTTTGCTGTAAAATTTCTGCCACCATAGACATCCACAGAGGTATGTCATAAGAAATATATATTTAACTGCATTGATATGTTGCAGGTCAAAATAAAATTCAGGTTAAAATGATTTTAACCTAGTTTGATTCTCAATTTCCTGTCTTCTAACCCTAATTATTCATGGTCCATGAATAATTAGGGTTAAGAGACAAAGGAATTTCATTTTGACAGGAATTTCATTTAGACCTACCACAGATATATTGCTAACAAGAGTTACAGGCATTTTTTGTCTTTCACCAGAATGCCAGATAATGAGACAAGAAAAGCCAAAGGCAGATTCATTCATTATAAGGTGCTGGCAATGGACAACACTAATAGAAAGGACTTTCCACCTGGACAACACTGAAGAAAGGTTAACTTTGCAGTTTGTACCTTTTGCAGTTTTAAGTTATTTTCACCACTTTTTGTCATAACTGGAAAAAAGCAGGTACTTTACAATGTTTGGTTGCAGATGGGGTTCGGTAGAGGTACACTAAGATGCTTTATAAAAAAAAAGATTTATTTAATAATCGATGTTTACTTATTCCAAAATAACAAAAATTAGAACACGAAATCAGATACAGAAAGGGCAGATATTCTTGATCAGAGAGGTCAAGGTCAGTTTTGTAAGTTATGGCCCAACCTTATTTTCACCTTCGGTTTATGGCCCAAGCGCAAAGCCATGGATCATGAATTGAAGGGGAAAACCAAGGACACAGATAACGCTTTCTTACAGTAGGGGCTGAGAAGATGAGGTTACAAACTGTTAATAACAATTTTTATTATTACTAAATCTCTGCCATGTTGGATGCCTCGATCAAGTCATATGGAACAGCTTAACAAATGAGTGACGTACATCAAAAGCAAAACGATTCACTTACAAGTCATTGCTTAGTCACTGATTAGCAATTTATTACTTTTAGTACATTGTCCGAATTTTAAGTAAATTAAAATTAAATCATTTATTTTATTGCAAAAATGTCATAATTATTATCTCTTACACGGTACTCTGCAATGGGTTAAGTCCAAAACCTATGGCAGACACTGATTTTAATGTGGCAACCAACTTGCTTGGAGCTTGATGATGGCCACATAAAAAAGCTCCATTTTAGTGAAATTTTCCTAACAGCTGCAGTTAATTTTTTTTCGTTTTCAGGGAAGAGTGGATTACTGCCATTCAAGATGTTGCAAATAAGTTGCATGAAAATGACAAAGACAAGTCGGATGAGATTACTATAGGAAGTCAAAAAATGGTTTGTTTTCAATGTGTTGTAGTTCTACATGTGTTTCAATTAGAAAATAACCCATGCGCGCTGATTGGTTTAAAACCGTGTTTCTATAACTCGAAAGAAACACAGAACTAGCACAAGCTGTTGAGGTAATTATGGCGTGAGCAAAGAGAATTTGATTGAAGTAAACAAGTTGTTTTTCTTTTTTTCGTCACAGTATTTTCTTAAGGAAATAGGAAACATGTTCTCTGTGTTTCTATTTAGTTATAGAAACACTCTTGAAAGTTTGGGAGAACTCGAAAAAGCTGTGGAAACACTCACCTAACTGCTCATGTTCCCACAGCATTTCTATTTCTCGTTCTCCCAAGCTTTCACTCGTGTTTCTATAACTTGATAGAAACACAGTTCATGTTTTCTATTTCTTAAATGCTATCTAGAGTGCTCAGTTTTTCTAAGATTCAATAATTGCCATATGTTTTTGTTTAGACCTTTGATGACTTCGCCATGCTGAAAGTGTTAGGAAAAGGGACATTTGGCAAGGTCATGCTAGCGAGGGTGAAAAAGACCGGAGAAGTCGTAGCACTGAAGATTTTGAAGAAAGAAGTCATTGTTGCCAAGGTAATGATGCACCTTTTTGTTCTGTAAGGGATAGTTCCAATTTGTAAGCCTGTAGTTAAATGTTAAGTGTGTGAAGATTCAAATGAAAGCTATTGAGCAGTACTTCATGCCGTACTGTACAAAGTGGTTCCAACGTGTAAGCCAGCTGTGTAAGACTTTTGTTAGTGTGTGCGTGTTCAAATGACAGCTATATATACAGTACTATATGTTCACGTGGTATCAGATGAAAGCCAAATGAAACTTTCATTCCTACAGGATGAAGTTGCACATACGCTAACAGAAAACAGAGTCTTGAAGACAACAGTGCATCCATTCCTGACGGTATGTTGGCATGTTTACAATTTCAACAGTTATATGTAAGAATGGTAGTAACTGTTAATTATGGTCTAACTTGCCAACATAAAACTTATGGCATATTGCCATGGTAAGCACAGTGGTCTTATGATTAAGCTCTCCAGATCAAAGGCCTTCCAATGGGGGTAGCCATGTCACCATGTCGCATCCTTTCGTTTACTGATGTCGCGTAACCAACAAAGGTTGCTGTCGTTATTCTGCAGGAAGTCATAATTGTCGCTGTTGTTAGCTTGATTTTTTAGAGTTAATTCAATGGAAAAGCACAAAACTCTAAATAGGTAAAAAGGTTAAATGTCACTGTCTTTTCTAGTGCTTCTCGTGTCGTTGTTGAATTTTAGCGCCGCATATGATTCACTTGTTGCTTATTAGAAATTCCCATGTCGCTGGTTTGCAGGGTTGTGTCGCTTGTCACTTTTACCCCTGGGAAGGCCTGAGATCAAGCAAGTTGGGTTCAAGCTCCAGTGGCAGTCATTGTGTTGTGTTCTTGGGCAAGACACCTTGCTCTCACAGTGCCTTTCTCTACCCAAGTGTACCAAAAAATGAAATACTAGGGGGTGACTATGTGGTGCACAAGGATTACATTTGGGGGGAGGGAGGAGTAGAAATGTCCTTAGTCACTTCCTATTTAGGACACCAGCGTAAATAGCTGTTATCGGAGTTGAGCCCACTGTCAAATATTCCTTTGTTTAGAGCAAACGAGGCTAAAGGGTCAACACAATGCAGTATTGACCCTTTCTCCTCGTTTGCATGTCAAACCGCTGATAACTGCGATAAGAGCTATTGCCAGCCTGATGAGTCACTATGCTCTCAGACATATGACTTAATCAAAGGCTCTCTGAGCAGCTCATGGATGAATAGCCCAATGCCAAGTTTACTTTTGCCCCTGTGGCAAAACGAGTCTTTGAGCGAAACTATTGGTATGAAAATATGTCACCTGCACGGTCATTCGCATGAAAATCAAGTGATTTTCATGGGAAACGTTTGGCAGAAGCACTCGACTCAGACGGTGGAAGTCAAAGTCTACATTTGTGCCAAGCGGCCCATCAGGCCAGCACTGATAAAAAATAATCTAACAAAAAAACAATTTACCATCTTCTCGTGGTCTGTTTACAATGTCCGATTAAAAGCTTTAGATATCAAGAGGGTCGTACAGGGAAGTCTCTGGCACGGTTCACGAACCTAAAAGGCAGAGGATCACGGTTCACGGATAAAAAAATTTCGTTTTCCCGAATTACGAAAATAAGAAAGTAAGGACCTGTTCTTACATTAAAAACAGTGTTTGTAGGAAGCAAAATCGGGAATAGCTAAATCAAGGCTCCGTATTGCATATTGCATGGCTAAGGCACTCTCGATAGACCAGTGTAACTATTCGGAGAACTTGTGTCTCAAAATCACGTAGAGTTGTGTGGTAAAATCACGAATATCGGTTAATATTTCAGGTTCTTCACGGATCATGCAAAACCTTCAGGTCACGAATCAGAAGAACAAGAACCGCAGTATGCGGTTGAAAACCGCGCTTTAAAAAAACACGGTTAAGAAAACGCGGTTACTTACACTGTCTGCGAAATGTGACTCTCTTGCCCTTCAGCAAATATACAAAAAAAAAAGGAACTGATTACATTCTTTGCATAGCGTGAGTTTAGCGTGACTTGTAATCGGAGAATTTTGTTTACGTCTAATGAAAAAACACCTTGACCTTTCAATATACATTTACACATGGTTTTTGACGAGCGCTATGCTTCTTGTCTTTCCATGTCCATTTGTTACAGCTACTGCTGCTTAGCTTGACAAATTTCAATTTTACAACTCCACGAGTTGAACCAAAAACTATCTTCGTGCCGCGTTAGCCGCCATATGTACGATCTCCATGTTGTCGGACAAAAAATTTGTCTTTCTAGTACCCCGCTAAAACCTGCTGAACCTACACCACGAAGTGCCTAGGAAAAGAACCATACTAAGCAGGGGAGGGTTGGGAGAAACGATTTAATCCGGTTTAATGAATAAATTAATCAGAATCGAGTGAGTGAGTGAGTGAGTGAGTGAGTGAGTGAGTGAGTGATCGAGTGATCGAGTGATCGAGTGATCGAGTGTTCGAGTGATCGAGTGATCGAGTGATCGAGTGATCGAGTGATCGAGTGATCGAGTGATCGAGTGATCGAGTGATCGAGTGATCGAGTGAGTGAGTGATCGAGTGAGTGATCGAGTGAGTGAGTGAGTGAGTGAGTGAGTGAGTGATCGAGTGCCATCCGACTGCCTCCTAAGCTCATGGATGTTACGTAACATCCATGAGCAAAAATGATGATTATTGCCTCTGTGTCAAAATGAGTCTTTGTCTAAAACCATTCATATGAAAATGTGTTCTGTCTACAGGTTCATTTTCATATGAAAGGTTTTTTCGCGATAATTTAGTTAAGCAATAATTATTAACTCTTTACTTTGTACAACAGGAATTGCGATACTCCTTCCAAACAAAAGACAGATTGATATTTGCGATGGAATATGTCAATGGTGGCGAGGTTAGTGGGTTTTTACTTTATACCTTATATGTTAAAGATGGTTTTACGCCACCACCACCACCCACCCACTCCCTCCCCCAGGACAAACATTTGTTATGGAATAAAAATACTGAATTTCCTTGTTGCTTGTGGTCTGCTGGGTAACTATAGTTTGTTTATATTGTACTTTTTGTTTCTCCATCAGCTGTTTTTCCATTTGTCCAGAGAGCGTGTGTTTTCAGAAGAGCGATCAAGGTTTTATGCAGCTGAAATTGTCCTGGCTGTTAAGTATCTCCACGACAACAAAGTTGTCTACAGAGATCTTAAGGTAATAAATGTTAAAGGAAGGTGAAGAATGATCATCACAGTGTATTTTTTTAATTTAAGCAATTGGAAAGAAGAAGCCTGAAAAAAATCAGGGCTTCAACGGGATTCAAACCCATGACCTCCGCGATACCGGTGCGATGCTCTACCAACTGAGCTACATGTATGAAGCCACACATTGGGAGCGAGGTCAATTTATTGAGTTCATATCTTCCTGTGAGGAATGAAATGATGTGAAGTATATACAAAATAACTCAGACATATATGAACTGCGGTTGTAAATGAAAGTGAAGAATGATCATTGCAGTATATTTTCCAGTTTAAGCCATTGTAAAGAAGAAGCCTGAAAAAAATCAGGGCTTCAGTGGGATTCGAACCCGTTACCTCCATGATGCTCTACCAACTGAGCGGGTTCGAATGCCAAGAAACTTGTGTTTTATAACCCAGGATTTTGCATTCAAATAAAGTTCTGCACTGTTTCAATAATTGTTAATGGTTTCTCACCATCATCTCCATTTATATCCACTTAAAGATGGTATTTTTAAGCTTGTTGTTTGTTTATTTAGGAAACAAAATATTTGGTGCAGTGTTCTATTTTTCCCATTCAGTTCTTTTCTTTGTAACAGCTTGAAAATCTTCTTCTCGACTCTGATGGCCATATCAAAGTCACAGACTTTGGTCTCTGTAAAGAAGACATCACATACGGAGCAACAACCAAGACTTTCTGTGGCACCCCTGAATACCTTGCTCCCGAGGTCAGTCGATAAATAGCTTGAATTTCAGCTAGCTCCTCAAGTTCCATGCTTTCAAAAGTGTTAGACTTGAGGAGATGGCTGGATGAAAGGCTAAGTATGGCAAATTATAAGCATTTATCAATAATTTGACTGGGCTGTCTACTGCTTCATTTGCTGCTGCGAGACAGGCTGGGGTACATAATAGTACAATACAACAGCTTTGTGTGTGTCGTGACTATAAGCCGACTGCCCCTCAGGCCTGTAGGAAGCTTACTAATTGAAGGAATGCCAAGGGATAACATTAATCTTGCTTGTGAGTGTGATAATTAAATGAACATTTGAAACTTACCATGTCAATGCTGAGCTGATAATTTTTGATGTAAATAATTGCATTTTTACTGTAGAAGTCAAAAAACAGTGAACATCACTTTGATATGATTCTGACAGGTCAATTGTGTTCTGACCAATCACACAAAGTGCAGGACGTGTAAGCAAACCACCAAGTAACTGTAAGTTGCTGTTGGTGGTTACCTAATTGGCTTTTCTCTTGCTACACAATAACATTCGTGCCATAAATATTTCTGTTGTTAATGGTTTTCTGAGTTTTACAGTACCGGTAATTAGAACCAATACAAGAAGACTTCTATGGGAAATTTGAATTCAGAGAAGAAGTACAATTAGTAAAAACTGTACACTACAGCATTAACAGCAAAGTTGGTAGCTGGACACTCAAAATAACTCCTGACAGGCATGCAACACTTGGATGAATCTAAATCAGTTTATAAATTTGTTGGAAACAGGTTCTGGAAGACAATGACTATGGTCGAGCCGTAGATTGGTGGGGAGTGGGCGTGGTCATGTATGAAATGATGTGTGGCCGTCTGCCTTTCTACAACAGAGATCACGAAGTTCTTTTTGAACTTATTCTGACGGTCAGTAAATTGTTAATTTAAGTTGTTTCACTACGCCATACATGTCAAATGTATGCCATGTATATGTTCAATTAATGTACATGTAAGTTGTTTTGTCACTATGACATACATAATTATTTTGAGTTGTCTCATCTGTGATTGTTAGTCAAGTTTTGAAACAATAATTGTTGTAAAAGTTGCAGTCCTTGCTGTTTTTTTTTCTGCAGGAAGAAGTGAAGTTTCCATCCAGAATCTCTGATAAAGCAAGAAATATCCTTTCTGGGCTTTTAGAGAAAAGTCCTTCAAAACGGTGAGGAAACAATTCTCAATAGTCAGACCTTTGTCGTGGTATTTCTAGTTTTTGATTTTGGCCAAGTAATGAAAATCTGTTTCACAATCTGTACCTAAAGATCACGTTGAACTTTGTAAAGTGGCCAAGTTTGCAAGTCATGTTTTTATAAATAGTAAAGTTATAGCTTGCAAAATCAGTGAGAATGTTGTTGGGGACTGGGACACACATTACGCAATCATGTAATCTAAGCTTTGACCACAGAAGTATGTAAACGTGTCCGGAAATACACTCCCTATAATTTGTATAACCGAAGCGTTGTTAGTTAGTTAACCTTCTCTCGCGATCCTGTGAAGACCTTGTAATCTCAGTTGTGTTCATTAAAACGTTTATAATCCACCTCGAGATTTCTCTTGGATACTTTCTCCTGCGGCCAGAGAATTCCAGGAAACGTGGCGACCACGACGGGAGTTGTGAGTATAATTTAAACGTCCTCAATTTACCTTATGTTTGACGAATCGAACGAATAGCGAAGCCTACGCGACAACGCCTAAACCTCAAACCATGGATAACGCCGAATCTGCACTCAAAATCAAACTAAAACAACTTGAATTAGCTGAAGAAAAAGCCGATCAAGTACTCAAGGGGGAGAAACAGTCTGCAATACAGAGACAATTGTCAAATCTAAAGGAACTTGTCACTGAAGCTGACAGTGCTAGAAGAACGGTTGAAGCACTGAAGATAGAGGCAAAAGTTAACGATGGAGATATTAGCGAGTGGAATGATGCGATTACCGCAAAAATAGAAGAAGCAGATGGTCATATCGAAAACCTTGAAGAATGGTTGGCAAATAGAAAAATGGAAGCGGAAAAGCAAGAACGAGAAGAGAAAATGCAGTTCGAAATCAAACTTCACGAGACGAAGCTAAAATTACAGGAAGACCTTCAAATCAAGGCTGGAAACCAAAAGTCGTCCGTGGAAACCTCTGTTGGTGAAGCGAAACTACCAAAGCTCGTCATTACCAAGTTTAACGGGACTTATGCCGACTGGCCGAGATTCTGGGGTCAATATTCCGAAACTATTGACAAAACTAATGTGCCGCCCGTGACCAAGTTCACGTACCTAAGAGAATTGCTGGACGCCAAAGTCAGGAAAACAGTCGAAGCCTTGCCCCATTCACCTGAAGGATACAACAGAGCAGTATCAATCCTAAAAGACCGATTTGGAAAAGAGAGTGAAATTGTGAAGGCCTACGTGAAAGAAATTCTTGAGCTGCCATACACACCTACCGGAAACCCAAAACGAATTCACGAATTTCACGACAGACTGTCCCACAGCGTACAGTCCCTGGAAACACTAAAATCGCTCCATGAAGTAAACGGGATGGTTTCCTTGACGCTAGAGAAATTGCCCATTATCAGAGGAGACCTTGTCCGAAACGATCCAGAATGGGAAACCTGGGATTTTGTCAAATTCACCGAAGCCCTTCGACAATGGACGCGCCGAAATCCGAGTGACAACTTCAAATCAGAAGACTCACAGTCATTCCGGAAACGAGACCGCGTATTCCAAACAAACCAGAAAAGAGCACGAAAATGTGTTTACTGCCAAGCGGGAGATCACAAGTCCTCTGAATGTGCCAAAATCGCCTCACCGACAGAACGTAGAGAATTTCTGGGTACAAAAAGGCTCTGTTTCAATTGCACTGGTCCGCACAAATCATCGGAATGTAAAAGTACCGCGACCTGTCAACACTGTGGTAAGAGACACCATACCTCGATCTGCGGCTCACCAAAGGAAGTGAAAACCGAGGGCGTTCTGACAGCTCATCAACCAGAAAACAAAGAAGTCGTTTATCCTATCATTCTGGTGGAAATTGACGGAATAAAAACGCATGCTTTACTCGACACCGGTGCCGGAAGCTCGTACGCCTCGAACAAGCTTATCAATCTTCTCAACAAAAGGCCTAAAGAAACATTGACCAAACGAATTGACATGATGCTTGGATCATCCACCACCAATGTAGAAATTTATTCAGCGACCCTTGGAGCAGTGAACGGAAGTTTTGACATGAACATTGAACTGACGAAAGTTCATAAGCCACAATTGTTGACACTAGACAACCCTAATTACGCAACCCTGCTAAGTAAATACAGTCATCTCAAAGGAGTGAAGATTGAAGACAACGACACAAGACCTCAAATTCCCATACATGTAGTCTTAGGAGCAAGCGAGTACGCCACAATTAAAACAAGCACTGCGCAAAGAGTAGGAAAACCAGGCCAACCGGTAGCTGAGAAAACTCTCCTTGGATGGACGTTAATGTCACCGGGAAGAGAAGATGTCGGAAGTCCCTTGCTGCTAACGCAATCAGCATTAGTCGATTATGAGCAGTTGTGTTCCCTGGATGTTCTTGGCCTCGCTGACAGCCATAAGAACGATCAACTTGAAGTCTATGAAGAATTCAAGGAGCAACTTGAGAGAAGCCCAGCCGGTTGGTACGAAACCAAATTGCCATGGAAAGCAAATCACCCTACCCTGCCGACTAACGAAGCTGGAAGTAAAAGAAGATTAGAACAACTAGTCCGCAAGTTAGAACGAAATGGTCAATACGAAGAGTACGATAGTATCATCCAAGAACAACTAAGAGAAGGAATTGTCGAGCCAGCACCTGAGGTCGCAACTGGTAGAGAATTCTATATCCCACATAAGGGAGTGACCAGAGAAAATGCCGAGAGTACTAAGCTCCGGATCGTGTATGATGCCTCAGCTAGAGAGAAGGATAATCAGCCATCACTGAACGACTGCCTAAACCCAGGCCCCCCTCTTCAGAACCGTCTGTGGGACATCCTCGTAAGGTCCAGATTCTACCCTGTACTACTCACTGGTGACCTCAAGAAGGCGTTTCTTCAGGTCCGAATTGAAAAGGAAGAAAGAGATTCCCTGCGCTTCCATTGGAGACCCCCAAACAGCAGTAATACCTCTGTCCTACGTTTCACACGAGCTCTTTTCGGAATGACGTGCTCTCCTTTCCTCCTCGGTGGAGTAATTAACCAGCATCTCAACACATGGGAAAGCCAATACCCTGAGCTAATTAAAGAGATCCGCGATGGCCTGTACGTTGATGACCTAATGACTGGTGGCGAGAACGCGGAAATCACCGCAGAAAAGAAAGCCATCACCACTGATGTCTTCAAGGATGCGTCGTTCACTATTCACAAATGGCACTCAAATGTACCAGACCTTGAAGCAATCAGTAGCTCACCTTGTGAAGAAGAATTAACATACGCTAAACAGCAACTCGGAGGAGCCAAACCGTCCGAAGGAAAGCTACTAGGTGTTCCTTGGGATAGACAACAAGACGTGATCAGCGTAATTCTTCAAATCACACAGACCGAAACAACCAAGAGAGGCGTGCTGTCCCATCTTGCGAAGATCTACGACCCTCTTGGTCTTGCATCACCAGTAACGCTCATCGGGAAACAGCTTTATCGTGACATCTGTGACGACAAGATTCCGTGGGACACTCAACTCCCAGGACCGCTACTTAAACGCTGGAAAGACTGGAACAGCGCACTGACTGAGAACTTGACAGTACCACGGGCACTCGCTCCTTACCATCAACCGATTTCGAGCCTCACGTTGCATGCATTTGGCGACGCCAGTGCAAAGGGAGTCAGTGCTGCAGTCTACGCCATTGTCCATCAAGATCAAGGAGTCACACAGCAACTCGTTTGCGCAAAGTCAAGACTCGCAAAGAAGAACCTTACAATACCAAGACTTGAGCTGGTCGCTGGTCACATGGCTGTGAACCTCGTACAAAACGTACAAGCAGCCTTAAACTTCCTACCACACGGAACTCACTGCTGGCTGGACTCAACCGTGGCGCTCTACTGGATAAAGGGTCAAGGGGAGTACCGACAATTCGTCTCCAACAGAGTGCACAAGATCCAGCAACACGACCAAGTCAAGTGGCATCACGTCCCAACGGAAGATAATCCTGCCGACCTGGGGAGTAGAGGAGGAAATGCAGTGGATAGCCACCTCTGGAAAAATGGTCCAACTTGGCTTAGTGATCCTTCAAATTGGCCACCTGACATTGTACTAGAACCTACAATTGAAACCATGGCAGAAGCCAAAGTAAACCGAGAAATTTTCTCCGTTGCCATTCCTAAAGACGACGCCTTAGATCACATGCTTAGCAGCCACGCCTTACCAAGAGTTCTGCGAGTTGGAGCGTGGGTGTGGCGGTTTATTCGCAACTGCAGAAATCAGGCAAGAAACAGAACGACGGGTCCAATTAGTACTGAAGAGATACAGCATCAAGAGTTATGGTGGATCAAAAGGGCTCAAAACTCAGCTCACCAGCAACCCAACTTCCAAGCGGACAAACTTCAGTTGAACCTCCAGTACAACGACGAGCGAGTCCTAGAATGCCGAGGAAGAATTATAGGAGAATATCCAATCTACCTCCCAGACGACCACCCCTTCACGGCCAAATTGGTCTTCAATGCTCACTTAGCAACTCTACACGGAGGTATCGGGCTCACCATGGCGAAGGTACGCGAGAAATACTGGGTACCGCGACTTCGACGCCTCGTCAAGAAGTTGAGAGGCAGCTGCTACGGGTGTAAAAGGTTTCGAGCAAGATCATACCAAGCACCACCGCCAGGAAATCTACCCAAAAGCAGAACACAAGGTTCCAGACCCTTCCAAGTAATAGGTGTAGACTTCGCGGGTCCGATTCGTTACACATCGAGAGTCAAAACCGAGAGCAAAGCATATTTGGCCTTGTACGCTTGCAGCCTCACCAGAGCCGTTCATCTTGACCTGCTAAGGTCCTTGGAAACGTCCGAATTTATAGGAAGCCTAAAACGATTCATTGCGCGAAGAGGGAGACCGGAGATTATCTATTCAGATAATGGATCCACTTTCAAAGCCGCTGATAAATGGCTGAAAAGGGTGCAACAAGATGAAAGGTTCCACGACCTTCTAGCTGGCCTAACCATCAAGTGGCAATTTAACCTAAGTCGTGCTCCATGGTGGGGAGGTCAGTTTGAACGCCTAATTGGCCTCTTCAAGGCAGCCTTTTACAAGACCATTGGCAATGGAACGCTCCGCTGGGCGGAACTAGAGGAAGTAGTTCTCGATGTTGAGGTAGCTCTTAACAACCGTCCTTTAACCTATCTCGATGAAGATATCCAGCTTCCAGTGTTAACACCTAACTCCATGCTGCACCTCGACTCGAACCATCTTCCCGAGCTGCAACCACACCATCTGCCAGAAAAGGATTTAAGGAAAAGAGCTAAATTTCTGCAAAAGTGTAAAGAAGTCATGTGGAAACGATGGACAGCCGAATACGTCCGAGGTCTTCGCGAGAGTCACCGTCTGGCAGGAGGAAATCAAACGAACCACCCACACGTTGGAGACGTCGTCATAATTCAAGACGACAAGAGGAACCGGAATCAGTGGAAACTAGCAGTCGTTACAAAGCTTATCAAGGGACGAGATGGTATTATCAGAGGTGCCAGCCTGAAAACAAGCAAAGAAACCCTTGAACGTGCAATTCAGCATCTGTATCCCTTGGAGTTAACATGTCTGCAGCCTAGTTCCACACTCAACCCGACAGCACCGGAGTTCAACTACAATGCAAAGCCACGGAGAGACGCTGCTGCTGCAGCTGCTGTACGCGTACAACAAATCGCTGAACAATCTGAACAGTGAACACTGACACTAGGTCATTGTTACCTCACGAAATGAGAACGAACATTAAACCTAGCCTTGTATTTATCGCCGTTTTCTAGTTTCGTTTTTAGCATTGTGCCCAGTCCAAGAAGAAACATGTACGTCCCTTCCAGGAACATACATGGGGGAGAGTGTTGGGGACTGGGACACACATTACGCAATCATGTAATCTAAGCTTTGACCACAGAAGTATGTAAACGTGTCCGGAAATACACTCCCTATAATTTGTATAACCGAAGCGTTGTTAGTTAGTTAACCTTCTCTCGCGATCCTGTGAAGACCTTGTAATCTCAGTTGTGTTCATTAAAACGTTTATAATCCACCTCGAGATTTCTCTTGGATACTTTCTCCTGCGGCCAGAGAATTCCAGGAAAAATGTTACAAAGGTTTGTATTTGTATGAAAGGCTTGCAAATATTACACCTGTACAAACCTCTGTCAAATTGACAGATCTCAAAGAGAGCTCTACCAGTATATAATTTTTCCCACTATTTATTAACTAGTAATAGTTCTCACTACATCTGCCCCCGCCTTGGATATCACGTTTATTGTGTAATGAACTGTACAAGTTTTATTACAAAATACGTTTATTTTTATTCTTCCAGGCTACTGAATAAAACTAAAGGATGCCGCAAAAACAATTCATGTGCAATAAGAAAACTGTAATATTTATCTATTATGAAAATGTATTCAGTTCATGTATTGTAGCAATTCACTTTTTGGGAAATAACAGGCTGATCTGACCTTTTACTATCGTTGTAATCCTTCAAATCACACAAAATGAACAAAATCTCTGTTATTTCAAGTAAGTAATAATAGATTTAAAACGTTATTCGTACTCTTCGTGCTTGTGTCAGAGCGAACCAACGCGACTACACTCGTGCCCGTGCATGGCTCCAAGAATTATCTAATATTGAAACAACACCGTTTATAAATCCTTTATTAACTTCTGATCCTTGAGATAACAAAATGAAACTAAACTCAGTTACTTCGGATACATGTTGTCATTGTTTCTTTGAGTGGGTTGAGAGTTTTGATTTGTGATCCTGATCTGTTTACTTTATACGTGTGGTGTTTGGATCGAGTCTGTCGACCCTGTTGCCGATTTGCGTCTAACAAATCAAATTCTATGCGGAAATATTCTATCCAGTACTGCTGAATAACGTTTGAATTCAACGAAATAAAGAAATCACCGTCAGTGGTGAAAGAATATCACCTTGAAATAACCTTGCAAATGTGAACGCAACAATCTTCCTCCCACATCCTCGCGTACGCGATCGTGGCTGCAAGAATTACCCCGAGTTGCCTTGCGAGCTTACTGAAAAATTAACCGGGACCGCCGTGCACGCCTAGTTTCTTCAAACCGGGCTCGATTCGCACACTACCAATACTACATTCTTTATACGCGGGGGGTCCTATTAATGCCTCCTCGGGTTTTGGCCTCTGGGCCAAAACCCTGCGGGGGCAATTAAGACATGACTTTCAAACTTACATGTATAGCCATTTTACAAAGTTTCACATTGTGGTGTGAAAATTAATTTTAAGTAGAAGAAAACTAAATAGGTAACTTAGTAAACTTCGGCAGCAAAAAAAACACAAATCTATTTAGGACTGCTGGCCTGGTTCAACTAGGACTGCTGACCTGGTTCAACTTCTGGAGGTTGCAACTATGAATCAACTATTCCAGTTTGATGGTAAGCTTTACGAACAGATCGACGGCGTGGCAATGGGCTCCCCTTTGGGTCCACTCATGGCAAACGCATTTCTCTGTTCTATCGAAGAAAAACTAGAACAAGACAACAAGCTCCCTGAATTTTACAGAAGGTACGTGGATGACACGTTTGCTACGATGAAAAATGTACCAGCAGCAGAAGATTTCTTATCAACGCTTAATAGCTGTCACCCTTCCATAAATTTCACTATGGAACTAGCGTCTGACAACAAATTACCATTTATCGGTATGGAAGTGCTCAAGAGGGGCTGCAAACTGGAAACTGTTGTTTATCGGAAACCAACGAACACTGGCCTGCTTCTTCACCACCAAAGCCATGTCGATAAAAGGTACAAGAAATCACTACTCAAGACCATGTTAAATCGTGCGTTCCATCTGTCGTCCACATGGAAGTCTTTCGAATCTGAATGTGATCATCTCAAGGTGATGTTTACTAACCTCAAGTACCCCGAAAGCCTCATCGAGTCCACTGTCTCTCACTTTGTTACCTCAGTGAGATCGGAAAACCGTGAAGTGCAAGCTCAGACCACCAACGAAAATGATGTTCACCGAGTGGTTTTGCCTTTTAAAGATCAAAAGTCAGCTGACGCAGTAAGAAAGCAATTATCAGATCTAAGTAACAAAATCGATCACACTCTTCAACCCGTGTTCAAGTCGCAAAATATACGAAGACATCAAGATATGCGAGCCAAAACCAGCTATAATTAGCCAACAATGCGTAGTGTACAATTATAAATGTGATCTGTGTGATGCAGAGTATGTCGGCTACACCAACCGACATAATTACACCAACGCATTGACGAGCACCGTTATTCGGCAATCGGCAAGCACTTAAAGAACGATCACGGTCTGGAAACCATCGGTGACCTTAGCAACAACTTTTCCGTTTTAAAGAAGTGCAACGGAAAACTGGACTGTCTGATTTATGAAATGTTATTCATAAAGAAGAAAAGGCCATGCTTGAACACACAATCAGACTCCATACGCGCAAAACTATTTATTTAAATTTGTCACTTATCTAAATTTGTCACTTTTTACATGCATACTTTATGTTCTATCACCTCGCACGCTATATTAAGCTGTGAAAAATTTTTTATTCTGTTTTCACTTGACAATGATGACATGGAGTCATCGAAACGTTGTGTTAAACTTTTTTCGCTCATTTTTATCCTTAGATATTTAGGAACAGACAATGAAATTTCTTACAATGGCACATCGTTTGTAACCACAACTAATATTAAAAATGTGTTTTGTATTTTTACAGCCTTGGTGGTGGTCCCGACGATGCTAAGGAAGTCATGCAACATTCTTTCTTTGAAACAATTAACTGGGAAGATATCTACAACAAGAGGGTAAGTTTCTTTGATCACGTAATTAATGTACATGTAACTCTACCTCCCAAGTTTTTAATTGTTAATCTAGCATTCTTGTCCCCAGAGGTCACAATCCATTTGGTCAGAACCAGCTGTGCATGCACAGAATATTTCTTCCATTCTCATGCCTATCAGATTTGATGGGAAGGCCGAGAATTTCCCATGTTGGACCTGCCTTGAGGACATGATTCTTGGTGCTGACTGAAAGGATCATGGCCTCTGGGACAAGAATGTTCACTTGGCCACTTATATGTACTCACCCCCACCAGACCCTCTGCAGGGCAATTTTTGATGCCTCTCCCCAAGTGCGACCCAGTCTTCCCTTTAGGTCTGCTTAATTCATCTTTTTCACATCATCATTGGTTGCTCTCACCTCCCTCCACCTTCCACCCCCCCCCCCTCTGATAACGCTTATTGCTTTTTTTGAGGTGTGCCCAATTCAGCATCTTCATTTGTGCATTTCCGCTATGATTTCATCTTGATAAATCATATTTCAGAGGTAGCATACATGTATTCGTTGTTCCATTTCGTTTCATTGTTCATGATAGTTGAAAACAGTATGTAACAGACAAGCATTCACACATTTGCCTAGGCCAGTGTCAACCTTTCTGGGTTACACTTAGGGTTACTTACGGTGGTCCGGATCAAGCGGTCCGGGTTTGATCACTGGCTGGGGACATTGCATTGTGTTCTTGGGCAAAACACATTCAAATTATCAAATTATTATTATCATTATTATTACTCTCACAGTGCCTCTCTCCTCCCAGGTGTATAAGTGGGTACCAGTGAATTAAATGCTAGATGTAACCCTGCGATGGACTAGCATCCTATCCAGAGGGAGTAGAAATACTCCTAGTCGCTTCAGAAACCAGAGATAAGCTCCAGCCTGATGGGCCACTTGTCTCACATGCAAACTTCACCTTTACAGATGAAAGATAGTCTCAATAATCCGTCCATCCAGTCCTTTTTTAACCTTGTTTTCGATTTTCGTGGAAGCATTGGTTATAACTCACTTGATATTAAATTTTAGTGCTGTTTTCCTTGAACAATTTAGGTCAAACCTCCATACAAGCCTGTTGTTAAATCGGACACTGATGTGTCAAATTTTGATGAAGACTTTACCAATGAGCCAGTCCAACTGACACCCCCAGAAGGTAATGAAATTCTGTTTTGCTTGGGGGTTACACAACTGTTATGGTCTGACTACGTTAATCGAATGGAAGACACTCTGGTACCCTTCATTGTAGGGTATCTGAGATACTGGTTAACATTTACCTTTAATTGTAATTTATTTGCCATAGTGGTTTTCAATTGGGTGTCATAAAACAAAAACCAAAACTAGAGTAATTATTCTAACCAGTCACAAAGGACACATACAATACAGTGAACTAATCAAAACTCCAAGGAATTATTTCTAACTCAGAAACTCAAAATAATTACATGTAAGTGGTGCAAAGAGCACAGGTAAATTTATGCTACATGTCATTGTTCAGCAAAGTTTTGCCATATAGTGTTTAAGTATGGGCGTCCAATGTTTTTTTTTTTTTTTTTTCATGTAACACCCTGTCCAATGAACCATCTTACTTACCCCCTTAATGTTTATGGCTGTTTCTCTCATTAGTGGGCAGGTTCTTAGATGTGTAGAAAAAGAAAATGTGTTGTTTGGTTGGGTAAAAAGCATTTTAATTTATGTGAGAAATCATTTTTTGAAATTTCTTTCAGGACCCCTGGCCGAGATTCCAGAGGAAGAAGAGGCTTTTAATCAGTTTTCCTACATTGCTGAAAAGGGAAATAACATTCAGTCATGACAATGCAGAGTGTGTTCTCACGATGATGAAGTGTTTTAGAACTGATCCTGTCATTAGTGTTAGCTGCTATCACACTACTTCTTATGGCGATTCATTCTTGCAATCGTGAGCTGCAAATTTAATAAGTCTGACAATTAAAATATTCATTGTTTAATTAAGAACTCTCAAAACAGCCCACCCTCCCTTCTGCCCTCCCCCCCCCCCCCTAAACAAAACAAAATTGGCAACTTTATATAGGGGTTTCATTAAGGGTCGAGCAACGGGCAAATTGACCAGCTGCGAAGATAATTTTACCCACCTGGTTTGACCTTCTAGCACAAAGGTTTTCTTACAAAGAGATTCGGTACTAACAGTTTTTCCCTCCTGCTGAAAACGTTAATGAAATCCCTTCCAACTTATAGCATGTAATTTAACATAGAGTTCCATTGGCTGACTGTTGGTAGTCTTTCAACAGAATAATTTGGCCATCTGTAGATGAATTAGAGACCATTGGTGGATTGTCAGAATACCACCTGTAGTTTGTTTGCAGATTGGTGGTTGGTATTCTGTCATTAGATCATTGGTGGGCTGTCTGTAGATTGTGGGAACGATCTGTCAGTAGTCTGACACTAGCCTCCGACACAATTGCTCTAATGCTTGTTGTGCAATCTTCCCACAACATTTATGGGGGAGGAAGATTCTGTGAGAAGCTCTAAGAGCATCTGCACAGGAGGCTAACCTGACACAAAAAGAGTGCCATTTTTTTCAATAAATATTATGTATTTTTGGAATCATGATTTGCTTGTAGACTGTTTCACACTGATCAGATAACAACAGCAAATGATCATAACAACAATAGCAACGTAAAGAAAAGATCAGTTTTTTTTCCTTAATGTTGTTATATTGTGATTAGGTTCCTGTTACCTTGTTCCTTTGTGTTGTTCATACCAGTTAGTTACTTAAAACACTATTGCAAGATGATTTTTGTGATCATGTGACTTTGTTTTGTATAAATTGCTATCATAGAACAAAGCTTCCTCAAGCAGTAGGTTGCTGGTTTGTCTGCAGATTGATAATGTAGCAGACTGTTTGGTGACATTTAGTTTAGAATTCTATCTCCAACTTACATTCTAATGATTTAGCTGTTGTTCTGTTCGCTGAAGGCAATTCCTGAGCTTGTGTAAGCCATTTTAATATTAGAAATCCATCTTGCTCAACAGTTGTCAATCATTGATGTTCAATGTTTTTCTTACTACAGTTTTGCTTCCTTCTTTCAGAGAAGCAATTAAGAATAGTGTGATCCAAAAAATAGTTTTGTTTTATAGCATTGTGGGACTAGATGTTGAAATCAGCTGGATTTCAAATGATTAGTTCTGACATCAACCATGTCTTTTATTTTAATCAATCAACTTAGTATTTTTTGAAATTGAGCTTTCATTATTTTTTTTATAAAACAGGTAGAATTTTCGATTCTGCTAAAAGTTGTACTTACAAGTTTACATCCTTTACATCATATAGTATGAATGCAAGGATTTGAGCAGTGTTGAAGTTAGTGTGATGCATTTCAGTGTTGATAGATTTAATACCATGTTATGCAAACTAATCTACGACTTTGCAGAATGCTTGTAAAATGATTTAGGTAAAGTTGTAATAAAACCAATTTTTCAGATACACGTAAACTAGAAGCCAAAATATCAAATAGAATTAATCTTTGTGGGTTAAGATTTGGTATTAAAACAGCTAGTGAGTAAGTAAGAATATTTTTGTTGCAGCCAGATTTCAACTAAACCCAGTCAAGTCCCAGGAGAGGGACTGCCAAATGAAAAGGTCACAGATGCTTGTCGGAAAATTTGAATTAAACCCCTAGAGGAGACCTATCTGGGGGTGGGTCAAGCTTTATTTGACCCCTAAAAGGTTCCACTTAAAATGGAATAGGCTTGATTTCCAGCCGCTGTTGAGGAAAGGACCCCACGCTAGTAGACCAGACTTGAGAGACCCATGGAAATCGAGCCAAAAAAGGGAAATAGAAGCTTTTTTTAGTATTATTATTTCTATGAGTGCACCATAAAAGTTACTTTGACAGCTAAAAGTAGTGGCATTTTGATCATGAACACCCTAAGTGAGAGCAGAATCCTTGATTTATACTCCTAAGAGAGACGACAAGCATCCTGACCTTTTCATAATGAGAGTCATCCCCCCACCCTCTGGAGTCAAGTACCATAAGAAGTCCACATTAATTTTATGACCCTGTAATATTTAAAACAAATGTTGTGTTTACATGATCATGATAATTGTAAATATTTTGGAATTTTTTATATCTTCAGTCGCTTCCAGTATGTATGAAGCAACAGAATGTAGCAATCACAATTATTGTCATACAATTTTTATTTTTTGGTATCAAATAAACCATTGGTATTTTGTATAAAGAAGTCCTGTGTGCAGTCATTGATTCAGTGGAGAAAGTCAAGAAAAATATATCTATTTTAACGAATTTCTAATGGTGTCAGGATATGAAGCTTGTGCATTGAAACATTTGGTGGTGCAAAAAACTCAACTGTGGCCACAGTCCAGCACTACTAGGGGCGATGATATCGGCAAGAGAATTTGGTGCTACCATCAATTTAAAACAGTCTGTTTCTCCTGTTTTAATTATTTGATTTTTTTATTATTCCCATCACCTGTCTGCATGACAGTGTATATATCTGCACAAAGACACTTTGCCATTGATCACTGTTAGAAATGCGGTAAAATTAGTATGTGAGAAATAGCTTTCTTTAGTTCACATCATGATTTAATGTTCACAACAGCCCTTGCAACTGATGTTCTCTTGAGCAAAGATGGTGGCATAGAACAAGTCTTCTGAGAAAGTAGGCACAGCTACTCCAGACATTGTAGTGAACCTACTGTCAGAATGTAGCACTCGCCTGTGGAGTGCAATAGTTTTATTCCTTTGGTTTGTTCAGACTTGCTAAGTCACCAAAACTTGCTGTTGCAGAGCCACGTGTAGCAGCCTTTTGCTAAAAATTAAATGGTGTAGACAAGAATTAGTTTCAGAAAATAACTTGTTCAGAGTAGAAAGGTGCCAGTTAGACAGCATTCAATGATACCAACAAGGAGAACAATAAGCTTAATATCAGGGCTAGAAAAAAAGTGCTGTCCCACTGTCCCAAACAAGTAGATTTTCATTCATTCTCACTTGCCCGATCAGGCAAGTCATCCACCAACTATATCATTAAAAGAGTAAGCTAAGACTTGCCCAGGGCAAGCAAAATTTTGAGAGCTACTTGTCTCAAGGGCAAGCTGGAACTTTCATATGTTTTTTCAAGTCCTGTAACTTTATTGTATAATACTACAGCCAGTGCTACGAGTGCAGAGGAATTTAAAGTTAGTTTGGTTTCTGCATACATTGTATGCCTATAATGCATCATACCCAGCCTTTTGTATGCAATACAGGCCTGTGTTTCAAGCCAAGAAATTGATGAGTTTGTTGTTCACCTGGGATTCATGGGGCTTCCAACCAATCACATAAAGCACAAAGAATGTAGCTGGTATGCCACCTTCTTCTAGACCATACATATCTGAGTGGGAAAAAATAACAAATAGGGTTAGGGAGAGAGACAAAGTCATCCTTACTAGTGGCTAACTTTCTTTTTCATTCCCCTATAATTGTGCAGTTCCAGAAAATATACATAGTCGACCCCCCCCCCCCTCCCCACACACACAGAAGAAATTGGAATTTCCAGAGGGGTGGGGGTCCCTTAGAAAAAATCCCTATAAACTGCTTCTGGTCGGTATGGTTATTTTCTGGAACTTCACATTGCAACTTTAACTTTCCTAATTTGGTTTATGTTCGCTTCAATCTTAGCTTTTCTTCATGCAAAAGAAATATTATTGTAAGTAGCAACTACATGTACATTGTTGACAACAAAAGTACCTCTGGGCACAGTGTGCAATCTGCAAGGGGGGCACCTAGCCAGCAAGGGGGTTCTGAGGAGGTTCTGTGTAATGCATGTGGATGGACACTGGCCTAATGGATAGTGTGCTGGGTTCTGGATCTAGTCGTCCAGGTTGGTCCGGGTCATTGCATTGTGTTCTTCTAGGGCAAGACACTTTACTCTCAGTGCCTCTCTCCACCCAGGTGTATAAATGGGTACCAGCAAATTTAATGCTGGGGGTAACCCTGTAATGGACTAGCATCACACTGAGGGGGAGTAGAAATACTCCTCGTCACTTCACACTACAGAAACCAGGATAAGCTCTGGCTGTACAGAGCACTTGGGTCTGATGCAGATGTTACCTTTTTTACCTAATGTATCTACTGTGTGCACTTCTCCTAATAAACACACTCTGGTTGAAAAAAGTCTTACCCTGGTAAACAGAAGAAGCTGCTAGAATTGTGTCTCGATGCAGTAATGTCTTCCTATTCCATGCAGCATTATTTTCACCCATTCCTTTCAGATCATGCATAAGTTCAAGCATGCTAGGATATCCTATTGTTATCTCATCAAAATCCTTTAAAAAAATATATCCATTAGCTACAGGTACCAATTATCACTCACAAAAGTTACTATTTAGTGACTTTATAATAATAACTGTTTATTCACAAATCTAAGAAATCTAAGAAAAGTGAAAGGAGACAAAAGAGGTTAACCCTTTCTAGTTTATCTCCTGATAATAAAAATATACATACATAAACTATTTACAACTATATAAAATAGTATAAAAGAACTTAATGTTCACTAGAAAAATCTAAAAAGGTGGCGTTTCAGTCTATTCTTAAAATTAGTCAAATTTTCTGCCTCTGCAATTTCCTTTGGCAAATTGTTCCACTTGTTAGTTATGCGTACAAAAAAGGAATTTTTAAAACTATTCAAAGTTGCTGATGCAAGCTTAAGTTTAAAACGGTGGTTAGCTCTTAACGGTCGAAAAACATTTGCAAAGGTGAAAAATGCCGAGGGATCGAGTCCATTTAGTCTATTTATTGTCTTATAACACTCGGTAAGCGACAAAAATAATCTTCTCTGTTCAAGTGTTGGCCATTTAAGGAGCTTTAGGCGCTCTTCATAAGGCATGTCTTGCCCAATATTTCCAAGAGCACATTTAGATGCCCGACGCTGTACTTTTTCCAGGGTGTTTAAGTCTTTTTTAAGGTGCGGACACCAAACTGGAGAGCAGTACTCAAGTATCGGACGTACTAGACTCTTATAAAGCTTTGAAAACAACTGAGGATTTTTTGGACCCACCGTTCGCTTAATGAATCCAAGCACACTATTTGCCTTACTTGCGCATTTGTTAGCTTGCAAACTCCATGACAGGTTCGAAGTAATATAGATCCTTAACTTCAGATACAGCTTTCAACTGGTTACCACATAAATGGTATTTAGGACTTGAGTAATCATTCTTTTTAGAAATGCGCATTGCTTCGCATTTATCTGTGTTAAATTTCAGCTGCCAGTCATTGCTCCAAGATTCCAGGCGAATAAGATCTTTTTGTAGCTCTTCAACATCTTTCTTAGTATCCCTGAGTAACCTATACACCTTCATATCATCTGCAAAGAGTTTTGTGTTCGACATAATTCTTCTCGAAATATCATTAATATAAATTAGAAATAAAATGGGTCCCAACACGGTTCCTTGGGGAACACCAGAGTCCAGAGTCCGGGAGTCCAAGATGAGTAATGTCCCCGCAGAACAACGCGCTGTGATCGGTTGGTGAGAAAGCTTCTAAGCCAGGACAAAAGTGGACCTTGGATACCATATGCGTGTATCTTTGTAAAAAGACGCTCATGTGGCACCGAATCGAACGCTTTTGAGAGGTCCAAAAATATAACATCAGTTGTCCAGTCTTTGTTTCTCTCGCTGGCCTAATCGTGAAACGAGGATAATAATTGAGAAAGACAAGATTTCCCTTTCAGGAAACCAAATTGCTCCGGGATAAAGACCTCGTTTGTAATCCAAAACTGAACAAGCTGCTGTCTTACTATCATTTCACACACTTTGCATACCACCGATGTCAGTGAGACTGGGCGATAGTTCTTTCGATCGTTTTTAGCGCCTTTCTTATGCAAGGGGGTAATGACAGCCAATTTCCAGTTGTGTGGTAACGTGCCTGATGCAAGAGACACATTAAAAACATCACTTAGTGATGGAGCCAATGTTTCAGCACATTTCTTTAAAATCATGGGGTGTATACTGTCCGGGCCAGGAGATTTATGAGGTTTCAACTCACTTAGAAACTTGCTAACATCCTTTGGTGAACAGTGTAGAAAACTAAGATTCTTGTCTTTGATAACTTGATCAAATGATGGAAAATTAAAAAAGTTTTCGGCTGTAAAAACAGAAGCAAAATATTCATTCATGCACTCAGCAATGTCACCTTCGTTAGTTAGCACATTGCCATTATCTAGCTTTATAAGAATTAGGTCATTTGATCCTTTATGCCTGGAATGCACGTAATTCCAAAACAGCTTGTGTTCGCTGCAGTCGTGCATATCATTTGCCAATTTATCGAGGTACTCCCAACGGGCCTTGTTGCATTTTTTCTTCAACAAATTACTTGCATTTTTGTAAGTGGACCACGATTCATCATCATTTCGGATCTTAGCTTTTTTGTACAATCGCTTCTTTTTCCGCACAAGTTTAATTATCTCGGCTGATATCCAAGGGGACCGTCGATTTTTTTCTTTTTCTTTTTTGAAATACTCTCGTCAATGGCGGTAAAGAATAAATCGGTCCACGCACTCCAAACTTCATTTACATCATTGGAAAGAAATGCACAATGCCATGGGATGTGTTCAAACAATTCATTTAGGCGTGACCAGTCAGCCTTGTTGTAGTCGTAAAATTTTCTTTCAGATGATTTCCGATGATAAGGGTGAACATTAACATTAAAAGTAATAATATTGTGGTCCGAAATTGGTTCACCAACCTCGACGTCGCAAATCACATCACTATTATTAGTCAGGACAAGATCAAGAATGTTGTTTCCTCTTGTAGGTTGCAGGACCATTTGAGTTAGGAAATTATCTGACAATATATCCGAAAATAAATCGTAGTCAACTGAGTTATTCAGCATTAATCTACTATTCCAGTCCACGTCCTTAAGATTAAAATCTCCAACCAAAATTAATTCTGCTTGCGGTGCCTGATGCTCCAGATTCCTCTGCAGTATTTCTAAACATCTGATGTCGCTTGCCGGAGGTCTATAAAACACACCAAACACAAAAGATTTGTTCTTTGAATAATGTATATCGAGCATTAAAAGTTCAATTTCGGATCCTTCCAATACATCTCGCTGGTTGCAGATAATCTTTTCGCTTACAGCTACCAAAACACCACCGCCTCTTCGGTTTCTATCGCGCCTATAAACACGATATAGTTCGAGGGAAATAACTTTGCAGAGTTAACTGATTCATCTAAATGCGTCTCTGTGATGGCGATGATGTCGAAGTTTTTTGAATAAACATAGACTTCCAAGGAGGCCGACTTGTTAACCAAGGACCTAGCATTGAAATAAGCCACTTTTGTTGTGATATGATTGAACCTGTGGGGACCCCCCTACGGCGTGGGGTCCCTGGCATTTTATGGGCCGCCCCGCAGATTAGCGGCCGTGGGAAATTGACATGGAGAACGTGCTGAAAGTTGAACACTTTGATCGTTGAGTTTGTTTAGTTATTGAGTAGCCTTAATTTCAGCCTACAACATGGTGTCAGAAGAAATAGGGCAAAGTACGGGCTGAGAACTGTTCAACGTCTTGAACGATAAGAAAGAGCGGAGAGTTTACTGTACAAACCTTGGCTGAGTGACAAACCGCGATGGCTGAGCGAGATACGAGAACTCCTGGTCCTTTGGTACTCGACGCTAATGCAGCGGACAACTGGAGAAAGTTTTTCATGCAGTTTGAAATTTATCTAGTTGCGAAAGGCAAGGATGAAAAACCGGATAAGTTGAAAGTAAACATGTTACTTAATTGTGCTGGACCTGAAGCGATTGAGGAATACAGTCATTTTGTTTACAATGCTGGAGAAGAGAAGGAAAACTATGCAGATGTATGCAAGAAATTTAAGGAACTCTGCGAAGGAGCCAGGAATGTGATATATGAAAGGTTAGTGTTTAATCAGCGTAACCAGAAAGAGGGAGAGAGGATTGATAATTATGTCAGTGAACTGAAACGGTTGTCGCTAACGTGTGATTTTGGCGATCTGCGAGATTCGCTAATAAGGGATCGAATTGTGGGAGGTGTGCTGTCTGACGAGTTGAGAGGAGAACTGCTAAAGAAACCTGACCTGACCCTTCAGAAGGCTCATGATTACTGCCGAACCTTTGAGGCAGCAGAATTGCAAAAGTACAAGTTTAGCACACCAGCAGGTGCTGGAACTGAACATTCAATAGGAATTCAGCCAGTTAATAAGTTAAACGAACAGGACAAGAAACCCCCTCGTTCCTGTAAGTTTTGTGGTTACAAGCACCCATTTACTAAACCATCTCGCTGTCCTGCATTTGGAAAATTGTGTCTTAAGTGTAAACAAAAAGGTCATTTTGCGCAAGTGTGCCCAGCAAATGTAAAAGGGGGCTCCCAAGTTGATGTAGTGCAACACACCCAAAGTTCAAGTCAGGAGGTACATACGTATTTTGAATCTATTGAACTTGGAAGTGTTCTGGACGCCAGGAAATCCAGAAAGAGCCTGGTAACTATTCAGATTGGAGGACAAGCGGTTGAAATCAAGGCAGACACAGGTGCAGAGGCAACGGTCATTCCATATCATCTGTATGAGAAAATTACCAAGAAACCTCTCCAGCAGATTCAGCAACCTTTGAAAGGGTGGCTTGCAACTAAGCCCGTTCATCCGAGAGGCTGTGTACGCCTTCCTACTCGGTACAAGAACCGTCAAATGGATTTGCTGTATCTTGTTGTTGATGGAAACTTTACACCCTTACTGGGTTGTGATGCCTGTTTGGATTTAGAAGTCCTTAAGTTTATGAATCTCCAACTGATTGATTCGCCAGAGCCTGATCGAGCCACACCAAAACCACAGGGAGCATGTGAAGACCAGACTATGTTCCAAAAAGATTCAGTTTTATGTGGATACCAAGATTGTTTCAGTGACAAACCTGGACAACTTCCAAACAAAGTGCATCTGGAAGTTGATACTTCAGTGCCACCAGTTGTACACCCTCCCAGGAAAATTCCAGTTGCTATGTTGGAACCTGCAAGAGAAAAGCTCAAAGAGATGGAAGAAGCTGGTATTATTGTGAAAGAGGATGAGCCTACACCTTGGGTTTCATCAATGCTAGTTATTGACAAAAGGAAGGTGAACGATAAAAGAAAGGACACTCCACCTTCAAAGGATGATGTTCGAATTTGTATTGACCCCAGAGACCTTAACAAAGCGTTGAAACGTCCCCACTATCCAATGGTTACTGTCGAAGAAGTTGCAAACCGACTTGCAGGTGCTAAGAGTTTCACTTCACTTGATGCATGCAGTGGATACTGGCAGCTCCCTGTAGATGATGAGAGTTCCAAGCTTTTGACTTTTAACACTCCGTGGGGGCGATATCGATTTACAAGACTCCCTTTTGGTATCTCACCAGCCCCTGAACTCTACCAAAGGGAGATGGACAGACTCTTTGCAGGAGTCCCTGTTGAAATTATAGTAGATGATTTTCTAGTGCATGGTAAAGACCAAAGTGAAGTTGATGAGAAGATGAGAAGAGTGTTGGACAGGAGCAGAGAGGTGGGCTTGAAATTTAACCCCAAGAAAGTGAAACTCAGAGTTCCAGAAGTGAGCTATGTTGGACACCTATTCTCTGCTGAAGGCTTGAAACCGGATCCTGAGAAGATCAGAGCCATTAATGACATGCCACCCCCAGTAGATAAAGAAGGTGTCCTTCGCATACTAGGAACTGTCAATTATTTAGACAAGTTCATTGAACACAAGGCTGACATACAAGAGCCCATTTCACAACTTACACAGAAAGATGCAGCATTTGTTTGGGAAAAACCCCAACAAGAGGCTTTCAACCATCTGAAATCTGTGATCACAAGTGCACCTGCACTAGCTTATTTTGACAACACCAAGGAAACAGTGCTAAATGTAGATGCAAGTATCAAGGGCCTTGGTGCAGTGATCATGCAGGATGGAAAACCAGTTGCATTTGGATCCAAAACACTCACTTCCTGCGAGAGGAGATATGCAAACATCGAGAGAGAGCTACTGGCAATTGTCTGGGGAGCACAAAAGTTTCACACGTATGTGTATGGGCGCAGAGTGATCGTAGAAACAGATCACAAACCGCTGGAGTCAATCTTCCGGAAGCCTCTAAATGATGCCCCTCCCAGGCTGCAAAGGATGCTATTGAAACTGACTAAGTATGATCTTGATGTACGGTATGTACCTGGTAAGCAGCAGGTGATATCCGACTGTTTAAGCAGGGCTCCAATCAGTGACACTGCGCCAGCCACCGAGCCTGAAGATGTGATAGGGATCAATTTGATTGAAGACCTTGGATTTGAAAGCAGCACACTGAAGAGATTTAAGGAGACTTCAAGCAATGATGAGACTTCAAGGGTGGTGATGGAGTACGTTCTGAAAGGGTGGCCGTCTGAAAAAGAACAGGTTGATGAGCTTGCTAGAGAGTATTGGAGTTTTAAGGAAGAGCTTAGCGTCGAGGATGGGTTGCTGTTTAAATCAGACCGAATAGTAGTCCCGAGATCACTGAGGGCTGAAGTGCTAGATGAAATCCATGGAGCACACATGGGAGAAAGCAAGAGCCTTAGCTTTGCCAGAGATTATGTCTTCTGGCCTTCAATGACTGCCCAGATTAAAGACAGAGTCAGCTCCTGTTCAATTTGCAATGCTTTCCGCAACAGGCAACAGAGAGAGTCATTGCATCCACATGACATCCCAGGACTGCCGTGGCAGGTAGTAGGAACTGATTTGTTTGACTATGCAGGCCAAACATACCTATTAGTGACTGACTTCTACTCGAAGTACTTTGAAATAGAGTTACTCCGCCAGAACACGGCCCGTTGTGTCATTAACAACTTGAAGAAAATATTTGCAAGGTTTGGAGTCCCTGATGAGGTTGTAAGTGACAATGGGTCACAGTACAGCAATACCAGGAATCTATTTAGCACCACTCATGAGTTCAAGCAGTTTGCTGAAGAGTGGGGTTTTCGTCACACTACAAGCTCTCCAGAGTACCCCCAGTCAAACGGAGCAGCAGAAAGGGCTGTGCAGACCGCCAAACGCATTTTCAAGAAGGCTGCAGCAGACAAAAAAGACCCATTTGAAGGCCTGTTGAAGTATCGCAATACACCTTTTGAAGATATTGGTGTGTCACCTGTACAGTTGCTGATGAGTCGGCGCACTCGCACAATGATACCAACTCATCGACGTCTCTTATTACCACAGGCAGTGGATCCTGATCAAGTCGTGAAAGCACTTAAACAGCGCCAGTCTGTTTCTAAGAAGAATTATGACAAACAAGGTAGAGATCTGCCTCAACTTGAGCCTGGAGACAAAGTGCGGATTCGTCCAAACAGAGATAGGGAATGGCGTAAAGCTGAAGTATTACCGCGATCATACCTACTCCAGGATGAACGAGGGCGTGTCTATAGAAGAAACAGAAAGCAGATAATTTCAGTTCCGAATGATCATCCAATGCGTCCACAGCTCCATCCAATGGGTCCACAGCTGCATGATCCTTCTTTAAGTTCTCCGTGTGCTGATGTCCCCATGAGTCCATCGTCACCGACAACTGAGAAGCAAGCACCAGGACAAATAGAACTAGCAGGACGGCCAGCAGGAAATGAGGAACACTCACCGATTGTAACCAGATCTGGACGGCAAGTTAGAAAGCCACAAAGGCTCATTGAATCCTTATAGGAGGGAGATGTTGTGATATGATTGAACCTGTGGGGACCCCCCTACGGCGTGGGGTCCCTGGCATTTTATGGGCCGCCCCGCAGATTAGCGGCCGTGGGAAATTGACATGGAGAACGTGCTGAAAGTTGAACACTTTGATCGTTGAGTTTGTTTAGTTATTGAGTAGCCTTAATTTCAGCCTACAACAACTTTGAGTTGATGAGCTGGGCCGGGATTTAACTCTATGTCTCCTCCTAAAAGCAATAGACTTGTGAAGTTTGGGCGAATGCCGTAGTGATAGCGACGCCATCTTGTGAAGTAATTGTGGAGTTGACTATCAAAATTCGCCAGGCACCAAATACTTCTTATTACCGGTTCCTCGATAACTGATAAATTGAAATCAGTGCAAGGGACATTGGAAATTTGATTTTTGCTGACTGGATTCCCTTCGTGCTTGAAAATGTAGGCTATAAGTACCAAAAATTGCGGAGTCCAAAAACACGTCCAAAAACACGTGGCCATTGAAATGTCAGTATGTTGGTTCTACAAGTAAAGAAGAAACACTCGCACTCGTTTTTGAAGTGGCTAAGAAGACCGGCGAGAGATATCCTGCGAAAACTATTTACGGAATAGTTTGTGGTATCCGACGCCATAAGGATCTTTTATTTAAGAATTGTTGTTAACAACAGGTATTGCATTGTTTCCATCAGTTGTGTAATCATGTAGCATAGCTACCTCTTTCTTTATATAAACCACACACAGCCCACAATTCCTCGACTCGCTCCGACGAAGGGCTAACGCTCGAAACGTCAGCTTTGGAATCTCTTTACGGTAGCCAATTCACATTATCAATTCAGTTGATAAAACCAAATTATCTTGTAATGCACCGACACAATTTCAGTTTAGGAACAGGAAGTCGTTGCGGCCTTGCGGGGAGTCAGCAGCAATGGAGGAGTCGGATCGGGTACTTTAGTAAAGAGTTGGTTCAATCTGAGGGCAAAGTAAGATCTGCTTAGGTCTGTTTCACATAGCATAAGTTGGGAAATCAGAATAATCACAACCAACCTACCACTGTAGTCAGTGAGAATCCACTTCTCGTCAGAAGATTTCCAAGATCTCGGACTTCTGCAAATGGTGAAATATGAGCAGCAAATCCCTAAAATAATTATTATACAAAGCAAATAAATATGTAATCCTCTGGCCTCCTTTGATGCTTGTTTCTTTCCAGTGAACAAAGCACAAAGCTTTGCATCCATAATGGTGGTTCACATGAAACTTAAAATTTACTTCTTGTTAGTAATTGCAAAATGTTTCATTGTGTGACGTCTCAGATGAATCAAAACAAAAACATACACAAACCCTGGAGAGTGCACAGTACAGACTAGAAATTAGTTTAAATGCAATCAAAAACATTCAATCCCTAATATGATCTCTGGATTTTTTTCTGTTTTGTCCCTCGCTTGTTACAAACTATTTCAATGAGCTTCACATTTGCCACTATTTCTTTTCTAAAGTTTGTTTGTGTCCATTTAAATATTTTTCTTTCTTTCATCTGGATACCACTAATTAATTTAATTAATTAATTTAAAAGCTTATAAGGCGCAAATATCTATATAAATATATTCAAATGCGCCATACTAATAATAATAATAATAATAATAATAATAATAATAATAATAACAATAATAATAATAATAATAATAAGAACATAACAACAATAATACAATATCAATGAATAATAGAATAAAAATGAATATGATATATCACTTTCCACCCATCCCCTCTTATACCAGTGTTTGGACCACACTTACCCCCTCTCTCTCAGTTTCAGCCAATTGTAGTGAGGCTCTCAACTGGTAAAGTGTTTCGCCACCAAACATGGCCCCAATGAATACTCCATCCTCTTTCAGGCAGTGAATAATCTATAATGAAAGAAGGCAACTACCATATTTATTTGCCTATAAGCCGATCTCGGCTATAAGCCAAGACCCTAAACGTTTGGCTATCAGAACCTGTTAGAAAATTATGGTTAAGAAAACCCAAAACATCTAGCTAGAAGCCGAGATCAAAATTCTTTTCCACATGCATTATGCATTGTTGTAATAGAAAGTTGTTGTCCTTCTTACAACCACTGTGACTCATTAGTGACCAGTTCTTAATACTCCTAACAACCACTGTAAAACCATGCAGCATTACACATTCAAATTCTGTGATTAAAATCTCAGATTGTAAATGAGTACTCCAACTTATAAATTACAATGTTATGGTAGTCAAACATAATACCTGTCCAAATGTTCCTGGTAGGTCATTCACCCAGTGAAGGCTATGAAAGGAAAAAAAATCAGTCATATGACAATTTATAATTTAGGATGTGCAAGGTGAATGTAAAAAAAAGATCAGCAACTATAGATTAACCAGTCATACTGAAGTAGCTTTTTGCATCTAAAACCAAGTCACTTTGGATCCATGAAGAAAATTAAGAGGAACATTATTTTCCAATTTCTGCAAAGTTCTCCAAATGATTATCTGCTTTGTGATGTTTGTGGTACTAATACTTGAATTTCAAATGCATACCTTAAACTACTAACAACAAGATCAAAGGTGCTTTGAGGAAAAGGTAGGAATTCTTCATCTGCCACAACTTTTAGGGTTGGAAAGTCACAAGGCTGGCACTGAGTCTAGGATAAAAAACGTCACAAAAAACATATTTTTTAAATGACTGCCCCATGCAAAGTCCAATATCCTAGCAATCATTAAGACAAAATAATTAAAGGATCTGCCATAAAGTGTGTTTGTGACTTGATTCTTACTAAACATATATGAGTAACAAGCATTCCCTAGGAGAGGGTGAACGAGCCAAGTCTAGTTAGTCTAGTTTGCCCTTCAGACAAGTAGCTCTCAAGTTTTGCTTACCCTGGAAAAGTCTTAGTTTGGTATTCTAATGATTTAGTTGGCTGAGGACTTGCCTGATCCCTTCCCATCAAGAAAAAAGCCCAGAAGAAAATTTTTACTCTTACCCCAATTTTAGCGCGACCAGCAGGCGAGAAACTCTTGGTTCATACGGAAATGTTTGCAACTATACAGGCTACTATTCTTACCAGCATATTCTCTGCCATATCAGACATGACTAGAGTTCCCACTTGTTCCTATAAATGTTTAAAAAACAGCTTAAAGTTAATTTTTGTTAAGAAAAAGAAAACATTTTTTTTCAGTATTTCTTGTAACGTCTTGAGTGCCTATATGACGTACTCAGACTTTTGCCCCTCGGGTGTCTAAATCACGTACTGAGTATGTCCAAATTTTAAGAGATTTTATTGGTCAAACTCCCAGCAAAAATAAAATGATATCATTGTCATTTGCTTGTTTCGTGCAAATGTGGCCTGTTTCATCGGGATGTGAGATGAAGTGCCTTTCTGACATGACTAGAACAATAATTATTTATTTTATATGTTCACGATCACAGCTTAAAATCTCCTTGCATTTTGGTTGTCAATTGTGGGAACAGCTATATTAAATTGGCAGTAGTTTGATTGCATTTGTTGATTAGTTCCTGTTGGGACAGATAGCTCAGTCTTTATCTGGCCAAGTATTGTTTGGAATCCGTGGAATAAGTACTCTGAAGGCAAGATCGATAAGCCTGAGCCTGAACCAAGGAACAGCAATGTAAACACTGCCTACTGTCACTCATCAGGGGAAATACTTGAATCAATCGCATGGAGTTTGTTTACGAAAAACAAACTTGTATACCATTGCAATTGTTGTGCTTCCAGCTTATAATAATGTACAGTACGGGAAAAATATAGTTTTACAAATAAGCTTTTACGCTTAAACATTACCAGTTCATGTGAAAATATTTAGCACGAAATGTAAATATTTTTGCGAGTCTACGGAAACTGGTGCTGTCACACAATGTATCAACAAATCGTAGTTTACATAGGGGACCTCTTCACTGGCATGGAATATTTGACACTATGATATGTGTTTGTCTGTAAAATCTAAGTTGTTGTTGAAAATTGTTGATTTTGGCAATTATTATAGACAGAGGTTAAAAGTCAGCTACTGAAATCATTTAAGGTATATGTAATAAATTTAAAAGTGACGGTATTGAACACACTCCTAATCTTTGATTACTACTAGTTTAGTATTATTGTGCTTTAAACAGCCAGGTCCATAGCTCTGTCTAACTTAAACGAGCAATGCCACGGTTTGTGCATCTTGAAAGGTTTAGCCTAAATTTTTCAAGTTTGTCATTTGTAATCTGTGTTAACCTTCTTTATGCTTAACCATCCTTGTTCCTTTATGGTTTATTATTATCTCTTTAAATTAGAAGTGTTTTTGTATCTTTAAGTTAGTAAACTATCATTTTCAGGTTTCTTTCAGTTTAAAGACAATTTTGTATGTGGCCAAAACAACTCAAAATGCTGTGACAGAGCTCCTTTAAGAATTCCGAAGATCATGTCCACAAGAGCATTTTGGTTTTCTTTTTCTCTGAGCTAGTGTGTTGCTAAGACTGCTGCAATACCACTAGTATCCAAAAAATTTGGTTTAATAAATAACTTTCTGACATTGCATCTCTAAGGAACCAAGTTATCCCTTCCCTCCCATTCATCCCTTATCAAAACTTTCGCAATCCCCAAGTTAATGTTTAGAGCGTCAGTGATTTCTATACCAAGTGAAATTGTGAAGGAAGTTAACTCAATTTTTTACAATTTTATTTGGAATGGAAAAGCCAAAGTCAAGCGCTGTGCGCTCATCTCAGATATTGATAAAGGTGGATTGAAGATGCTGGATATCGAGTCTATGATTAGTGCAAGACGAGTCATTTGTTTAAAGAAATTCTTAGAGGACTACCCGAGTACTTGGAAATCCTTTTTAAATTGTTGTATTTTATCTGTTGGTGGGAATCTAATTCTACATTGTAACTTTGATACCGTCAAATTAAAAACTCAGTTTCCGAAATATTATAAAGATTGTTTTGACACATGGTCAGGTTTAAATAGTAGAACGCCCGTCACTTTTAATGATGTTATGAACGAGATCATTTGGAATAATAGGTTTATATGTATTGATAAAACGTCTGTTTATAGAAGTGATTTAGTTAACTTAGGAATCATGAAGGTGGGTGACCTTATCACAGACAACAATTTTTTTCTCCATGAAGATCCCAGTGTGCAGATCTCTCCTGAACAACGTTTTTTTATTATGGGAGTTGTTCACGCTCTTCCGTCGGATTGGAAAACACTTATTAGATCTTCGCTCTGCAAAAACGAAATAAGACCCATCCCCGACACACCATACATTAAACTAAACTGTGGCTTTCTCCCTATCTCAGATGTTACCTCAAAACAGATATATGACTCTGTTTTGTGCAAAAAACAAATCCCTCCGACAGCCCAACAAAAAATAACAGACAAATACTCAGACACAGTCATTAATTGGAAAAAGGTTAACTCTCTTCCTTTCCGTACTACACTTGATTCTAAACTGAGAGAATTTCAATACAAAATTCTTAATAACATTGTCTTTACAAATGATAAATTATTTCGCTTCGGCCTTTCGCACTCTTCAAATTGCACATTCTGTAATGAAGAACCAGAATCCTTAGAACATTTACTCTTTCGTTGCAAAGTGTCTTCTGAATTTTGGAAAGAAGTCCTGTCCTGGCTCAAAGATAATGATATCGTTATAGAACCCTTCACTGAAATAGGTTTGTTCTTGGGGTTTTTCGAAGAAACAGAAGATTTTTTTATAATTAATCATGTTCTGCTTTTAGGTAAATATTATATTTATGTAAGGAAATGCCATGGAACCTTGCCCTCTTTGAGAGGTTTTATTACAAAGATAAGAAGTGTTTATAATATCGAACTTCATATTGCGAGGGAGAGAGATAAACTCGCCATTCATTTTAAAAAATGGGAAAAGTTAGTAGTTGCTATAAACAACCAGTAGAATCTTGTTTACCTTGGTCTTTTATAAAATTTTTGTTCTTCTCGTGTGTGTATTGTATTCGTGGTGTAAAAAAGTCCTTGTAAGTAGGTCTTGTAAGTAGATTTTTTTTTTTAAGTAAGTCATTCCGAGTAGTGTTTTGTGAGTATTGTTATTTCCTTTTCCGTCAAATGATTAAGGCCTTGTAAATCAAGTATTTTAAGTATTGTAACCTTTTGTAGCAAAATTAAAATAAAAATAAACAAATTACAAAAAAAAAAAATTTTCAAGTTTGTCATTTGTAATCTGTGTTAACCTTCTTTATGCTTAACCATCCTTGTTCCTTTATGGTTTATTATTATCTCTTTAAATTAGAAGTGTTTTTCTATCTTTAAGTTAGTAAACTATCATTTTCAGGTTTCTTTCAGTTTAAAGACAATTTTGTATACAAATACAATTTGGTTTAATAAATAACTTTCTGACATTGCATCTCTAAGGAACCAAGTTATCCCTTCCCTCCCATTCATCCCTTAGAAACTGATTTTACAAACCTTTGTTAGGTATTTTGAAATATGCCCCCGTCCACACCCAAGATCCAGAGCCATTGGAAAATACCTGACACAAAATAATATCTGTAGTGATTTCAGAATATTACACTATATTATGCCTGATGTATACAGTTTCCTGTGCAGCTGTGGTGGCCTCATGGTTAGTGTAACTCGTCTCCGGATCGAGTTGTCCGGGTTTGAGCCCCTCGCCAGGAACATTGCATTCTGCTCTTGTGCAAGCCACTTTACTCTCACAGTGTCTCTCTCCAACCAGGTTTATAAATGGGTACCGGCAAATTTAATGTAGGGATAACCCTGTGATGGAGTAGCATCCCATCCAGGGGGGAGTAGCAATACTCCTAGTCATTCTTGCTCAGAAACCAGGTTAAGCTCTAGCAAGATGGGCCAATTGGCTCGTATGCCGACTAAACCTTTTTAATTAAACACTTTCCTTGTAGCTCCAGTCACCCATTCATTGTAAATGTAAGTTATTTGAAAACTTTTCAGACTTGTAATACAATGTTCATCAGCTTGTTGTGAGCATGGGCAGAAAGAAAAAGAAATTCATAGAATCCCCAGTAAGCTACTGAAAACTCTTAGGGAGCTACAAATCTGGACAAGACTAGTTGAGACAAATTGAAAATATACCTCCACTTTACTGTTCCACTAGAAAATTCCAAAACATTGTCAAAGTGATGAATGGTGGTTATCCCCCACCCACCCCCAAGCAAATGTTGTTTTGGATAACACAAGAGTAGACCATTTCTGTATTTTTAGAATTGGACTGGAAATGATAGATGCTCTATACTAAAACAAAGTTGTTTACCTGGCAACATCTCCTATTCTATCAACCATTCTTTCAGCAACCTAAAAGGAGAAATTGTTTGTCAAATGACTAACTCTAGAAAATATCTATACCCACCCAATGTAGAGGCCAGAGAAGGTTGGCAAACTCCCAGCAACAGGCCAGACTGAAAGCATCACAAAGAGCTGTCAGCTCTATACCCCTAATGGTACATTTACCCACACGACCCCAGACCCCACCCTCAAGAGGGGGTGAACATGGCAGGCTTTAAGCTTTGAATTCCGAATAAAGGGAAAGTATCAAACGGCAAATATGCTAACCAGATAAAACTTAACCATACAATATGATTCATTTTCATACCTCGTCTTTAAGATAGTCGTAGACAGCGACATTTTCAGCCAGGGCTGCCCTGTTCTTTTGCCTTCTCTTTGCTTTTCTATCAAACACATTCATAATAGTTTCATCTTGCCTTCTTGTGCTAAAACATCTCCTTAGACCAGAATGCCTAAACAGAAAGACAAGCCTGTGGTAGGACATTGCAAAATCACTCAGAAACAAGCCAATATGATAGTTACGGAGGCCATTTGGCCAAAAGAAGAACCATGTTTTTCATCTAAACTTGGCCGCCATGATGAACGAGTCCCCACTGAGGAATCTGGGGCGAGTAGCTTGGTAGCCATTCAAAGTAAAGGGTTGGTTACCAAGTCATGTACCAAGTCATGGCGCGAGGGCGGGAAAATTAGAAAAATTTTCTTTTCCGAGGCCAAGATAACTTTTCTTCTAATTTTTTTGCCATTCTGTCATGTTTGAGGAGCGTGTTACTTCGCTAAGGAAATATATCCAAGAGCGTACAAATGGAAAATGTGTTCCCCCGTGGAATTGGCTCTTTATCAAGCTCGCTTCGCTTCTCTCCCGCTATCCCTCCGGTATTACGAAGGCCATAATTTTGGCGGAGATTCAACAGTCTTGGAATCAACACAGTCAGTTTCACGGGCGTTTAGATGGGCAGAAAGCACGAAAGATTTCTGTTGATTCGGTGTTTGAAAGCCGGCACATAGGATACGAATCAATCCTCGAAGCAGCAGTTGACAGTATCGAGACGGTACCAGGAACTCATACAAAGATTGCTATTTTAAGAGATCCTCATGATCATAAGCGAAAGAATTCCTTGGGAATGTACCTTCATCAAAAGCTTTATCAGTTGCAAGCAACTTCTGTCAAAAACCTCACTCTCCGATTCACCAGTTGTCGTTTAATTCAAGGCAAAAGTCGGTTCTCTGCTGGCCCTAAAGTCCATCTTCTTCCTTCGGAAAATGCGGTGATTCTGTGTCGAGAAGATGAACTAGCACGATTTGGGAAATTTTCATCACTTGAGGGAATCTATGAATTAAATCGCGTCTCGCAGTACGGCCACAACATCAAAGTCGAGGTCGCTGATTTGGGATTCGAAGAAGCAGTCCATTTTGCTAATGGTCAGACGAGCATTAAACGGTTTGTCAAAGTCGTTGACTCTGATGGTGTTCATGCGAATTTGTTCTTGTGGGATGAACAGCTTACCCTTGCTAACCTGTTTAAAGAAGGTGATACTTTAGCCATCCAACAACCTCTTGTGGTCCCAAACCAGGAAGAGATGTTTATACTAGAATATGGTCCTGCGACAGTAATTTTCTGCATGTCACATGACCCAGAGCAAGAAATTGTTCCAAGTCAAATCTCCACTACCCAGGGGACCCCCATAAGTGTTACAAAAGACAGCCAAGGGATGCTTGATTATTCGACATTTCCTGGACAAATTTTTTTCAGTGATATCAGGTCCAGCATGACAAGAGTGACCATATTCTGCACCATAACTAATGTGGGAACCATGGAGGTCTTCACACAACCTCAGGTCACAGGACACAAGTTTGTTCTTGCTGTCAGTGATGACACTGGATGTCAGACGATTACAGTTTATGATCACACCAGAAGCTATCACCAGTCACTCTACGTCGGCCAAAGTATTATATTGGAGAATGTTCACACCTCAGGTACAGTATGGGAAAAATCAAGGCTTGCATAACGACAAAGAATTACCAGTAGCATTAAGTGGCAGACATCTTGGGTATCACTCTTGTGGGAAGCCAATAAAGAAGTAAGACTTGCCCAAAGCAAGCAAAATTTGAGAGCAATATAGTCTCCTATGCAGATGCTCTTTGGGCTCATCACCCAATCTTCCTCCCTCATGATGTCTGCTTAGAAGGCTACTTATCTGAAGGACAAACTGGAATTCAAGTTTTTTAGTGCTAACCTCACTCAATGCAATGGTTAACCACCTATGGCCTACCATTCCATCCAGGGGGAGGGAAGGGGTGATATGTAGAGATGTTGCAGTCATTAAGATTTCATGCTGCAAAGACCAGAGGTAATAAGTGCCAGCACTAATGACCAGCCATCTCCTCCCCAACCTGGAGGGAGGCCTTTAGGAGCAGACAAACCTGGAAAGTCATACTATGAGTGCTTGCAACTTTTTTTTCATCTGAAACAGCAGACATTTACAAAGATTGAGTTTTAATTTTTTTTTCATTTTACAGGCTCTAGTTCATCAAGAGGCTTAACCCTAGAAACAAACAATGCAGGAAAGGTCTGGAACATTAGTGCAATGACAGGGTGGCTGGCTACCAAATGTCTTTCATCACCAGTCCCTGTCAAAGATGTCATCAACATTGAACACTGTGTGTGTCAAGCCGTCATCACGCAAGTCAATAATGTGGGTAGCAGTCATGTGATCAGGGTTCACATGTCCTGCCGTAGTGAAGTAGATGGTTGCACAGGGCAGTTCTGCTGTCAGAAATGTGGCGTTACTCATTTAAATGAAATGCTTAACAAACCTGGTCAACAGGTGAGAACCTTCATGCTGTATATTTTGCATGTGGGAGGCGCAGTAGCCTCATAGTATGCTTGTCATCCAGATTGAGCAATCCGGGTTCAAGCACTGAATGGGGACGTTAGGTTGTGTTCTTGGATGAGACACTTTACTCCCACCCACAGTTAGCACCTCTCTCCACTAAGTGTATAAATGGGTACTGGTAAATGTAATGCTGGGGGTAACCCTGCAATGGACTAGCATTCAATCCATACTCCTAGTCACTTCATGCTACAGAAACCGAGGGTAAGTGCTGACCTGATGGGCCACTTGACTTGTATGCAGACAGTATTGTTTTATCATGTCTAGTTATCAAGAAAAGGCTGTTGCAGTGTAGTTAATATAATTTGCTCACAATAAGCCGTTTCCGAGTTGCCTTAAGCCTCTCTTTCAAAGTGAGGCCTGGTGCACAAACATTCATATGAAAATTAGTTTAATTTAAATGTGAATGAAATCTCATTTTCATATGAAAGGATGGCCACCAACACTGAGTTTGAGAACGAGGCTAAAGGTAATTTGGAAATGGCCTACAAGACAACATTAAAATTAAAGGATTTCAGCTGGGCCAGGATCCAAGATTCTAAAGGAAGTTCTAATGCCGATAAGAAAAACCTATCAAAAGAAAGGACACATCACAGTGATTTCCAATGCAGAACCTGCTATAGGCTGCAAACAGCTGTTTTGGCCAGGGGTTTCATTAAGTGCTAGGCACTGGGCAAATTGACCAGCTGTGAGGGTGACTTTGTCTGCCTGGTTTGACCATCTAGAGAGGAAATTTTTTGCTATAAAGAATTTCAGTTCAAAACGTTTTACCCACCTGAAAACCAGTTGCCCTCCTTCTGGAAATGTTAATGAAACCCCTGGCTTTGTCAAGCTGAAATGGTCATGAATGGGCAATTTCCTTTAAAGTTATTTAAATGTAGTTGCGTAAGGGTTTTCTACCAGTATTTGAAAAAAAAAACACAGTTGGTTTAGAAAACAATCCCCATTTTGCATCAGAAATCACCATCACTCTACTGGAAATGGGAATACAAGCTGAGCCTTGAATTGCATGACTCTGAAAGTAGCATAGCGGCATGTTTGACAGATCAGACGGCAGAACAGTTGCTTCAGATGACTGCTTCACAGTTTGCGGAACATGTCAAGAACACTCAAGAGCAAGTGCTGGAATCAACATTAGCACAAGAATGCCTGTTTGGTATTTCATCCTTTAGAGACGGACATCAGATTGATGCCATTTGTCTGACAAGTTGAAAACAAGATTAGAAGCTTCTGGAGACTACACATACATTCAGTGCAATACTATTACAATCATAATTGTTTCACTGAACAGTCAGCTTATCAATATTTTATTTGTCAAGTAAAACATGGGCGCTGTTTATGTTCAATGTTACACGCATGCTCCATTTAAATTCAGAAAATAACCAAAGCAAATATGCGTGCTGATTGGTTTAAAACCATGTTTCCATAATTTGATAGAAACACAGAACTAGAACAAGCTGTTGATGCAATGATGGCATGAGCAAAGAGAATTTACATTTTGATGATCGAAGTAAACAAGTTGTTTTTCTTTTTTCGTAGTGGTATTTTCTAACTAGTGAAAGTTTGGGAGAACTCGAAAAAATGTGGAAACACTCACCTGTCGGCTTGTGTTTCCACAGCATTTCTCGTTCTCCCAAACTTTCATTCATGTTTCTATAACTCGATAGAAACATGGTATATGTTTTCCATTTCTTAATTATATATTGCAAAGCTTGTTGATCCTGTAATGCGTAAAATTTAGAGTTGCTTTAATCTGGCTGAAATTGTCAGTTCAGCAGAAACAACCAAGCTAACCAGTTGTCAGGTATGTTTACTAACCAGTTATTTGTTAAGGTTTTTACCTGAATGTTTGCTGCAATGTACGCCAATTGCAGAGCAAACGGTCAAAAAGTATGTTTTCAGTTGGTTCGCATGTTTTGTTTATGTTAATTTCCTATTTGTTTCAAACACTTGAAAGGCCGATTGTCAGCATAGTTTCTTTGTATGTTAGATCAAAATTGTATTGTTAAATTAAAATAATACGGTTCTCCCTCCATGTTGGCATCTTTGGCAATATTTCACGATGTTACAATTCATTTCTGTGTAAGATTATTATAATGTTTATTCTTACAAGTTAGCAAACATGAACTTCAGTTTTGCTGTAACTTGCTCATCAGTTTGTTAACAAGTTCAGGAAAAGCCATTGACATAAAGTGTCCTTTATCAGAGAACTGGTGAAACTCGGCAGATGTCCCTTCTGCAACTTGTTGCTGCTCACTGAATGGAATAAAAGGGTCGTCTGTGGATCCAAACTGGATAATCCACTGTGTGTTTTGTTTGATTTGTTCCCATTGCCAGGGACGATTGTAATAGCCTGAAATCAAGGACAGAATGCTACATGTATTCATTGTAATCAGTGCGACAAGACATGATGTGATTTATTAAATGTGAAATAAAATTAATATACATAACACTGGACTCTAAAGAGACCTTTCGTCCTGCCTAAGCGAGCCTTTCTAGGACAAGTGCGAAGTGCAAAAGAGCTTGACAAGTACAGAGCACAAGATAGATCAAAATGAACACAAAACACAAGTGAAGAATGCTTTTCTTCCCCCTTCACATCTTTGCCTATGCCTCTCTGTACAACTCAGGAGAAGTGACATTCTGCTTTTGACACTAAAAGAGATTCTTGATAACAGCAACAGGTGAAGAGATTCTTGATAACAACTTTTGAGAGTATTTGACAAAATATATCAAATCAATTAAGAAGCAAAGAGGCATTCAAAGTGATGCCCATCTTTATAATGACAATAAGGAATTCTTCTTACCACTAGCTTTCTCCGTGGCATCCCCTAAATCTGTAACACAGGCAGACACCAGAACCAGACCATGAATAGAATGATTTTCTGCATACCTGAATTTGAAAAAAAATTGCATTCAATTTGCTGGTACCTTGTATTTTCAAAATATGGTCCTTGAAAGTCCTTGATTTTTTTCCTCAAAAAGTGTACAAACCCTGCCATTTATACACTCTAAGGTAGAGAGGGGCACTTTCAGAGCAAAGTACTTTGCTTAAGACAACAACACACATGACGCTAGCTTAAAGGCTTGAACTTAGATCAACCCGGAGTTCAGCGCACTTGGGTCACCACACCTTCCAAATTTTGGAGTGACATGAAAATATTCTGGGAAGCTTGAACACCATAAACTAAAACATTTGTTGTGATGTACAACATTCTCCAAAATGCTAAAAAGGATATACAAAATATGATTTTATTATTCACGCTTGTATTACCGCAAGGCAGCTTGTGCTCCAGAACTGTGTCCAATAATCACTGTATTGCTGTCACAGTTAAGCTGTTGCTCCATGAATGGGATCCATATTGCTTCACGTGCCATGACTGTTAATGTATGAGATCAAATGTTGCCAACATTGATAACTTCATTACTAATTCAAAAACACACCTCAAGAGACAATTAGCATTTACAGTGAAGAGACTTGTCTTTTTACAACATGGTTTAATGTTAAAACCTCAAAGCATATTTAATGTTTCATACATCTTTAGACTGTTACAACTTAGAATAGACCTTGCAATTTACTGGATAATCTATCCATCTTCTTGATAGGAACACTACTTCTGGGTTTCTCATCAGGGAAATCAAATCTCTTCAAAAATATATTTTTGAAGGGGAGAAGGAGTGTTAAATGTTTATAGGTTTTTTCATTTTTATTCCCTACCCCTCCCCTACCTTCTATGAAGGGTAGGCTTTGTTGTCGTCGGCACCTTTGAAGTTTGCATCCAAGGGGCTCAACATTTTGTTGGCTCACTGAAAAGAATTTCCGACAGGCCCTATGCCAGAGGTTGTCCTTCAAGGGGTGGGATGCGGAAAAAATGGAATGTCCCATTCAAAGGCCATTTTTGATCATCCATTTTGGGGTTAATGTGCGGTTTTGATATCAAAGTGTACTTTCAATACTGATGTTTACTTCAGTCCAGCTCTGGCCACCTACTTAAGAAGTAACTTAGCAGAAATCCCTTTTGCTTTAATACCATGTCTACCTACCTGGATCGGGCATATTCTTCAGCAGACAGTCCACGTCTTTCTTAAAATAATAATAATAATTTGACACTGCTTTTTTTTCCACAATTTGAATATTTACGTTAAAGATGATTTTCCAGTCCATACTGCGCTGTCTCAACACCCTAATGTTTATAAACATTAGTACCAATCTCGTTCCCAGAGGTCACGTTCCCCTAGTCCCTTGCGGGCGTGAAACGAGAACCTCTGGGATAATCCATTTCAGCGCAACAGAAATCTTGTTATTGGCTCAACTGCGCAGGTGTGAACTCATTTTGGAAAATGGCTCAAAATCCTACATTCCGAAAATTGGTTCAGCTGGCCATAACAATTTCTCCGAATTTTCCTGGGAAATCCATCGCCGTCAAAGGAATTTAGCCCCGTGATTTCTTCCAAATGGTTTAGAATCCTTTCATTTTGTGCCTTTTCTTCAAACAAGTCAATTGGATTGTTCTTAACCTCTAAATTGCAGCATCTACAAAGATGATAATGACTTGACGTTGCCTTTACCGGCGTCTTGTCAGCCATTTTGAGCTATTGAAACTACTGCTCATGCTCAGTTTTCGACCAATCCCAGAGGTTCTCGTTTCACACCCGCAAGGGAGTAGGGGAACGAGACCTCTGAGAACGAGATTGCATTAGTACTTGATGGAATGCGAATCGATGTTATTCGTTATGAAACACATACCTTACCTTTGAGGCCATTCAAATTATTTTTCCAGCAGCTTCATTGATTTTTACAGCTGGGAAGTTGTTTCATCAAGTGATAAGAGAAAGAACGAAGCATAAAGCTTTGACCGCTTCGCATCCATAGGAAGGAAATTCAAACTTTCAAAACAAGTCTTGTTTTGAAAGTTTGAATTTCCTTCATGTAAGTAGTTGCAAAATGTTTACATTTTGTGATGTCTTACATGAAACAAAACAAAAAGCGCAAACAAATTCTCGAGAGTGCGCAGCACGGATTAACAAGTTCCTTTAGGGAGGACCTCATACGGGTTTTCGGGATCTGGGATTGAGCAACAAAATTAACGGGATACAGTGTATTTGCAGGGAAAATTAATGATTTATTTAGAAAAGACAAAACAAGATAACGAGTGGGGAAAATCCTTAAATTTTGCAGTTGGAATTCACGGATATAGGATACTTATTAGACCAAAAATTAACGGAATGCATGGCAACGAGATGTGGGAAATCCATGGCCTCTTTGTGCAAGTTGTTTAAAATGTTTACTCACCTCTCTGAGTTTTTCTCTTAGCCAGCCATACCAGTTGCTACGTTCGACATCGCCTCCGCCACTACCAGGAACGATAACAATTCTTGCTTTACTCATTTGGACAAGATAAGCTAAGAACTAAAAAGCCAGAAAAAAGACGCCATTTTGTCGAGAGGAAACTGGTTCTCGTAACCAGGGCCCAGACAGAAAAACCAACGATAAATGATGGTAATTTGAACTGAGTGGAGTGCAATTTGGAATCATACGCGTGATTTCGAAATCGAACGAACGCGCAGCGCAGTATGATTTCAGACCAAAATTGCAGGACCCGAAGTCCAATTACCACTTTATTAGGTCCATCTTTAAATCGCACAATTTAATAGCCTAAATACAGGAACAAGTCAGGACCAATATTTATTGAACCAAGTTGCCAAATTTGCCAAACAATTTAGTCTTTTATTTTCCTGCAATATGATTGGTGAGTTTAAAAAAGCCTTAAAATCTCATTGGTTGTTTTGTTTTACTGTCCCATTCTCATTGGCTGAGAAAAAGATGTGACTGAGAGCAAAAGATAGTGCGATTCGTGAATAAATCGCACCGCTGAGAACCAATCACATTACAAGGATAACCAGTAGTATTGCTTTTTCTTCTTCTTCCTAAAGGGCGCAAAGAACCATAGAGTGATCATGCCTGATGCTAACAAGGAAAACACAATAAACCAGGTTTGTGGTCATGATATTTCCTCATTTTCTATGTTTCTATGAACTTTTAGTGTAAATCTAGTAGCGTTCTATCATAAATACCGTTCTCTGATTAGCTTCACTACCCATGTACTATACTACTCACTATCTATTCTGTTTTACACCACTGGGTTTAAGGTTTTTTTTTGTCAACTGGGGCAATGCTGTGAGCAAGTGTGTTAAATTTACACCAAAGACTATGTTTGACCACATTTCCAAACACCTTGAAGTTTGTCAAAAATGCTCCGCTGCACGTCATATGTTCAACTCCCTTCTTGGTCTATGGAAATGTGGTCCAACACGGTCTTTTGTGTTTGATTTAATGTGTGAAAAGGATATACTATCAGCCTAATGCCCGCCCAAGGAAAATACCCAGATGGATAGTACTCGTCTGTGCAAATTTTTCTTTAAAGAAGCGGGCTTATAGATCTCGAGCTCGTAGTTCAAGTTAATTAGTTGAAAAACAGAAATTTAGGAGAAAAGGAAATTTATGCTGTGGGGCGTGAGCCACAGACGAGTGTTCTCACAGCTTTTTGGAGTTTTTTCACCCTGTTTCAAATTCTTCGGGTCGTGCAATTTTGGTCTGAAATCATACTTGTGATTTCAAATCGAACTCGCGCTGCGCGCTTGTTCGATTTTGAAATCACAAGTATGATTTCAGACCAAATTGCACTCCACTCAGTTCAATTGCCATTATAAATCGCACCGCTGAGAACCAATCACGTTACAAGGATAACCAGTGATTTCAAAATGGATTTAATAAATAAGGAAATTATTCTGTGCGCGGTATGTATCAGCAGATGACAGATTATCGATAGCCAACGAGGCACATATGTTAGGTGCCAAGATATCGTGCGCAACGCTACAAAATGTTTACACTTCTTCGCTGTTGTAGCACTTTTTAATTCTAAAAATAAATTGCTTGTATTACAAACATTAGACAAAGATAATCTCTCCCACATTGCTTTTGTCAAATCTCTACGAACTTTTAAAATTACCTACACGTACAATAGCTCGGAACTTTGTCTGTTCTTTTACGCATTAGAATTTCGGGGGAAAAAGCTCAAAAAATTAATATAGTGGTTTTGCTTTGAGGCTAGCGTTTACTGACATTAATAACTGAAGATTTGCGAAGCCCAGTTCAAGAATTCTCTAAATTACTTGAACTTTTAATAATTTATAACTAAATTGTTTATGTGTATTCGAAAGCTTGCTGTGTTTAACAATATTGTGGCTTAACTTTCGCTCCGTGAATTTAACGATAGTTTCTAATCTTAGTGCATAGATGATCCTTGGATAACAATAACACCAGCTGCAAGGTCACAGTTTCAAGAATAACGTCTTTTTATGGTCCTAAAAAGATCTTTTGCCGAAATGAAAAACACATAGTTAGCTATACTAGCATATTCAGCCCGAAAAAAATCGCTTGAAACCTTACTTAAGATTTTTATTTTACTGTAACACACTTCCATAGAATGCTTAATTCTCGAAAAAGATGCAAGTCTGTAAATTGTTCACACTGTCAGTTTTGCATTTTTTCCTTTGCTTTTTCGTTTTCCTTTCACCGACGTCAGCAGATTCATGAACTGAGTTTGAACATTTTCATTGAAGAATTGTTGCTCTCTCTCCCTTGTTCTGAAAGTCTTCGCTTTTGCATTCACTTCTCCTTCAAGGTTCAGCTGAGCGTCTTCAAATTTTTGCATGGCGTCTTGAAACTCGCGATAACTTTGGCTTTTCGCCGCTTCAGCAAGTCTCTTCGTCTTGCTGGCCGGATTTTTTCGCAGTTTGTCCTTTTTAATATCAATAGCTTTGCCATTATTGATTATTATAACACCATCTTCAATCTTGATTTCCGATAATGACTTTGAAAGTTCTTTTGCCTCTTCTCCTGGCGTGGAAACACCGGCTTTTTCGACGCTGAATGTTTTCTTTGGACGCTCCATCGATGGGACACTAGCCGCGCGTTTAAGAGATCGGCGTGGACTTCTCGTTGGAGTCGTACTAGTGTTACACGTTTTCGAAAGCGATGGCTGTGAACGGCGTCTGACAAGAGGAACAGAACGCGCGTGCACCATCATAGACGATAAATTTGGTATTTCAATGCGGAGAAAATCGTTTACTGGTGTACTTGGACAGCTGTACATTCGTTTACGATAATATCTGTGAACTTTAGCACGAGTTACGGTGGGTTGCGGATTCTCAACGCAGTCTTCCAAACCAGGGCTCCTTGGCGGTGTCTGTAAAATCTTTGTTCCCCATCTTACTGGACTAGAAGAACTCAGACATGCAGAACTGCCGCTAGCAGCGGTAGTCAAATTTCCGGGAAGAACTTTCTCGTTGCTTTCAGAACTCGAGCGCGCTTCGTTCAAGTCGTATTCACTTACAATTCCGAATGGAAATACGCTTCGCTGTCGTCCGTAAGAAATCAATTCTGGGCTTGGTTTCGCAGTGGAAACTTTGTCGTCAGAGCTAGTTGCAGAGCAAGGCGATTTAGGTGACTTTGCTGGACTGTAATGCGTTGAGTAGATGTTCCAATTTTTGGTCTGATTTGAGTAGGTCCCCATTCCATTAAGGAATCTGCTACATCTGAACTCGCTTGTCCAAAACAAAGACAGGAAAAAAGCAAAGGAGGCGGAAGCTTTGTGTACTCCACGCGATTACTTTATCAAGTGCAAACCTAACTTTCCGCGCCAGCTTAAGATATAATCACTTGAAACAATTTGTTTCCACAGCCGCCCATCGACAACCACTTAAGTCAACTTTCACTCACAACTAACTCTTCCAAAGGCGTCAGATGCCAAAACTGAATGTAAGCTATTGGTTACAAAAGAAACCCGCGTGTAACCTAAGAGGTTCACTTAGCTAACTCTAACTGTGCTTTCTACGGAGATGAGCTCTCAAGGATTATAGTCATGTCAAGTACTAAAACAATTCAGTTAAATCCGTGGGCAACGACAGGTGGATTTTATTTATTCATCGCTTTATTTCACTCTCATATTTATAACTTGTCTTTATTTTCATGTCTGCACTGACACACTTTCGATTCTATCTTATCCCGTCAATTGGTTTTTATCAGTGAGAAAACAACCACAAATTCAACATTTAAATTACATGCATTTCAAAATATAGTAAATATGACAATTATAGACCACTGGCGAAGGTGTTTTTTATCCAGTTAATGGCATTGTCCTCTCACTTAGCACAAACTGTCTCTTTAAGACGAAACCTAACTCATCCGTTTTTCGTAATATTTTTTGTGCCTAAAACCTACGTAACAGATATATGCAAAGGTAGAAAAGCGATATCAAGAACAAATTAGCGATATGGATATATAACTTTTTGTCATATACACCAGTAAATATTTCATGATATGATCAAAATAAGGTACCAAGAAAGATACTGAAATTTGTCCCACTTATTCAAATGTTACGCAATATATTTTTAATTCACATTTCTTATTCACTACGTTTCCAAGAAAATCAGCTTTGTAAACCAAGTTTGTATTCTTTTCGATACTGTTCAAGACATCTTGTTCGTACACAACATAAGGTCAACAAAACACACACTAAATATTCTAAAACAGCTTTCATTTGTAACTTCAAGTTTAATTGTCAATAGTGAACACTTTTGTTGCTATTTTCTGGAATATAATTTTGTTCGCGAAACCAGGACATTCTAACAGTGTCTACGTTTATAGATACGGTGAAACAAGACTTTTAAATAAAATGGATAAACCCATATTATTCTATAATATAGATCATCGAGGGTTCAGTCCGAGAAAACCACTCAGAATGAAATCGTTCAAATCCCACTTTACCAACATTTCTTTATTACCAATTGCTTTTAGTCCGTAGCACAGACATTTTCTCTAATTAGCATTTCCTCGCTAATAATAAGACCTAAACACACTTTCTGCATGTTGCTGGAACAACGGGCTTGGACTGTACCGCAAAGCCTTAGACAACCAATAAACTAAAGCATGCCTTATTCAGTTTCGACTCCCGCAATTAAAAATTTATAAAACATATACACCTAAAAATAACTTATTGAGGTAGCCAGTCTTCCTTACAACAAAAAGCACCTTATTTAAATTCCTAATTCTTTAAAAAATCGTCTTTATTTTATTGTATTCCGCTAACTAACGACTCTTAGGTTTTGCGCTTGGTGCAGTATTCATTTAAGTCACATCGAAATGTCCCTTATTCCTGCTGAGCCAACTTGTGAGCCTTGATTCTCGTGAGGATGATCAAAGCTCTTTTCTTTACATTCTCGTTCTCGTGAGTTGTGAGATCGTCCAGCGCTTTGTTCAATCCTGCTACCTCTAAGTCCCGTCGGAAGTATTCTGCCAAGAGCAAAAATATGTCTGTCTTAGTATTAAATAATGTCTTGATACCGTGGGCTGAAGTGGAAGGGGTAGCCTGGGTTCGAACCCTGGTCGAGTGCATTGTGTTGGATTCCTCAGGACGAGACATTTTACTCTCGGCGCCACTTCAATGGCGGATGATTAATAGCGATGAGATAATGCTGGATGTCTTCCTACACAAGTGCCTCCTAGCCAGGAGGTAGAGCAGGAGCGGAAGGGGTAAGAGAAGGAGCTGAAGAAGGAAAAGGAGGAGGAAGAAGGGCTGCAGAAGGAAGTGAAGTGAATACCTTTATTTAAACAGGGTAGCCCCTTCAGGACATATATACAAAAACCTGCTATCAATGGGAGCCCTGACAAATGAAGAGTAAGAAAGAGAAAGAACTTAATTCACAAAGTTAAGAATGGCATGTATAGAAAAAAAACTGAAATAGCAAAAAGAAAAAAATTACGTTGACAATGTATTGAAAAGAACCTTTCGCGGCTTCGGTGCGTAGGTAGCCTGCAGTGCAGGCGGATTTCGGCGGGACGAGTGGATATTCCCATCGGTTGTTCAGGCCGCCATCTTGAATTAGAAAAAGAGTGGAGAGTTGGGGCGAGGTAAAAAGTTTACCAAGCCAGTGGGCATTCTCGCCCCAATTCTCCCAGTCTCCAGCGAATCCAAAATGGCGGCTGAACACTCGAAAGACGAAAACCGCCTGCACTGAAGGCTAGTGCGTAGGTGGTGCGACTACATATGCTCTTGTGAAAAGTGCGCATAGTATCTCAGTTATTTTGCAACTCACGAAAACGAGAAGAGGAGGAGAAAGCCAATGAGAGAAAGAAGAACAAGAGGATATCTCTTGAATTCTGCTTTACGCTGGGAGTACCCCTGTCATTGTCTAACATCTCATAGAAGGGCGAGTAGAAATATTCCTAGTCGCTCTACAATGCGGAAACGGCAGATAAGCACCGGCGTTTTATGGCCACTAAAAGCTCAAAGTAGATACTACTTAATTAACGTTGCAACCTAAGTGTTAAGGGGCACTGTGTGAGTAAAATGTCTTGTCCGAGATCACAACACAATGTCCCTGGACAGAGCTTGACCCCAGGAAGCACTAGACTCCCATTATGCAACCGTGCTTTATTTTATAAAAAACTTACAAACCTTTTAATGAAAATGATTCCAATACGGCCATTGCGTTATAACAAGTTTGTGGATTAACGCCTTCTGTCTTGATTATCTTGATCAACGTTTGAATGATACCGCTGTCTCTGAACTTGGGGTAGTAGCTCTCTGAATGGACAGACAAACAGCAAAATAATGTTAGAACTTGTACGCGTGACGTTTGTAAGCGTGACTGGACGTGACGCATGTAGGCACGCTAAGCCTTGTGGACTATGCGAGACTTCGTGCTTCACCTTGAAGAAAGTCCTCGTATTAGAATTAAAGGCTGAAACAGAGCCATCGAGCGGATCTTTAACTACTTTCCATTAAAGGAACTTACGGGACAAAAACATCTCAACACAGCGCTTCACTGACCATCAATATCCAACATCTCCAATGACACCAATTTTCGTGTTTTTCGCGATGAATTCAAAGAGCGAAAATTTGACGACACGATGCAGCGAAAATCAACCCGGGTGAAAAGGGTACATTTAAATGAATAAATAATGCAAGTTTAAAATCGACAAATAAAAATAATATGGGATGCTTGTTATTTTTGTTATATTCTTGTTGAAAATTTGAGTTGAAAAAAAGTGTATGTATATATTTTGCTGTTACTGTTGTTGAGTTGCTGTTGTTTCTTCAACTCTGACGGAAATGTTACTTCTCCTTGCTAATCAACAGGTATTTCTTTTAATATCGGTTCTGAGAATTTGGTTCTTCGTCAAGAAAATACAACTTAGTTGATGATTTTGTCATTTCTTATCACCCATTTATTATTTGTCAATGTATTGCCTTTGTAATGAGAAATAATATTTTGATCGGTAAACAGTAACCATAGTGACTGATATTTGTACCTCCCACTGTTGATGACATCACTGCTAAAGCAATCAACGCTTCGTTCTGCATAATCATGTGTTCCGAAGATACCATGGCAACGATAGGAGTTAGTCCTCCACTTGCAATAATTTTTTGCGAGACTTCTGTATTGAGCAAAGAAAATGGAGAAAGGTGTTATTAAACAAGAGATCAACCAAGGTAAATTAAGAAACAGCGTCCAATGAATACGATTTTCTGACGAATATTTGTAATAGAGTGCAATATACTAACTGACCTGAACTTTACAATGGTATTCAGAGGACATTACAACACTAGAGCGCGAGACAAATATGTGGTTGGGGTTTACTATCTGATTTGTTTCGTAAACAACACCTTCGTTCTTGTTGTCTGAAGCCGATCAGATGAACAACATTAAACAGATCATATTTAGCCGCCTCACGTGACTTCCTAGCGTTTGCTTCCGGCAAAGTGATTTAAAGCTCCCGTCCATACTACATGTACGTCGGAGAAAATTGAAAACGGCGCTTTCACTCTGAAAACGCTTGAAATGTTTCCCATCTACACTACGCCGGAGAAATTTGAAAACGCAACAATCACCGATGGTTTTGGATTTGAGTTGAGGAAAACTCGGGCAGGGAAATCACATGATTATTGTGACGTCATTGTTATCGCAAAGCTCCGTTTTCAAAATGTTTTCCGTCCATACGAGAGCGCAAAGTTGGCGTTGTTAAATTCCTGCTGTTTGAAAAGCGTTTTCGAAAAGCTCCATTTCGTGACGGATTAGTGTGGACGGTAGGCCTAACCGTAGAAATAGAGCTGCGTTTTCAAATTTCTCCAGCGTAGTGTGAACATTGCCTAGGTATGTAATGTTCTCGTTACTCCATGTTCTCTTACTAATCATGTCACACAACTCGTGGCTTTAAACCACTAACACAGCGCGAAAACTATTCGAAATAGCATTTAGTTACCTGCGCTCTTGGCCTGTTTAACAATCACTGCCAACATTCTGCTAGCTTCAGACCTAACGCCCTCGTGACCACTGGACTCACAACACCGCACTAAGGTGTTTCGGTGTTCGTTACTGCTAACAATCCTATTGGCTACGTCAGCTGTAACGCAACAGAACAAAATGACTTTGTGTCACTTGCGACCAAGCTGCTTATCAAAAGTACAATTGCAAAGTGACGCGAGTGTCGTAAAGCCAAACAAAACCAAAGTAATCACTCTAGCCAATCACAAAGGACACAGACAATCCAGGGAACCTATCAAAACTCGAAGTAGTTACATGTAGCTGACGCAAAGCGCGGGAAAACGAATGCGAGTCAGTCACAATTGGTTTTGGTTTAATTCTGATTGGATGAAAAAGTGGCGCGAGCTTTTTTAAGCCAATCGTGTAGTCAGTTGATGCAAAACCAACTTCTTTCCGACGCTCAAATGCTCTATGTTTCTGAGACTCCTTTTAAAAATACGTACTTACCTTGACCCATCAAGAGCATGCGAAGTGTGCCCAGAACTTTAAACTGGACAAAAGGAGACTGGGTCGAGAGCAAGGGAAGAATGACATCCAAACAACCGCTTTCAACAAGTTTCGCCTTGTTAGCCGCTACAGGAACAAAAAGAACATTTGACTCTTAAACGTAAAAAAAAGCACAAAGGATGCCGGAAAGTACCTTATGCTTACTAATTTTTGTGCGTACTAAATTTCGCGTTTTGGAAAAAATCGCGAAAATTAATATTAGCAAAAAACAGAGAACTCCAAAAATTAAACGCGCGGAATTTAATAACAGATTGTGTAAGAAAAGAACACAGAGATTTTCAATGTTAACGGGCTCGTTGGTAATTTTTCAATTTCTGTCCTTCAATATATGCAGTCTTTTAAGTCTTGTTTTCAACTGGTTAGCACTCTTCCTTCGATTCATTGTTATCTTCGGCTTGTAAATCCGCTAAAAGCTCTTTAATATAGTTATCAAATTTTCGATTTCTAGGCTCCTTGTAGTAAAACGGGATCCTTGGATTAGGATACGGAAGTTGAAGCAATGCCAGAACCACAAAATTAAAGATGTCAGTATTACAGTAAAAATCCGCGCATAAGAACCTACATCTCTTGAAGTCTGGTAAAATAGGTTCTTGTATTTTGGGGTAGTTATTGGCAATTTAGGCTAAGTGGGTTCTTAATTAGGTTCTTAATTAGGTTCTTAATTTCTATGAAGGAGATATACAGTAGTTGTTGATTACCATAGAAAAAAATATACCTGGGTTTGATCCTTCAATATATAGTATTTATTCACAACTGTATTTTCTTGTAATATAAAGTTGCACTCCTTGGTTAAATTACTTATCATAATTTAACTGTAAGCCACATATAAGAACCTGCTTGATCTTGCTTGGCTAAATAGGTTTTTAAATGGCAAATTTCTGCCAGCAGGTTCTTAAACCACTAGGCTCTTACACGCGGGTTTTGACTTTATGTGACCCTCCTTAGATGACCACTCTATATGCATAACATTTAAAATATCCCAGGAAATGACTGAACATTTGTCTGCAAGATCATTCTTTCGCATGTCACTGAGTAATGTCTAATGTTTTAGCGTACAAAACATCCCCAGCTCACCTGGCATAGCAAGATTCTTGAGTGCGCTAAAAACAGCTTGCTGATGTCGGCCCATGTTCTGAAACAAACCCAGAAAATTAAAACAACATAAATTAAGTTCTAGCAGTGGTACTCGCTATACCACAAGAACGTATCCATTAAAGGTTTTAACTTCTACAGACCGGTCGAGAAACTAAAATGTATCAAGTTCAAACTTATGAACAAATATTGTGCAATTGGCCATTTTGAACTTTTTCAGCTTTATGTGTTTTTCTCTGTAACGACTCGATTTCCTCTTTCTTGTGCGTGTTTTCTCTCAATACAAAAAACGCCATTGGAAATCTGCCATTTGCAGGTCCACTAGTTCAGTTAGAGACAATAATTTTCGGAGTTGCGCTATAGAGAGAGAGCCTCGAGATCTTTCGCCATATAAGTACCTCTCTTTTGGTAGTCCGAGCTAGCAGCTGTAGTAGTTGCACATGGACTCCTTGTTCAACAAGTTTTATGCAGTGTTCATCTGTGGACACAAATTGGTGACACTTGAAAGATTTGTGGCAAGGCAGCCTGCACTCTTTGGACCCTGGTGGGGGTGATGGACTCCCAAATGAAAAGGTCAGGGATGTTCGTAAGACAGACAAAACTGTTATTGACCCACAGGTGTGAGTCTCAAGTGTAACGGGGCGGGAAAGTTGGCCGGTAAACAAAAGGTAAGGAATAGAATCTTAAGTGAATGCTTTGCCAGCAAATACATGTACATGCATTCAATATGAGGTAAAAAACGGTAAGTCTGTATACAAGCCAAGTGGTCCATCAGGCTGGAGCCAATCTCAGTTTTTGTAGCGTGAAGTGACTAGGAGTATTTCTACTCCCCCTCGATGGGATGCTAGTCCATTGCAGGGTTACCCCCAGCATTAAATTCACTGGTACCCATTTGTACACCTGTTTAGAGAGAGGCACCGTCCAATGTCCCTTGTCAGGGCATGAACCTGGACTGATCAATCCAGAGTCAAGTGCACTAACCATAAGGCCAGTGCGCCTCTCACATTTACTATAAGACTGGACAATATATGACAGAGCCAAGGTCAGCTTGATGAAACTCCAAGTATTAGTTCAAATAATTGAGATATGAGTACATAACAGAAAGGGAAAATCTTTTTTTTTTCCTTCCACCCTCCCCTCCTTCTCCTCCTACCTGTTCTACCAAAGTTGCCAACAGCCAAGCAACCCGAAATTTCAAGATGTTGGTCTCCAGAAGAAAGCCAGGTAACACACATCTTGTAGACAGAGCCATTACCATCATTAAACAACAATTTCATGCTGTCATCTGCAGACAAATAAGTTATGTTAGCTAAAAATCTACTGATCTCTACCTGAAAGAAAGAAGGTATAGTCACAAAGTGCTCTGTGTGCTACCAGGGGGAGGGGGTATTGCCTATAATGGCCTACATGGGGAGGCTCTACCACAAATGGGTACGTTTTTCAGGCTTCAGGTTTATAAAAGGGTAGGGATTTCACAATTTGAGGTATATGAAAGGATAGAGAAATCTGTCATTTATTTGTTTTAAGAGGCCTTAAATTAAAATAGTCAAGCAGACACACCTTATGGCTGCATCATTTAATTTATTAAGCACTACATGACAGAAAATACCAAGATTTCCTTTTTGGCATATATTCATAATACGGGCTGATTATGAAAGCATGTAAAGGGGTATCGTTTCTAAATTAAGGGTATACAAAAGGGGTTCATTTTCCGTCTGGAATCCAAAAGGGTAAGGTTTCGACTTTGGGGCAGAGACTCCCCGTATAAACCCTGTAGAGTAACCCCCCAGGAGTGGATATTGATTCACGCTAAAAGATATGCTTACAACAGACCAAGAACTAATTTCTCCTGACAATATTTATATGGAAATGTGACAAAAGCAGTAGGGAGACTTTTGCTGACCTTCGGTAAGAAGCATGACTATTGTGTCAGCAGCTGATTGCATTTTTTCTTTCAAACTCTCATTATCAGTTGCAGTTTTAGCAGAAGACACAATGTTGGCCAGATGTTCAGCATATCCCTGTTGTACTAGTGCTTTCTTTACATTGTCTGAAAATAAATAAGAATGAAGAGTCCAGAAAAGATTTCACAATTTCTTTGCATCTCTGCTGAGTGCACCGGACTCCTACTGGATCACTTCATTTGCCAGCTCGCTCTTCTGCCACTTACACCCCCTGTGCATGAGGCTCGAAGGTGAGCCTTCTCACAGGCTAGAGTACATATAAAACACAGATTTTTCGCAGCATTTGTGAAATTTAAAATTAACATTAAAACAACTTACCATCAACTACAACAGATGAGAAAATTTCAAATACCAAATCAACGAATTCTTCATCCTCTGACTCTTGCAAGACTTTCATTAAAATAGCCACACCATCACTCTCACTAAAACTTGCTTTTCCCTTCTCTGTGAATGGCACATAAAACAATAACAAAACATCAGCACAACTTGCAAATCTTTATACAAGTGTGACACTCCTTTACCTATTAATTTTTAACTGATACAGAGATGATGATATGAAGACGTTAATAGTAAATACTAGTTATGCAATACTTTTCAATGAGATATACCAAGGAATATCTCACAAGTCAATTGTATTTTCTCAGAAATAAACATGAGGGAAATGTGTATACCAAGAAAATATATGCAGCCAGTGGGATATTCCATGGAATACCATGAGAGAGTGCATACAGTACATTTAACTATGTTATACCGTGTCATATGCATAGGAAATACAGTGGCAACACAATCAATGTGACATACATGTAGGGCTCGATGGGAAGGCAGTGGGACTACGTAATACCGTCGAATATACAATAGCTTTCCTGTATTCTAATTGGCTGTGTTTTTTTATGGCATGGTATAAATAAGAGTAAACTTACCTGACGAGATGAGAACAGATACAGCTGATAAAGCCATTCGGCAGAGAGCAGGGTTGCTATGGAGACTTTGCTTTACAAAGCCCAACAAAAATGACACTGCTCCAAATGAAACTGCTTCTTCAGTTAAAGCCTCTGCAATAAAAAAGAAACAAACCAGCTGGAATGATGGGCAAAATACTACTAACAGTCACCACTGCAACACAACAGTGTCTTTAAAATTTGGAACCTAAACTGGTTCTACTTGTGGGGAAAAGAAAACTAGTTTTAAAATGGTGAAATCTTATTCTGAAAACTGACAGAGCAAGTGATTGTATATAAGAGAATGCTAAGCAACAAAAAGTGTCTTCATTGCATTGTAATAGATTTGCTTTTTTTGGAGCATTTGCCATCAGGAGCACCTGCACTTATTGGATGATAACAAAACTTGAAAACTCTACAAGAGTCTCAATGATGATGTGCCAAAAATGACTAAAACTGACTGCACAGGGGCCTGTTTCTCAAAGGCCACAAAGGCCCCGAAATGTTTTCACACCCAGAAAGCCATAGGAAAATCTCAAACTTTATGATTACAGACTGAGCTGTTTTATTCACACACTCTTAATATGAATAATAATAATTAATAATTAACCAATTTATATAGCGCGTATTTACATGTGCTGATCAATAGCGCTTTACAATCATATGTTAAAAGAAAACGAAAATACATTACCGTAGGAATAAAATAAACTAAGTTACAAACTATAAAAATACTTCTTAAAAAGATAGGTTTTAAGTCGAGATTTAAAACTGTTAAGAGATGTTGTTTGACGAAGCTCCACAGGTAGCTCATTCAGAGATTCCCTTCATACAGGAATTTTCTGGAGAATACACTTCTCCATTTTTATAGACAAATGAACTTAAAATGGCTTTGCAGGACTGAAAAGTTTCTGGGGCTTACAAGCAACAAGCCCCAGAACCTCTTTTCTCCCATGTCTGCAAGAGTCTATATCAAATGGGTATGAGCATGTAACAGATGGATGAACAGAAAGACAAAAAAGTCATTCTCTAAGTTGTCTTATTTTTAAGTGTCATTAAGATCTGTTCCTTGTGAAGAAAATTAACAAAATAAAAACATCAATTGAACTCAAATGATATTTGGATCATGTGTACTAAATGGCATCCCTGATCGGCTGTCAATCAATACCCTTAATCGACCTCTCAATTGGTACTCAATCAACATCTCTATCGATAATCAGTGGACACTTGATCAATAATCAGTCGATAGTCGGCTGAGTGTTGACCGACTCGTATGCATTAATTGAAAATCAGTTGACTGTCAACCGACTGTTGACTGAGATGTTAAAGGAGTGTCGGTTGGGTGTCAGCCGAGGTGTCAAATGAGTGTCAATTGCGTATCAATCGAGTGTCGCTCGAGGGTATCAATCGACACTCGACTGGAGATGCCTTTAGAATATGTGATGCACCAATAAATAATCATAAACTACATTGAAATAATCTATCAAAATGAGTAGGGAGAATTAAAGTTTCAAAATTTCAACAGTGACTATACCATCATCACTTGCAACATTCAGCATAGAACCACATGCAGCCAACTCCAGCTTGTTGTCACTATTTTCATCAAAGCTGTTTTTGAGAACTTCAAGCTTCTTCACAATTTTCTCAGCTCCTTGGTTTTCGAGCAAAGAAGACTTTGCAAGCTCTGTAAAGAAAAAGAAAATTTGAAGGATTGAGCTGGTAATGAAATAAATATAAGGTTGTTCCCAAGGTGACTGAGGTTTACACTAAAGTTGACATGATTTTGCATTAACGGTTTGATGACTACCTACCATTATCAAAACTGATATTTCCAATAGCTCTCAGGGCCTGTAGAACAATGTTTGGATCATCACTTTCAAGATTAGATAAGATGGTTGATATAATTCCAGCCTCTACACAGGGAACTCTTGTCTCCTCTAAAAATAGAGATTGAGGCATGCTTTGAGCAATGGTGTTATAAAGCCTAGCCTTGCACCTTTAAGGATATTATACTATTATGCCATTCTATTATTAGGATTCCTAGCACCTTTAAGGATATTATACTATTATTCTATTCTATTATTAGGATGCCTAGCACCTTTAAGAATATTATACTATTATTCTATTCTATTATTAGGATGCCTAGCACCTTTAAGAATATTATACTATTATTCTATTCTATTATCAGGATGCCTAGCACCTTTAAGGATATTGTACCTCCATTCGTTCCCCGTGAGTAGGAGGCACATCAGGGAGGGAAGGGGGGAACTCTTCAAAGTTTCATCCACACCCAGGTCTAACACCTTACCTTTTTATATTAATGCCATTTTGACAGAAAAGGTTCGCCTTTTGTATACTTTTTTTTACTTTTTTTTATAAAAAAGGTACCTCTTTCGTATACTTTTTTTATTATGAAAAAGGTACCCCTTTCACATACCTACTTAGGAACACTGCATCCCTTTTCGAAACCCTTGGAATGAAGTCAATGAACAATATTACAAGAGAACATCAAGCTTAAAAAGAAGTCATATTAAACCAGAAAAGAAGTATTTTCATTATATTCAGTTCATGTCCACATTGGACTTTAATGACAGATTTCCCTACCCTTTCATACACCACAACTCGTGAAATCCTTACTCTTTTATATACCTGAAGCCTGAAAAAGGTTCTCCTTTTAGGAGGAACCTCCCCATGGGCAGAAGGGAGAACCCAGAACAGAAACACAACATACAGTGTACTGATGGTTAGTGTTGGGCTCCTGATGGTTAGTGCTGGGCTCCAGGTTCGTTTGCTCTCACCAAAATACGAATCATGGTGAGACCAACCTTGCCTGATCTGCCACCAAATCGTACCAGAAAGGTACGGTTAACTACCCTGATTGAATAGGTAATAGTACAATATGAGTACAATATTAAAAGACTAAAATTACCTTGTATGAACTCACGACATTTAAAATTCTCTCAAAGTTTGGCATGCCTTTAGGAAGATATGAATTTTATGTTCGAGTGGCAAGGACAATATCTCACTCGTTCGCTTCGCTCACTCATGAGATATTGTTCTTGCACACGAGAACATAAAATTCATATCTTCGAGCCAATGTGTAATGTTCTTTTTATTATATGGAGACTAAATATAAAACATAAAACAAACGCATAAATATAAAACCAAAGGCGGGAATCGTGACGTCATTTAACGATACGACACTTACAAAGGTGACATACGGAAAATACGCCACTCGGGTCCCGGATGAAGTGGCGTATGGAATCTACGAGTGGTTTAGTTCCCAGTAAAACACTCTCCTCCATATAATAATGATCAATATGTCCACCTACATTCCATAGATATGTCAGCCGAGTATCGGCAGTGTATTGGCCAAGCCTCATCTGATACATGGCCGATATATTGGCTGACAGTAAGTTGAGTGCTGGTTGAGGGTCTGTTGGATATCACTCAATATCTTGGCCGACATATGCATTGGTACAGTGTTGAGTAACAGCCAACATACCAACCGATACTAGACAAATACTCAATCAACATTGGAGTGATACTTGAACCAATACTCAACTGACACACGACCGACTGTCGGCTGATATATATCGGCCATGTATCGCTCAAGTGTTGACCGATACTTGGCCAATGTATCGATTGAGTGTCAGTTGACATATCAGTCCATATTGTCGGCCAATGCTACCTACAGTTAAAATGATCCCTTTCTCCTTGGTACCTTAATTTATCGGCTTTACCAGCTTAGTGAATTTGATGATGAATCTCAAGTCCCTTCATTACCTGATTTTGCAATCTCAGCTATTAGCATCAACACCTTTGCTTTGCTTTCTGGCACATCTATTTCCAACAAAGCTACAACAGTCGCAAGAATGCTTTTAATTGTTGTTTCATCAAGCTGATCTGAAAACAAAGTAAAAGAAGAGATCTTACAACAAACACAGCACCACCCCACCCTACAAAGACATGAAAGACTCCTCAAAATCACACTTTACAAAACGTTCTAATTCAGTCTGAATAATGTGATTTAATTATAAAGGGATAACTGATCGCAGAAATTTGACAGAAAATTTCCTCACCATTGTTAGCTTGAAGAGCGCTGATAATGGCTTCAACCGCTCCATCGTCAAGCCCTTTTGTCTCTTCAGCACTGAGTTTGAGCTTCTCGAACAGTTCACTCAAGCGATTCATTATTTAGTTTACCTTTCTTCTGCACAATCTTTAAGCATTACTGCTTGAATGTGAGCTAACTACAGTGCTAGCTCATCCCAAAACGGACGAAGCATGGCAACACTTTGCCAGAAGGTTCCACCAGACTGCAGTGACAGTGGGGTGAAAGAGAAGTGAAGTGAACGTGACGGTCAGCGTGACGAACGTGATCGACGAACGTGACAGTTTTTGAAACAACTTGAGCCCGCAATCAGACTACTTCATATACAATTAAATATACTGTCCGATCGATTTCCACGACTTAGGGCGCTTTCCATTCGGCCAAAAATTCCGAGATTTCCGGTCCGAAACTGAATGGAACGGTAAAAATTCCGGGAAAAGTTTTCGAAAATTTAGGAATACGTTTTGAGTGCACCCTCTTTTCCGGAAAATCGGAATAACCGGAAAATTCCGTTCCATTCGACCATTCCTGCTCGGGCCTAGTTTCTCCGAGCCTGGAAATCGAATTCAACATGGCTGATGCATAAGCTGCTAAACATAATATTAGTGCTCTACCTGACAAACGACTGAAATATCTATTAGTTCAACATCATTGCAGTGCATATGCCTCGACACGCTTTAGTGAGTACTGCGAAAATACCCGGTGTGCGACACTTGCAGACTGCAGACTGTAGACTTTTTCACTAAAATATTGTATTCCATTTCCATTACCAATAGCTAACCGTAAACAGGCTAACCTGAGTGCTATTCAGGCTAACCAGAGTGCTATTTAGACCTAAATGTAGTCTGTAGTCTGCAGTCTGCAAGTGTCGCACACCGGAAAATACCTGTGGGCTACGTGAAATGTGAGCACAACTGCCGTGAACAGCTCGCTCGTCATTCGAAATCGACTCTTGAACTCGTCAGGAAAATAAAAAGGTATCGTACCCTAACTCTAGTCGCTGACTCCTTTTAAATTCTTACGATAAAAGTTATAATGTCACCCTCACCTAATACATGGTTTATTTTAACTTCAGCGGCGTCGATCGAGCAACCAGAAAGCAAGTAAACAAAGATAAAAGAGTCCTCCGTTTGATTTTCGTATTTTCGCGCGAAACTTGGAACTTGATGACCATTGACCTAGAACGGGTTAGTCCAAGGAACCGGAAAATACTGTTCCATTCGTCGCATGGAATACCCGGAATTTCAAACCGAAAAATTTTGTCGAATGGAAAGCGCCCTTAATTTACTTGGAACTTGAAAATAATGTAGCCTGTACATCTATTTGACTGAATAATAGCTGTGATGCCGAGAATCTGAGTCAGCCTTTGCCTCATTTGCCTAGTTCCTAGGCCTCCATATTTCGTGATGGCCGGGAATAAAGTCGTACAGTACAGGAAATAAGGTAATTTGGTTTTATCAACTGAGTTGATAATTGGAATTGGCCGCCGTAAAGAGATTCGAAAGCTGATGTTTCGAGCGTTAGCCCTTCGTCGGAGCGAGATAGGCAAGGTCAGTCTGGGATGTGGGATACCAATGCCAATTTTCATTTGAGTGTCGAAAATAATTAGCATTTGGTTTGATTCAGCGATTGGCTGAAAAACCGTGCGCCGCTTCATCAACCAATCAGAACTGGTAAAACCAAAACCAATCGTGACTCGCTTGCTCACGTCTGTTCGCGCTTTTTGTCGGCTACATTTGTTTACTACGAGTTTTGATTGGTTACTGGATTGCCAGTGTAACTTGTGATTGGCCAGAGTGATTACTAGCACATATATCATTCTACAGTCAATAAGTAACCCTGATCGCTTGCTACTGTATTTCTTTCGTTCCTTTTGAGGTGGGAGGGGAAAAACACAGGAAGACGTGAGTTGACGTCACAGAGACGCAAATAGCGTCGCGCACAGTTTCTAAAAATAGATTACATCACCAGAGACCCCCCACATGACTCAGACAAGAATTACAGTCCGGTAGAAGGTTTTGTATGAGCGCGTTGTATTCTAGACCAGAAAACCAGGCAAAACAGGAGAGATTGGTGGTTTAGGTTTTTGATTAGCTTAAATATTGTTAGAAGGTAAACAATGCTGCCGTAGGTAATGTAAAACGGTTTCAAGGTGTCCAGAAAAGAGCATAAATGTCACAAATTGCACGAGGATCTTTTTTTTTTTTTTTTTTTTTTTTTTTTTTTTTTTTTTTCTATTCCAAAAAGAACTTTTTTTTTTTTTTTTTTTTTTTTTCAGTACAATACGTCTACTCACATTATTTACAGTTAAACAACAGTTGCTTACTCTACTTACATTACAATTCGATACTTACACGTACACTACTATTGAATACTACTACTTACTACATACATACTACTATTACAATTGAGTACCACTGCCACTACTTTAACAGTATTAAAATACACCATACTATACAATATTAACACAGATACTACTGCTTCTAGCAAACTACAATTAGCTTAACTTATTTATTTATTTATTTATTTATTAGCCACTTTCTATCAAGTTTGTCTTAAGTATTCCGGCTCATATATTAATTAATGCACTAATATCGGTAATATCACTGATAAGATCACGCAGATTGAGTTTGAGTTTTGCAAATTTTCGCACTTAGCTCTTTAATTAAGGTGGCCAAGGAGAAGTTTCCATTTTTCAGGCTGGAGGTTGAGTTCGTTTGTTTCAATTTCATAAGTTTTTTTCAAAAGGCGAAAAAATTGTGGAAGGTTGGGAATTTCATCTCTCAACTTACACTTCCAAATATAGTATCTGCTCATGAGACAGGAGAAATTAATTTGCAGTTTTGTATTTGAACTGTCTGGTTTCAGCCCCAAAGCAGTGGTCATGACAAGGTGACTACCCTTCTGAATTAAAGAACATGATTGTAGCCATTGAAAAAAGGTTCCCCAGAAAAGATAGGTCACCTTGCATTGCCAGAAAAGATGGAGCAAAGTGTCTGTTTCTTCCTGACAAAAGGTGCAAAGATCATTATCTTTAATTGCAATCTTATACAGAAAGGAATTTGTGGGCAGACGTCTATGGAGAAATTTAAATTGGAAAATAATAATTTTGGTACTTTTTGTGCATGTTCTTGCAAGCTGAAATGTTTTTTTCCAATCTATTTCTTCCTCATTGAGGTCGCAGTCTCTGTACCATTTTGTTTGGGAAGCTCTTGGTTTTTCACTCTTTGTTGCGACGAGATTTCTGTACGTTAAATTACTGGGTTTCTTCGTTCTTTGGAAAGCTTTAGTGAAAGATTCAACCTCGGCAGTTTCCACCCTGTCGATATTTTCCTTAAATCTCATCCTCATTGTCTTTAAAGTTGTAATAATCCCATTGAAAGCAAGTGGGCAACTTTTGCAATGATATTTGTTTAAAAACTCTGTATAGGAGAGGAAACAGGTCTCGTCTTTTATAAGAGACTCAACTGTCAAAATTCCTTTGGCAAGCCATTCTCGAAAATATATAGGTTTGCGGTCGATTCTTATCAAAGAATTATTCCAGAGACGCTGTGTTTTATACTGCTCCAAGGAAGAGATGTTGCTATTAAAATTTACCTCGGTCCAAATCAGTAGTATTTCAGTAATGAAAATATCAGAAGTTTGAAAGTAGTTTTTCGTATCTTTTTTGTCTAGGTTACCCAAAAACACAGCTTCCCCCCCGTATCTGCCAAGTTCTAGGTCAAAAAAAAGTTTCCATTTTCCCATGTTTGTTTTATCAAGATATTTTTTGATCCAGATAGTTTTTAAAGATTTATTGAATGCGAAAAGATCAATCATTTTAAGCCCTCCATCGCTATACTCGTTGATTATAATGTTTCTTTTAATCTTGTCCGGTTTCCCATCCCACAGGAAATGATAGAAAGCTTCGTTCAATTCTTTGATAGCTTGGTGGTTTGTTTGCAGAGGAGAAAAGACATTAACCAGCTGGGAGGCGACTAGGCTTTTTAATATAGTGATTTTTCCAAGTAAACTTAATCTTCGATACTGCCAGTTTTTAAGTACGTTCTGAACTTTTTCGTTTTTTTCTTCGAAATTCAGCATCATCGTTAGTTCAGGCTCTATCGAGAGCCAGACTCCTAGTGTTTTAATTTTAAACTCTTGCCATTTAAAATCTTTTTCTGGACACAAGCGCTCTGAGCTTCTCGCCTTTGAACCTATCCATAACACTTCGGTTTTTTTGTTGTTAAGTCTGAGGCCAGATATCTTGCTGAATTTTTCTATAACGTCGAGCGAGGCTTCAAGCGTGTCTTGTGAGCCATCTAGAATTAAAGTGGTATCATCGGCATATTGACTTAATTTGATTTCATTTTGGCTGATTGAGATACCTTTAATACTAGGGTCCCGTCGGATTGCGTTAGCTAGAACTTCGACGGAGAGAACAAATAAATATGGGGATAAAGGGCAGCCTTGTCTCACCCCTCTTTCGATTTTAAAACAATCGCTCATCCATCCGTTGTTTATTATGCAGCTTTCAATATCACAATAAAGAGTTCGTATCCATTTTTGGATCGAGAGGCCGAAGCCATAGTGTTGTAACGTTTTTTCAATAAATGGCCATTCAAGGGTATCGAAGGCTTTTTCGAAGTCTAAAAGCAGAATCAAACCAGGGATATTTGTATTAGCGGTGTAATTAATGATGCTATCGATCAAACGTATGTTTTCACCAATAAACCTGCCTTTGATAAATCCTGTCTGGTCATTATTGATGAGTTTTGGGAGGGTAGCTTGGATTCTATTTGCGATTGACTTTGCGGCTATTTTGTAATCGCAGTTTAAAAGAGATAAAGGTCGCCAATTTTTAAGATTTTTAAGGTCTGTTTCTTTCTTGGGAATGAGTTTTATTAATCCTCGTCTCTGAGTAATTGATAATTTATTGCTGTCGTATGAAAAGTTAAGCGCAGCAATAAGAGCGTCCGAAATATCGCTCCAAAATATTTTGTAGAACTCTGCTGGTAGACCGTCTGTCCCAGGGGTTTTGCTGTCGGCCATTTGTTTCAAGGAAGAGAAACATTCTGTTTCTGTAAGTGGGCCTTCACAGGAAATTTCTTCTGCTTTTGAGAGATGTACATCGCCTTCTTCCGGAAAGAAAAATTGGTTGATGGATGGATCTTGTCCACCAGTCAGCTTTGTTGTGTATAAGTTTTTATAAAAAGAAAGGCATTCTTTTAATATGTCGTTGTCCTTTGTAATAAAGTTATCGTTATTTATTCTCAGCTGGCTTATTGTTCCTTGTTTATAATGTCTTTTTTCCAGATTAAGGAAGTATTTGGTATTTTTCTCACCTTCATTGTACCAGCGGCTCTGCGACCTCAAAATAGCGCCTTTTGTTCGATGTTCTATTATGCTTTCGTATCGTTCTTTTTTGCTTTTCAGTACATCTAAGAGTTGTTCACTTAGTTGTCCTTCGATATTTTTGTCTTCCAGTGTTCTTTCGAGGGTGGTTATGGTCTTTTCTAATTCTTCTGTCTGGTCAGCTCTTTCTTTTTTTCTTTGTTTTGCATAATTTAGTGATGTCTCCCTTATCTTTAGTTTTATCATTTCCCATAGAAGAGCAGGAGAGACCGAAGAGTTATTTGCATATTCATTTTTTGTTTCTTGTATCGTATTTTTGATTTTGGTGACATAATTATCTTCTGATAGAAAAGATGTATTTAACTTCCAGAAACCCGGGCCCCTAGGGTTTAAATTTGTCACAATTGCCATGGTTATCATTGAATGGTCCGTTTTGTATCCAGGAACAATATCCGAGGTGTTGATTTTGCTAATTAAGCTCTGGCTAGTCAGAAAGAAATCAAGCCTACATTGAATATCCGGTTTTTTCCGTCGCCAAGTGTATCTTTCTTCTTCTTGGTTCAATACTCTCCATATGTCTAAGACGTCCCACGTCTCGCAAATTCCTTTAACCTCTTTGAGGGAATTTTTATGCGTGCAAGCGCGCCCCCCTCTCTTATCTTTCTCAATGTCCATGACTAAGTTGAAGTCACCCCCAATAATGATCTCATCGCATTGAAAATCTTGCAAATAGTTGGAAATACCCCTGAAAAACTCAGGTCTATCTTCATTTGGTGCGTAAAGGTTACAGAGAGTGAAACTTGTGCCATTTGTGTTTATGTCACAAATGATAAAGCGACCGTTAGGGTCTGAGCGTGTTTTGTTGATCTGTAAATCAAAATTATTATTAAAGAGTATGCATGTACCTGCTTTGTTGCTCGAGCAACAGCTAAAAAGAGCTTTATATCCCCATTCAGCCGTCCATAGGTGAACGTTATTTTCCGTGCAATGTACTTCTTGGAGCATATAAATTGAGAAATTTTTTTTTCTGAGCCAATTGAAGATTTCTTTTCGTTTTGAGACCTCCCCCAGACCCCTCACGTTCAAAGAGCTAAGTTTTAAATCTCCAGAGATTGTAGTACGGACCTCAAAAAGCGTGACCTGTGCACATGTTTAAAGTGGCAAGGGAAACACAGAATAAATTGGTTTTCCCTTTTGTATGCAAATACAGTGGTGTAAAAAGGGTTAAGCAAAACACTCGCAGATGTAAGTAGGAACAAAGACACACATAAACATACACAAACAAAGCGGCTTTTGCAATCAAACCTGGAAATTTGGTTAAGCAAAACGAAAACAAAAATTCGAATGCCTACGGGATTAATTGCATAAGCTCGATAAAAACCTATATTGTTTGGTTGTGCGTTATCGATGTTTACTATGATCTAAAGGCGGGATGTCCGTCCGCATAAGCCGCCGGTAAATAGAGCAATGTTTAAAATAATATTCAAAATATTGAGCAAGAAAAGCAAAGCAATAAATAAATAATTGTCTAAGTTTGTTTTCCTAGGTTAATTAAGGTGTTAAACAAAGAAGAAGTACTACATTACGGGATTTCCAGGATTTTTCCTTCGGGCCACGGCTTACCTCTCACGAAAAGTTTATCTGGTTGAGCCTTGCTGAACGCTGCGGGGATTTTATTTGCCCTGGCTTTCTTAAAAGTAGCCATTAGCTGTTTCCTTCTCTGGACAATTTCGTATGGTAGGTCCTGGTACATTTTGTAGTTGCTGTCTTTAAGACGTCTTCCCAGCGACAGGATCTTCTCGCAGTCCTTGTATCTCAAGAATCTAGCGAGGATTGGCCTTGGCCCATTCTCCTTCTTTTTCCCCAGCCGGTGGACTCGTTGTATTTCTACGCTGTTTGCGTCCATAAAACCGAGCTCGGTTTCCATAAACGAACGAAGGACTTGTTCGGTGTTCTCTTTATCACTGCCTTCTTCGAATTCGTTGATGTTTTCAAACTTAATGTTCTCCCTTCGGGAATATGCCTCGAGGTACAAATTTTTTGTTTCTAAGCCTTTAATTTTTGCATTAAGCTCTCTGTTTTCTTCCTCAATGGCTGCGATCCTAAGGCTAATATTTTCTTGCTTCTTATCCACATTCGCAAGGTTGGTTTTGTATTTGTCCTCTGTGAAGCTAAGGCTCTCTTGTAAGTCGTTGATGTCTTTGCTTGCCCTGTGCTGAAATCCTTCTAGGGTTTTAGTTCTTGTTTCTAAGTCCAGCAGCGTAGCTTGCAGTTTGTAGACTGAACTCTCAATAATATCTAGTTTCCCGAGTTTTTCTAGTATTTCGTTAAGTGTCTTCTGGATATCTTTGCTCGGCATGATGTTCGGCGTCGGTAATGGCGGCTCGCTGGACTCTTCCACGTGGTGTTGGTCAGAGTGATTCTGGGAGCTTCGAGGCTTTTTTGTGTCCGGAGAATCGCTTGTAGAGGAGTTCGAAGATCTATTTCTTCTCTTGCTGATAGGAATTTCAACAGATTCGGCCATTAAATGCTTAAAAATTGCATGGCCTAGACGGACAGCTTATCCACGCTGCTACTCCTTTGCCTTGCGCATGACCAGAGGATCTTACAAAGCCGCAGTGACAGTCTGACAGATCCCAAAACCCTCACTTCAGTAATTGGAAGTCGAGAACATTTTGAGCGGCGGTTGTGACTAGCCGATCAGAATTCTTCACAGGGAAATGTTTTACGAAGAAACTTATCTGCTGTTTCTCCTGGTCTTGAAAAAAGGACTTATCAGTTGACCTATCGCCAGAAATTCCCACATTTGACAACCCGAGCCGTCCACACAAACGAATACGATAGAATTGGAGGACATAATTATTATCTCTGAGGCAATTCCAAAGGCATAGCAGAATTAGGTGTCCTGTGCAATTTGGAGGACCTAGATTTTAATAGAGTCGTTTCTCCGACCAAATAAACGAATGCGAGCAGACCACAACTGCATGTGTTTCATAGATTGATATGTTATATGTTTGGCGCGATACGTGTAACATAAATAGCGCGTGCTAAAGCTTATTTTATATGCGAAGATAGAGCGGGTCAATCTCATTTAAATGGCAAGGCAAGGCAAGCGATCGGTTCGGATCTACGGTATTTCTTTGAGGTTTATCTTTAGTGGCTTGCTGGCTTTCTTGTCAGTGATACACCTGAATGTCGGGTACAATGATAGTATATGCGAGAAGTGTATTTATAAACAACCTTCATACATGAGAATGAGAAACCCATCATATTTTGCCGACCTCCTTCAAACTCTGTATTATTATTATCCCAAAGTACACATTGTGGGTCTAACATTTTGAGCTACAGAGGCCCTCAAATTGCGAAATAAATCGCTGAGTATCACGCTGAAGAGCTCACGAACGCCTTTGTTCCATACGTCGCTCTCAAAGAAGCAGCGCACGGAATGGTTTGTTTGTCTGAGTCACACCGGGGGGTACATTTTCGTGACGTCATTTGTGCGCGACGCTATTGCACCCGAAAGGTCACGGTTTACAACTTCCCATTGATTTATTTTTTTAAGAAATAATTTCATGGGATGGTGTATTTCAGTCAATATATAAAAAGCCAGAGCGCAAATGCCATAATTCTAAAAAGTAAAAAGTATATATTATAACAGTGATGTGAGCTGAAATAAATATGGTGGACAGAGAAACGAGATGCCTATTTTCTCCATGCACCACTAATAAATGCAGGAAAATATCCCAAAGACAAATTTAACTGATTCAAAATTCCTTCATTTCTCAGGATGACTGAATGCGCTTTGACGAACTGTGTCGTAAAGACAAACCTAACAGTGCAATGCGAGAAGGAACAAATACTGTATCCCGCTTCCATAGTAACAAGGGAATTATAAGTGTAAGATTTTTCTAGGTGGGCTTTGCGATTCAGCGTAGAATCACTTTCGAAAAAAATCAAATAAAAAAGCTATTTTAAAAATTTGGTAGAAAAACCGGAAAGTATACACGGCAAAACGACTTCCGGTAGTCGTCAAAGCATGAGCAGTGTAATCGACTTCCGGTAGTCGGCAAAGCATAAGAAATGTGATCAACTTCAGCTCAAAGGCACAATGCAACATAACGGCATAAGAACACTATTTAGATAAGATTATTAACTTAGTTCGCATAGCTTTAGACATATACAGTAATTACCTGCTCTCAAAGGAAGATGGTTGAACCAGAAGCGGAAAAACTGGCGCAAATCAGCTCAAAAACTGCCTACAATTTCCGGCGCCATTAAACTTTCTCCAGTTGTTTTCTCCCGCTCATCAACGATCTGGGAGAAATTAAATAATGTAAATTAAACACTTACCTTTTAATACACTTATGAAAGCAACATCTTGAAAGCAAATGTGTTTTAGTTGATTGTCATTTGTAAAATTTAACGGAAGATCCTCCTCACTCGTCAGCTTGGAAAGGATCCAACCTGTGTACATTTTTTTTGGCACTCCTCTCTAAACCGCAGACTTCCCCTCAATATTACCCTTATAGAGTGTGTAGAAAGAAAGAAAGAAGCACTAACTGGCAGTTTTCAATTTTACAACACAACTCGATTAACTTCTTGAGTCAGAAAAACACTGTCAAATCCCACCGAATTGATTATGGCGGAAACATTAATCCAAGAAGCCTCGAGATCTTCAAAGTGCACCGAAAAGCTTTTTGTATTAGTTTTAGTTGGACTGGCCTTTTTCTGCATTGCAGCCAGCGCATTTGGCCTACTTATTATTTTCACTTTTCTTTGCCCTGGCTGTAGTTCAAGGAGTAGTTCATCTGTAGTGAATATATACTGGGGCGCTACTGTCTTATTATTTCTTCTTGGAGTGGTGACATTGGCGTTGTTAGTGTACTACAAAAGAGGGCAACACAGCACAGCTTCTGATGCTCAAGTTGCCATCTCGTCCATCCCTGCTGAAGATTTGGAAAAATCGCCCGCTGCTATACTACCTTATAATCGTGTATCTCAGCGCCAGCCAATTGCCCTATCCTCGTCAACGCATCAGACATCGCTGGATTTGCCCGATTATTTTGCTGTTGTTAAAAATATTGATGAAGTTTATCCATCTGTGAACACGGAAGTTTGGACGGAGGATGTTCCTGAAACTCCGCCACCGTGTTACGAAGAAGCGATTGAAATAACAACATTAACTCTGTTAACTGCCGCTGCAAACCAAGTGAATACACATTCTTCTGCACAATATGCTTTTACCTACGAAACTTTGGATAAATCTGACGAGATATTCGTATAAATCGATTTACTTGTTTCAGACATGTTGCCTTCTACAGCCGCTAGTAATCAAGATGGACACACAATCTTCTAAATGAGGAAAATGCAAAGACCATGGCTATATCGTGTCCATAACCTATATTTTCATAATTTTACAATACGCAAGACAATAAGCTGTTGAACTCGAATTTCACAAGAAGCTACAAGAGTTAAGCCATTTCTGTGAAAATTAAGTTGAGTGTCTCAACTTGTCGCAATTTCAACTTGAAAGAAATCGAATTTTCATGATAAAACTGATTAGGAATAATTCATATTTTATTTTTTTGTTTGTTTAATTTATGTTGCTGTAACATCTCTTTTAACTTGTTGGGTTTTTTTTTGGAAGACATATTGGCTATTTCTATTATAACTGTTTTGCATGTATTATGATGTAACGCTGATGACTAAGATTGGCTCAGTTGAGAACACTACTGGTATGTTTTGGGGGTGTTGTATGATCAATCATTTGTAAAGATTTAGGAGGGAGCTGTCTTAAAGTGTTCAATACGGTTCTGTGTGCACCATAGAATTTTAGAACACTATCCCAATCTGATCGTCTTTCTTTCGTCTTCGTAGCAATACAGTAATTTTATTACAAAATGGTCCGTAAAATACTCGTCAGTAGAAGATAGGGATGGTGTTGAAATATCGAAAAGACGACTTAAAGACCGCTTTAATGAACACCGACTACCCGCAGTAGACAGACCCAGCCCTTCCTCCAGACCCACTGCAGTTTCAGACCATTTTCTTTCAGACAATCATTCACCTGACGACATAGGACTGGTACCACTAGAACTCATACATTCATCTCGTGACGCGTTACGCAAAGCCAGGGAAGCATACCTTATCGAAAAAGGATCAAACTCTTGAACACAAGGGTATAAGCAAACGAGAAGAAATGTAACTTGTGTTTAACCCACTTGTACATTGTGTATTATATTCCATTTTATTATCTTGTCATTCATTAGTTTATTTCAACGGTCTGCTTTTTATTGTGTTCCATTTGTGTTATCTTTTCATTGATTACTGAGTTTACTTCAACGGTCCACTTTTTATTGTAATACTATGGGTTGTTTCGTAACTTCTTTTCTCAGTTGTAAACATTCCCTGAAGAAGTCAGGCCGTCGGCCTGACGAAATATTGGAAAACATATAAAACAGGTAACCCCAACCGAGAGGTAGTTCAGTTTCCGTAATGATGGTTGTTTTGAATTTACTTCATGTAAGTAGTTGCGAAATGTTTACATTTTGTGATGTCTTATCACAGGCGGCCCAGACCTGGAATATGATTAATGTGTGACATAATGCTGTTGACGATTACGTTACAATTTTAGCCGTTTATAAGACAATGTATGAAAAAGCTTCGAAAATTGCTCTAATAAAAGTGGCTTACCTTATGTTTGCATTGCGTTTTATTGTAACAGTGCTTTCAGCTAAAAACGATTTGTGTGTTCAATCAACTCATAATGCAACCAGCGAACAATGTTCAACTGCAAAAATACAACGAGCGAATAACGGTCAACTGAAAGCACTGTTGCTGCAGCGAGAGATGGACGATAAATATATTATTGTGTCACCACTACACGCGCTCCCAGTCAGCCGGATTAATTTCCCGCCGTCTTAGGTGATATCCCCAGGGACCGTGGCAAGGTTAGACTGTTCACAGCCTCTCTATGAGCGCGCGCGAAAAAAATCGAGAGCAAGCGCGAAGCACGCGGGGGGGGGGGGTGGGGTTTGCGAGCGAAGCGAGCAAGAAGAAATAGAGAGGCTGTAGACATCTTTGGACATCTTCCTCTATTTTTCTCGATCCCCACCCCCCACCCAGTCGAATCTTCCGTTTTGCGCTGGCGTCCAGTTCTCTCGCAATGGTATCCGCGCGTTCAACGAAAGAAAATACGAGATAGAGGGCTGTGAACAGTCTATGGCAAGGTCAATTATTGCCCCGTGTCTCTCGATGGCGGAGGCGACTTTGTCACGATGGCCCGGTCGCTAAGCTAGAGATTCAGATAACTGGTTACGCTTCTAGTCAGGGCAGAAATTGAAAGCAAGAGTTGGAAAACCAGCGATTCTCGGGTGTTCAAGATAAACATTGGAACCTTGTGAGAAGGCGAATAGAAAGAAGAGTTATCGACGGCTACCATGAGAAAATTTTGGCGAGATTAGACCATTTTTGTGGAATTTACGGAGCTTTGAGTTCGGGCCGTTTGGCGAGTGACCAGCAGTGAGTTGCCAGCCTTTGGTTTTCTTTAAGGGAAGCAAACTCGCCGAAATGGCTCTAAACAGCCTCCAGGAACTCAGAAACATCAATAAAACGCAATGCAAACGTAAGGTAAGCTACTTTTACTAAATTATTTTCTATTTGTAGCACTTAGAGCAATTTTCGAAGCATTCTCTTACATTGTCTTATAAACGGCTAAAATTGTAACGTAATCGCCAACAGCATTATGTCACACCATTAATCATATTCCGCGTCTGGGCCGCCTGTGACAGAACTTGACGTTTTGTATGCTAGTCAACATACATTTCCAAAAAGTGACCGTCAAATGTGTTTGAAAACTATATATCGTACATATTAGAGGTCTGGCGCCTAGACTGAGAAAAATGATCTGCACTGATCAGTACGTTAACCTATCGAGACATCATGAGGAGTAGCAACGTTACGTTTAGCAAAAGCTTTAGCTCTTGAATGAACTTTACTTAATTCTGCAATGAACTGAAGTCAGTTTTGCCGGACGCTGAAATGTCAAAATGATCCCGCTTTATGTTATCACCAGTGCAGTGGCGGATCTAGGGGAGGGGCCCGGGGGGCCCGGGCCTTCCCCTCCCCCCTTATTTTGGGTAAAAAAAGAAGAAATGACTGAAGGGAAAATGGCCGCCATGGCAAGTAAATCAAGACCTGGATCCGCCACTGCAGTGGTTCACATAATTAGCAATGACTGATGAATGGCCACTTTTAGCAAGAGCCTTGAAATTTTCAGCGTTTTCTGTCATTGGATTTCTGAGATCTAATGTTGTTGCAAATGCCATCTACAGAATCCGGTAGACGTGTGCGGAATCGAAGACTTTAGTTCCCGGGTCAGGATGTGATTGTTTTCACCTGCGCACTTGCCAGTAATTGGGGCCATACGGGTCGCACGTAGTAAGGTAAATTTAAATATATAGCTTGCCTAAAAAACATCCTAACAATTGTGAAGTGACACTGCCGTAAATGGTTGTTTTATGACAGAAGAACGAGCGATGGGAAGCTTCAGTTGAAAATCTAGCACAATGTGCCAGAGAATGAAGTTTCACTTACCGCTCGCATTTTTTCTCCATAACAGCAAGTGTGGTGCTCTTCATGTTTCGACAGCGATTGCAGGACATAAACTTTTCATACGTAGTGGTAGTGATTTTAGGGATTCTTGCTACTTTACTGTTTTTATTTGGAGTCTGTCTGATAACAACATTCTGGAGAAAAAGACTTCACAGCACAACTCAAGTGGTCATTTCTTCAATTCCAGACGAAGATTTGGAAAAATCTCCCGCTCCGATACTGCCTTATAATCGTCTGCCGTTTGTTGTAAAAGCGTGTTCGATAGGCTTGCCGGATTATTTCACTGCTATTCAAAAGTTTGATGAAGTTACTTTCGATTCAACTTTGAACGCGGACGTTTGGACAGAAGATGTTCCCGAAACTCCACCACCGTGTTACGAAAAAGCGATTGAAATGACAACTTTAGCATTGTTAACTGCTGCTGCAAATCAAGTGGATACATATTCTTCTGAACAGTACGCTTTTACCCAAGAAACGACGAAGACATCTGACAAGTTATTCGTCTAACTCGATTTACTTGTCTCAGACAAGTTCCCTTCTACAGGTGGAAGTAATCAAGGTACTATAAAGCAAGGTACAAGCTTTTAAACAAAGAAACTGAGGCAAAGACCAAGACTTCATATACTAGCGCTTGAAATGACATTAGCTTCTGCTGAAACAGAAGAAAAAGTGTTTGCTTACAAACAAGGAAACAATTGAAGATACAAGATTGTAATGCTGAACTAGAACTTAATACTTCAATTTACAATAAACACAAGGCGTGCACGAGTTTTCCGTTGGAGAGGGCAGTTATTATACATTAGACAAATCCATGTCAACTTCTTACAAAACTGAACACAAGAGGACCACGAAACTGATGTTATAATAAGATAATCGTGAGCTCGTCCGTTTGCCGACGTAACACCGACGTTTTAATTTCCAATTCAGTGTTACGTGACAAACTGTGCAGTGAAAACCACGCGCCCAGAGATTTTAAAAACATTTTATGACTGCATTTCTAAGGTCTACAAAAATAAAAGCCATGGAAAAATGTGGTCTATTTGTTAACTAACGCTACGATTGTCGCAGTGTTTAATCAAATTTAATTTTTTTCATTCCTTCTTTTATGTAAGCACTTCCTGTAAAAAATCGATAAAGCGAGTACGATAAAGCGAAGGTAAATAAACCTCGACGTGATCCTTTGTTTTACTCAGTTCATTGAAATTATTTCCACTCACGTAGTGATATTTTCCTTGTTTATATGGATCATTAACTTTGAAAAGGATTTTAAAACCGACTGGAACCTAAAAGACTTTGCGCGCGACATGAGACATGACTGGGGACGGGTCGGGACGTTGCCAGTTAGAGTGTTATATACCACTTGATTAAAATATGCATGAACATTTACAACTTGCTTAGAAACAATGAATATTTATTCGTCAGCTTATTTTAAAAAACATTCATCTGACAGTCATTAGGCTTAACATCTCCTTTGAAAATAGAAAACAAATTTCTTCTCGTTTGCCACCAGTTTCTTCTTCTACAGAGACTTTTTTCTGAATCTCAGTCT